>JAXIVJ010000210.1:5000-337848 GCA_036785665.1 Chirona hameri | reverse complement strand
TACCAGTTTTAAATACGTTTCATGGATCTCTAGCCATAAACCGCATTATAAAAAACCTAAACGGCGGGCACTATTGGGTTCGTTCGCAAAAAAAAAACGATAGGCAACAAACATCGTGACATCGAGGATTATCAGGACGCGCGTATGTGGGTAATATGCACCGCGAAGCGGCGCGTTTTTTGTCTCTTAATTTTGCACCATTTCGCATAAAATAGATGGGTTTTTAGCAATTTCGATGGGCTACAAGGGCATTGGTTCCCCCTCCACTCCTCCTGGATTCAAGGGGGCCCGGTGCCCCCCCCCCCTGTTCCAACGCCTATGGAAGCGGATCCCGACTCCCGAGGGGCACTGAGGGCCCCTCGAGTCCGATACGTTGTTGCCTCTAGTATAAAGGCATGTTGGTGCCCCTTCATAGTCCAAGGGACGGGAGGCATGAAGGGGCATTTTCCTTTGCATAATTTAGCAATTATAATTTAGCATCATTTCGCGAACAAATTTGTTTTGTTCCAGCGACCAATGCATGTGATTTCATGGGGGCACCAGGCCATTGTTTCCCTCCTGGATTCAAGGAGGCACGGTTCCCCGGTGCCTCCCCTCACCCCAGTGCCGCCTACCGGCACGGTGGTGCCCCTGGTACACCGGTGGTGCCGCTGGTGCACTGGCGCGATGGTGCCCCCGGTGCCCCGACGCGGTGGTGCCGCTGGTGCCCCGGCGGTGGTGCCCCTTCACGGTCCAAGGGGGGGGGGCGTGAAGCATGACCCCGTGACCCCCGTGACCCTCCCCCCTGGATCCGCCACTGACATAGGTACTTCAAAGGATACCGGTGGCAGTGGTGGCCCTGGTAGGTAGATCAACTATATACCAAGAGGGCAATTTTTTACTATTTTTTCCTATCGCCATCACGAAAATAAAAATTGTGTACTGCCATTGCGCTGGTGCCCCTGATAGGCCGGCGGTGCCCCTGATATAGGTGGTGCCGGCCCCAAGGGGGGGTCATGACCCCCGTGACCCCCCCCCCCCCCCCCGTGGCGGTGGCGCTGGGCGCCGCAGGCGCACCACGAGTGACACTTTACGCACCTCAGGAGACACCTGTCACCTGATGCCTTCAAACATCAGCGTTATCATACACTAGACATGCACACAATGTCCGCTTACTTTTCTTAAATGGATGGCGCCCCAACTGGTAAGCAGTAGCCTCCCACAAAAATGTTCAGAGGCACTGAAGGCGCCCCTATGGAAACAAAATGGACCGAAGGAGATGCTTCTTTTCGTCGAGAAGGCGCTTACTGATGCGCCGACAGAGCCAACTCCGGTGCACTCCGAATCTGAGGAGGGCGCCTTCAAACCCATAGGCGGTGCTCCCAAACCCATTGAGGGCGCCTCCAATTCCAGAGGGGGTGCCCCGATGCCCGAAGAGCATCCCGAACTTTGGAACTTCGGAAGGGCGCCCTCGAAACTCGGAAGTGCACTCTCAAACGCGATGAGGTGCACCTCGAATCTGAGGAGGGCGCCACCAATCTCATGGAGGACGCCCCCCCCCCCCCAAACCCGTGGAGGGTGCCACCAAATCATAGCACTGTCAAAATTGTTTGGTGTGTTACAATAAGGAGTTATTTTGGCGCGACACTGAAATTTTTCCACGACAACCTTGCCCCCCCCCCCCCCATGATCATGGGGTCCCCGTCAGGTGCCTAAAAATGCGCCCCTCGGGCCTGCCCCCCCCCCCCCCCACCACCATAATGAAAATCCTGGACCCGCCCCTGTCTAGTTGACTCTTCCATCGATCATCCCGGAGAAGCTAACAAGCGCAAACATAGGACAACACTTCACAGTAAAAAAGCAAGCAAATAGTTTATAATCAGGTCGAGTTTAAAATGTTTCTCCTTAAATGGAAATAATGACCGTTTGATTTTTGCAACAATTTATAAGGCTACCGTTATGCCTTATGGTATACAAATTATGTGATGTAAATTTAAAAATGAAATAAAATTATTCCCTAATTCAAAGTTGAAAGTTTGAAGAAAAAAAAAGCAAGTACATATACTTCTTTCGGAGTTCATGATCGGTGTTTTCCCTTCACTATTGGAAAAGCGACATATGGTGCTTTTGCGCTTTTGTATCAATCTGTTCAACGTTGAATATCTCTCGTTGAATTATCTCTCAAGAAATCGCATACACTAAATACGTCATCGTAGGGGGCCAAGTTAATCCACCGAATGCATGACGGTTTTATGAAATGTTCATTGATTGATTATGGGAAAACGGTTCAGATAAATGTTTCATGTGTGCATTGTAATGTATTGAATACCTGTATGCTGAAAATTCATGGGGAAAACAACCAATTTAATTTGCTACAAATGAATTGAGAACACTAAATAGGTCGCCGTCCGGGGCCAAACTAAACTGCCGGTTTCAATGCACTTTTTCGAATGCTTTTCGGTTGTTCATAGAAGTTTGGCACATATTCACAAAAGATAGAGTGCATGAAACATATTGCATGCCTTCATGGTAAATAACAATGCACAGGGAGGCTAATTTTAGCTCGGATAGTGAATTCGTTACCGAGTACTGGTGACACGTTCTGGTGACACGGGCCCGTTCGTGGTAGGGGCCCGGTCTTGATCAGGCCCGAACGAGGCAGGGGCCCGGTGCTAGCAAAGACGGGATATGGGGCCCGGTCAAAACGAAGGCCCGGTCACAACAGGGTCTGGTTCTTGCATTTTCTTGATACGGGCCCGTTTCTGGCAGGGGTCTGGTCTTGGTCAGGTCCGATCGAGGCAGGGGCCGGTGCTGGCAAAGGCGTGATATGGGGCCCGGTCAGGACCAAGGCCTGGTCAGGACCAGTGCCCGGTCACAACAGGGCCCGGTCCTTGCATATTCTTGATACTGGCCCCTTTCTGGTAGGGGCCCGGTCTTGGTCAGGTCCGATCGAGGCAGGGGCCCGGTACTGCAAAGGTGTGATACGGGGCCCGGTCAGGACGAAGGCCCAGTCACAACAGGGCCCGCTCCTTGCATTTGTTTTATACGGGCCCGTTCCTGGTAGGGCCCGATCAAGGCAGGGCCAGGTGCTGGCAGAGGCGTGATATGGGGCCCGGTCAGGTCTAGTATCTGGCCCAAAACTAGTGGCTAGAGCAGACATGAACTAAATGTATCCCTTTACAACTGATAAATATGCGTTTTTGTTTTTCCCATAGGGATATATTGAAAAGGTAACGATTATAACTTGATCTTAGGTCACCGATATAGAAAATCCGAGATATTGTAGTCCCGAATGACCTCATGACGTGCCATGAGCTTCATATCGCTCGATTAACTACTGTGCCGGTGATGCTACCTAGAAGTTGTTTGGTGGTCATGTCATTTGACCTGACCTTGTGACCTGACCTGACCTGGCCGGGACTTATTCTTTTTGCCAAAACGTGGCTTAGCTATTCATTTCAAGTTTAAAATCGATATCTCTATGCGTTTTCTGATTATGGCGGAAAAACCAGGGGGAAACGCCCCCGTCCCCGAGCACCTCCAGGGTTCATTCTTATTCCGTTCGCGAACGTAGCCTAGCGTAGTTTATACGGGACTTTGACGTCCAAAGGCTTTTAACCTGTAAACTTTTAAACCTGTAAAAGACATAAATATGGGAGTAAGAAAGAAAAAAGTGACATAATTTGGCCCAATTTCTAAAATTGCCTCAAGTTCCGAAGAGAGAATTAATTAATGCCTAGAGAATATTAAAGTCTCGTGTAAACGCGGTTTCTATCTTCACTACAATTTGCGCAGAAGCATCTCAAACATTGACGATTATGGCGGCCAAATAATATTGTAACGCTCAACTTCACTGATGAAATAAAATGCTTCGCTATTTGGCACATGTTACGTTTCATCGTCAATACTAGGGATGTACCTAGGGACCTATGATTATGAGTATCCAAGCCCACCAAAGACAATGGGTAGCAGATCTCCCGAAAACAAACTCTAGTTATTACGACGTTTGAAATTTTTGACGCGATCTGTTCCCCGTGTTTCTCTCATTTGAACCAAACTCCAGAAAGCCTGTGCGCAGCTTCCAGACAGTTATGCAGCAAATAGTTGACACCAGGCCCTGGATCCGTTGGTTATGCCTTCCCAAGTCATGCGCGAGACCTTCTCCACATTTGTTGCGATGCTGTATGTTCAATGTTGTAAAAATCAGCCATGTATCGCGCGAACTGATCACACATATTTGTTTTAAAATACCGCATCGGTTTACCAGTCACCACTACTGCGTGTTGTCATTGACCTCATTTCGTCAACTTGACAGTTGTACCACACATCAGTAGCACACGCACCTAAAATTCGCATATCAGTAGCACACGCAGTCACCTTACACGGCATTGACAAGACAATTATCATGTCTCAGATCCCATGTTGTAGGGGGCCCGCTGAAAAAGTGACCGAAATCCGCGAAGTTTTCTTTTAAAAAAAACGGGTGGGGGCCCGCTCTTAGGACTCTGACCTCCCCCCCCCCCCCCCTAAAAAAAATGTAATCTTGCGTGCGCCACTGTTCCAAAATGATATTTGAAATATATATAAAATTACCTATAAAATAATTGGTGATGAGGTTATATGGATCCTTATTTTGTATCCGGGGACATCTTGACAAAATTAAAAGCGCAACAAAATAACACCAATTTCCAAGCTTTTTACTTATTGTACATGGATATAGCATTGTAATTTTCTGACTCTAACTCTTTAAAATTTAGCTATGTCATTGACCTCATCTCTCACGTGTCGCTTGGCGTGTGAATGGCCCCTCGTGACTCATATGCAAAATGATGAGTCTGAAAGCATTTAGCAGTTGGATGAATTGAACGTTCATACATTCTGAAATCCCCGTAAATATCATATTGATGTGGTCATATATTTTTAATAGTCAATATAGTCAGATTCTGAAGCAATCAAATATTGGGCCTGGAAGCCATAATATGGCTTAAAAGGGGCAAAATCAGGCAACATGATAGACTTGCCTTTACGACGGTTTCCCTAATGCATATTTCAAAGTCATTAGTGTACATATTTTACGATACCTCGACCATCAAGCCACCATGCGGCTAAACTAGCTTTCGATTTCTTTGAATGTCATGCCTTCCAATAAAGTTGTAAATGCTTATGATCCAGCGGGTGATTTTGAGTTCGTTATCCATTCGTATTTCATGAAAGCATTGAAAAATACCCCGATGATAAGAGAAATAATTCGTGAATACTTCCAACCACGATGATATTATTGCACGTATTACCGGAAAGTCGTGTCGGACGTGATGTCGGACCGTCAGAAACTAAATCAACTCAGAGTGCGCCAGCACCTCAACAGTCAGATCAACTCAGAGTGCGCCAGCAACTCAACAGTCAGATCAACTCAGAGTGCGCCAGCAACTCAACAGTCAGATCAACTCAGAGTGCGCCAGCAACTCAACAGTCAGATCAACTCAGAGTGCGCCAGCAACTCAACAGTCAGATCAACTCAGAGTGCGCCAGCAACTCAACAGTCAGATCAACTCAGAGTGCGCCAGCAACTCAACAGTCAGATCAACTCAGAGTGCGCCAGCAACTCAACAGTCAGATCAACTCAGAGTGCGCCAGCAACTCAACAGTCAGATCAACTCAGAGTGCGCCAGCAACTCAACAGTCAGATCAACTCAGAGTGCGCCAGCAACTCAACAGTCAGATCAACTCAGAGTGCACCAGCAACTCAACAGTCAGATCAACTCAGAGTGCGCCAGCAACTCAACAGTCAGATCAACTCAGAGTGCGCCAGCACCTATTCTTGTGCATTATACACTTATCAATGGAATTTGTGAATACATTGTTAAACTTACGCAAAATCAGTCCTTATAAAGATAACTATCGGCAACGTTTCTGAGTCGGTGAGTCAGCGTGCTGTCATCTGGGCTGTCGTCTCTGACCGCGCGCCCGTCACCTGACTGTGACGGATGACCATGACAGTCGGCCCGTCACCTGCCTTCAGCACCCCTCCCCCCTCCCAGCCGTCCCCGCCCCGGCCGCACCGCGCCGCGCCCCGCCGTCGGCTAACTTGGGCATCGCGGCGCGGCGCCGCCGGCTGGCTGAGACCGGAATAGCGCGCTGCCCCTGCCCAGCCCTGCCCGGCCCTGCCCGGCCGGCCGGCCGACCTGGCGCTGCCAGAACTGGTCCAAGGGCGCCGCGGCCGGACCGCGGCACTCCCCGCGCCGCAGCTGGAGGGCACCAGGTCATGCCGACTGACATGGGCACCAGGTCAGCAGGGGCCGCCAACCGCTTCCGTACTCCGCGCTGGCCGAGCCAGGGGCTCGGATAACATGTTAACTGGAGGGGGGGGGGGGGCAATTACCCCCAGTGGAGGGAATCCCCCCCCCCAGTGGAACCAATTTGACCCTCCCCCAATGAAACTCAGTTAATTCGACACGAGCGGGCACTAGGATACTATATATGATGCATCACTAGCCTTTAAAAAAGTCCTTCAGTCACCCGACGTTTTTTTTGTACTGTACTGAATGTCCTCGGATAGCATGTTAATTGGGGGAGGGGGAAATGTCCCCGCAGTGACTGCTGGCTCCCTCCCCAGTGACCAAATTGTGCCCCCTAGTGGAAGCCAAATTCGTAGGTAACATGCACAAATTCGTAGGATTGTAAAAATACAAATAAAATGAAATAAAACAATAGTAGGATTGTACGGTCTGTAAAGTAGATAAAGGCGTCACTGAAGCATGCTTTCAACTAAAAGACAATAAAACGCTGTTTACAGCTACCTAGCCTAGCTTTGAGATCTTGAGGACGGATACCCGCCCCTCGTCGCGTCGGTTCGAAATTAGCGTGGACCACAGGTGTCGATTTATATACGTTTGGGGTGACCCTCGGCCTTAATATTTTTAGTTTGGTCCCCAAAGATGCTTTTGGCTTCCTCAATGTTTTCTGGCCAATGGCGGATCCAAAGGGACCAAAGGCCAAAGGCCCCCAAACCGCCTGAAATCAGCAAAAAAAAGACGTATTTTCTCATTAAAAAGCCAAGAAACCTTTACGAAAGGAAGATTATTAAATCACCCATTCATCCATAAAGAAGCAAACTCCGATGAGTGTGTTTTATTGTTTTATCTTGTCGTGGATGTAGCCGCCAAAACACTTTTTTGCCGTTCTGGGTTCTCCCTTGTGTCTGGCCTTAGATCAGGCATTTAAAAGACATAAAGACATAAAAGAAAAGTGCAACAAAGAGCCTCTTGGGCCCATCCGAGATTGCACCCCCCCCCCCCCCCCTCCACCAGTCTCGCCCCTTCAAATCACCTTACTCTACCTGCATAAAAGAAGGCTAATCCCACGAGTATTTATGAACTAATCCCTTCTCTGTAAAGTATTTATCTAATCTAATTTTGAAGGAAGCAAGTGTCACTGCATCAGCGACATCCCCTGGTAGCATATTCCAATGTCCTACAACCCTTCTACTGAAAAATGACTGTCGTAGCCTAGTCCTACTTTGTTTCATAATGAGTTTATGCTGATGACCTCTACCTCGATTTTCCCTATTGAACTCAAACATACCCTTTAAATATCCAGAATGCTGACTATTTACAAACTTGAAGACTTCAATTAGATCTCCTCTTAGCCTTCTATATCTAAGTGAAAACATACCCAATTTCTTTAATCTATCTTCATAAGGTAAACTACCAAGACAATTACCCATTTTTGTTGCCCTTTTTTGAACTCTTTCTAACAACCAGCAATCTTTCTCATATGTTGGAGACCAGGCTTGTACACAATACTCCAAATGTGGTCTAACGTATGCACAATACAGTTTTGTTATTACCTTTTCACTCTTGTAGGAAACATTTCTGTTAATGGCCCCTAGCATTCTAAGTGCCTTTTTCCTAGCTTCTACAACCTGGTCTGACGCTGATAGTCTATTGTTTACCACGACACCTAAATCTCTTTCCTTTTCAATCTGCTCCATTTTCTGCCCACCCATTTCATACCTATGTTTACTGCTAACCCGTCCAGCGTGCATAATCTTACATTTACTCAAATTGAATTTCATCTGCCATGCTTCAGACCACTCAACTAGCTTGTCCAGATCTGATTGAAACACATCCTGATCATGTTTTCCTCTAATAATCCTGACAACTTTTAGATCGTCTGCAAATTTCAAGACCTTGCTGTCTATACTGTTCTCAATTGCATTCACAAATATTATAAAAAGCAATGGGCCCAGGACTGAGCCCTGTGGAACCCCACTGAGAACCTCCTTCCATTGTGATTGGCACCCATTCAATATAACCCTTCGCTGGCGTCCTGAAAGCCACGTTTCTATCCAATCCAGAATCTTGCCCCTGATCCCATGAATTTTAAGTTGCAACCCCAGTCTTGTATGGGGGACTTTGTCAAATGCTTTACTGAAATCAAGAAAAGCTACATCTAGCTGTTTACCCTGATCAAAGCTATCTGTTGCAACATCCAAAAACTCCAGAAGATTAGTTAAACAAGAACGGCCCTTCCTAAAGCCATGCTGTGTATCCTTGATGAGTTCATTTTGCTCCAAGAATTCAACAATCTTATCTTTGATGATTGATTCAAGCACCTTGCAGACTAATGAGGTCAGACTAACCGGTCTATAGTTTTCCTCTTTACTTCTATCTCCCTTTTTATGAATAGGAACAACATTTGCTCTTTTCCAATCAAGTGGAATTTTACTATCTGCGAGTGATTTAGAAAATATTATGGCTAATGGAACCGACAACTCCCTTTCAGATTCTCTTAAAAGTCTAGCATGGATTTCATCAGGTCCTTCTACCTTGTTAGGCCTTACTTTCTTTAGATATTCTAGAACAAGTTCACTACTTATGCCACCTAGCTCTCCTATAGTCTCCTCTGTCTCTAGCTCAGGCTGAAGTGCTGCAATACTACTCTGGTCCTATTTGACACATATACCATGGTTTCAGCCACGGTGATCCGTGGAAAACCAAGCTTCTGATGAATTCGTTGGTTCTAGGAACATAGACTACCCAAAACCACCTTCATCACATCACACAACGAAACGGGGGGAATATCGGCGAAGCAATAGTTCTCTCCTTCGTAAAGTTTTAGCTGTTTGTCTCCTCTGGGGTGGCCCTCGGCCTCCCAAAGGCGCCCTCGGCCCCACAGCCATATTTCGATTGAATAACCGATTTCACCGCATATCCGACGAATACATTTAGGGTTGTGTGCCAGCATTTGGCCGACACGACCGATGATGAATGGGTCTCTCGAAAATATGTCGACGTTGAGCCGATATCAGCCCGATGGTTGGTAGGACGACGGCCCGAATTTCGTGTATTTCGTTTCGAAAGCAATATGCCACGTTTACGTGGTATGAGCATCATTCGAAAGTTTAAAAAACGTTCAAAACGAATAACAATTATTCAAGTTAGTAACATCTAACCGTAATATGTGAGATGAGTTGTACAGTAATCAGCAATCAACGGCAACAACCAGGTAACAACTATTTGTAGTTTTGGTGCCTCGTTTTCCATTCCAAGGGATACCATTTTCCATTGCCAGGGATACCTATTGCATGGGTTGGATCTGCACTGATTAATACGATAATTTGATGAGGAGTTAGTAATTGCAGGTCAGCTATTTTATTAACGAAATAGCTTTTTAGTCGAAAATGAAACGTCTCACAAAATGTTTAACTAATGTTTTTGTTTTATTGTGTAAGGGATATGATGGCTCCAATTGAGCCCTTGGTCCATTGGCGCATTCAGAACGTCCACAAATCTCCTTTTGAAGAACTGTTTCAAAACTCGTCTACTTTGCGTGCTTTTGCAAACAAATTCGTGTCGTGCCGAGCCGAGGTTGGGGTATTTTAGGGGGAGGTTGGGTTGGGACGCCCCCTATTCATTTTCTCTCGAGAATTGGCGGCGTGCAGCACCACCGTTTCTGGCACAGCTGTTTCGGCATTAATTGCGCACATTAAGTAAACATTTTTACTAGGGTCATCTCAGGTGAGGTCACCAGGTCACGGTAAGTGGCCCCACCTCCAAAGAAGCTTGTAGTCGAGCCACAGCCAGTGTCTGAATGAGCGATGTACCAATTTCGACATGAATTTAGACGAGCTATCTAACGGTATTAGTAGATTTTGTCTAATCCCCATTGGAGCCGAGTTCGGGGGTGGGGGCGTCAGATGCCTCCCTTAGCACGACTAAGCTGGCGCCGAGCACCGGCAGGGCGCTGGTTAAGAACTGCTTTAAAACAAATTCTCCCTTGTATAAGCTGCTTAGATCTTCCTTCAGGAAATGTGTTAATGTTCGACCGATTTAGTTGTATTGGTAAAGCAATGGCGCCGGTGGATCTCTTCGCTCCGTTCCTGTTCGGTCCCCCAAATCGTTTTCAAAAATTGGCATCACAGGTGTGGACCTTCGATGATGGGTGTGTTTAAATGTATCATTTGTATTTAGCTTCATTATGGTATTATTATACTATTTTATTTATGTTTTACACTTATGTTTTTTTCATTATCACACTTAAAATGTATCAGTGCATATTAATAGGTACGCTTAATCAGGGACGTAGCAAAGGGCGGGGGACGGCCATAGATAGCCCTCCCGGCCCTGAGTAAACCAATTTACACTAGATAAAATGCGATTTTTATGACGACCCGACCCCCGTCAACAACATTTGGCTGAGGAGGGAAATATGATTTTACCACTGACGTGCCCCCCCCCCCCCCCCCCCCCCGATAACAATCCTGGCTACGTGACTGCACTTAACCATAAGCCTTAGCAGCATGTTTTTCTAATTGCGCCCCCCCCCCCCCCCGCCCCCCAGTGAGAATTCCTTAGCCGAGGACCTGGTGTAAGATATAGAGCTCACACGTTCATACATAGAATCCGGATATAAATCGTCGTTGGAGACCTTGCCAGCGGAGCGAGGAAGGAAGCAAAGTTGGATCGTGACAGAAATCGCCTGACGTGATCTTTATCACAGAAAAATCCTTTGTTTTCAAAACGATGTTCTTACCCCTTTCAATAATGTCGGACAAGCCCATTTTATCTGACTATTGCCGTTTGCCAAAGAAGTTGCTTAATAATGGCTAATGATGGTGCCGACTAAGTAACTGACTAGAGACGGTAATATAGATAATCGAGCTCAGGCGCCTCGGAACGGGAGTTAAGCTTCTGTGCGCTACTGTGCTTTACACTAAACTGGCGGTCTGGACTGGAGTTGCGTCAGGAAACGGAAAATAGGCGACATAAAGTGAACAGCCGGCTGAGACGGAGCACCGAGCGGTAAATGCTCACCTGCACAGCAACTGCTCTGTATCACAGCAAGGTATTGCGGTACAGTCTATGTGCCAGGCACGAATGGCGATGGCAATTCGACTTGGCAGTTGATACTGGCTTGCACTGACTGCAAGGGAGTGAACCGTGAGTGGAGCTTTTTCAAAGAAGTTGGGACAAACCACAAAGTTGGTGGGGCAAAATACAACGTTAGTACCATTTGAATAGGAAACTCCGCCCGAAGAGTGAAGGCGAATTATTTAGAGGCAGACGTTCCGCATTACAGCAAGGCATTGCGGTACAGTCGACATGCCAGGAACGAACGGCGATTTAACCCGGCAGTCACTGGGGTATATTCTGTAACACGACTCACTGGGGGGGGGGGGGGGGCTTTTTTAGCCCCCCCCCCCCCCTCCCCTGGTATCTTCAGAACCAATAATCGCAGCGGGACGCGCAAGGCGGCATTCGAAAGCGCTCAATGGGATAAACCTAACGCAAACTTAAAAATGTCAAATTAAGGTCACATGTCAGGTCACGGTCAAGTCAAACGTCAAAATCGAGGTATTTGAGTTTATGGACAATACTTGTCATCCATGGCCTTCGATTGCGCCTATAATCACCCAAAGTGCTGTCAAAGGTATGATACATATCCCACATGAGCTAAAGTGAGATTGTTGGAAAAGGTCAAGGTGAAGTTGTTGTTATGTTGTTATACCCATATGTTGTTATCTGACACATATTCCGGTTTTTTCAATATCTTTGAAAAATGTGATTTTGTGAGCATTTTTGCACACACAAAAAAAAATGACAACTTCGAGATAGCTGGTTTGTAGCCCTTGCAATGTTCTACCTTTTAGCGTTCTTCGATTGCATTTTGCTTCAAATGCGGCATTTGTACGGCCTGGCAAAGTTTAGCCGATTTTGGTGTCAAAATCGTGTTTAGTGACGTCACTAAATTCACTGTATCTCAAAAAAAATCTGACGACATTTTTTCATTTTTTTTCTTTAAAGGTGTAAAAATGATGCCCGGAAAGGTACTGAAAGTTTGGCGTCGATATCTGCATTAGTTATTGAGATATTCCTAATATTCCTAAGGGGGGGCTAAAAAAGTCCCCCCCCCCCCAGTGACTCGCGGGTTAACAATTCGACTTCGCAGTTGATTGTAAGCTAGCACTGGCTGCAAATGCGAGGCAGTGAAGGAGAACTAGAGGTAGCCGCGGTAGCTGTTCCGCATCACAGCCGGGTAATGCGGCACAGTATACATGTCAGGGGTGGCGGTGGCGGCGGCGGTACTGGGGCTTTACGACGATTGAACTGCCGTAAGTCTGATGGCCTCGGGAACCGAGCGGACTGTATTCCAATTTACGAGCACATTTAACTATCGGCATGAATTCTACCGATTAACTGGAGGCGGAGCTACGCGATCGTTTTGGTGGTATCTGGGCGCGATCGGCAAACTCCGTTCAGCAATGAGGTATGTTCCCACAACTTCGTTCGGACTTAAATGTAGAACTACATTATTTGAAAATGCAAACAAATAAAAGCATGATTCTTACCTATGAGCTGACAGTCGTCTCACTGGCATTATTAGTAGTGCAAGATCACGTGCATTACAGTAGGTATGTATCAGTTGGTAAAACAGACAAACGGTCATGTTTGGACAGCCGTGGTAAACGAAGTAGGTAACTTCGCATAGTCAAACTGATGACCGCAATTAGACACCAGTGTCATTCGCTTTCGGATCAGACCAACAATACAATAACCACTACTTTTCCTCTGTGTATCGATAGAGCACCTCATATGTGCGGACCCATAGGCTCGGTTCCGTTAGTAGGTATCTATCCTCCAGCCAGCAGCCAGCTTGTGGAATCTGCGGTCGGCGCGGTGGCACGAGTGATCCGCTCGGATCCGTCCGTGCGGAAACGTATGCGGGACTTCATATATTGGCATGCTACAGCTCTGTGGAGCAGTCGGTTGGCCAGAACAGTCTAATGTCATCACTGGCGGATCCAGCCTCTCTCCGTGGGGAGGGGCATATTTTTGTGGCAAAAAAAAATACCCCATTTTTTTTCGCTGCGGATTTGGGCCGGTCACCTTATGCTGGTATTCGAGCTTAAGAAATTCACTTTTCAAATTCACACAAATTAATTTTGTGGGTTTTTCCCCCATTTTGTAATTTTATTTTTATTTTTGGGGGTCAAAAAACAAAATTTCGAAAATCCGAGACAGCCATTTTGAAGAGAATGTCATTTCCTTTGTTGACGTTTTTTGCAATTTACTTCAAAACTCTATTTTCTACGATTGTTCAAACATTTATAGTATTTCCACCAAAAATGGCATGACATGACGTCATTAAAACGTCATTATCTCCCACAATACTACATCAATTTAATTGAAATTGGGTGAGAAGACGTAGAATTGATGCAGCATAAGGTCCTAAACGTTTTACGTTAATATCTATCACAGTTTACAAGATCATTGTTTTTTTCACGTTCAGTGCAGGGAACGCGCGGAGGGCATACTTGTATTGAATGCCCCTCCCAGATTCCTGTGGGGGGGGGGCATTATTTGCCCCTGATGCCCCTCCCCCCCCCCCCCCCGGATCCGCCAGTGAATGTCATCAGAGTTCAGACGGCATCCCATCCGTCTCTGAGAGTCGGAAACGCGCTGCCAGACCGGCACTTCTTGGTGACCAATGGAATCGAGAAGAGACATTTGTATTAGCACGGCCACGCAAACTGCTGTTAGATGGTGCCTAGCCGGGCAGACAATAACTTACGTGGGACATTCGAAATCTACCTCCCCACCATGATACTGCCTCTGCGTATCTAAATTTATGAACAGGGTGCCGCAGTTGACTCAGTCAAAATATCGCCTGGAGGTTACACGACGCAACACAAGCCATTCGGCCTTCGTGTTTGCTTCGATAGACGGCGCTGACCGCTCGACAATGTCACAGCAAAGGCGGATCCAGGGGGCCAACGGGCCCCCCCAAAAAAAAACACAGCTAGATCCACCCTTGTGCCACACAGTCAGGGGCGGATCCAGGATTTTCATTGAGGAGGGAGGGGGTAACAGCCCGAGGGTCGCATTTCACGGCACCTAACGGGGCGCCATATATGGTCATGAGGGGCGGCAAGATGTCGTTGAAAAATTGCAGTGTCGCGCCAAAATAACTCATTATTGTAACACTCCCAAACCATTTTGACAGTGCTATGATTTCGGGCGTCCTCCATGGATTTGGGAGCGCCCTCCTCAGATTCGGGGTGCACCTCATCGCGTTTGAGGACGCACTTCCGAGTTTCGAGGGCGCCCTTCCGAAGTTCGGGATGCTTTTGGGGTATCGGGACGCTCTTTCCGGAATTGGGGCGCCCTCAATGGGTTTGGGGGCGCCCTCTATGGGTTTGAGGGTGCCCTCCTTGGATTGGGGGAGCCCTCCTCAGATTCGGGGTGCACTTCTTGGCTCTGTCGGCGCATCAATAGGCTCGACGATCTCGACGAAAATAATCTCGACGAAAATAACCATGTCCTTCGGGCCATTAAAAGAAATAGTTCACCTTCGGAAAGTTTTTCAGAACACGATTTTATTATATTTTTTAATACAGTTTCTTTTTTTCTTTTCAAAAATGGTCCTACATCGCGCAAATTCAGGACAGAAGGTCGTAAATTATTAATGTTATGGTGTGCGTTATTGGTCTGCGCATGCTCAGACCAGTGTTGGCACTCTCAGACGGTACGGGATATCATATCATTCATATATGCGCCACATTCCTTCGCCAAAAAGTCAAATATCTTCGGCTGCAGAGTCTTTTCAGCCAAGAAAAGTTGCAGATAAGGATTTCTCAACACGTGCTACAAAACTGCTATTTCAGTTCAAAATCCCATGTTGAAGGTGAACTATTTCCTTTAAAGGTTATTTTCCATAGGGGCGCCTTCAGTGCCTCTGAACATTGATGTGGGCGGCTGCTGCTTACCATAGGCATAACCACCTTCCGAAAGTAGGTGGGGTCCGCGGACGGAGACACTTTGAAGTCAATTCTTCCCATGCAACGCCCATAGGCGTAATGTTAAAATCCGAAAATGTTACTGGAGACTGATCCCCAGTGATCCAGTGGTGGTTACGCGCCTGCTGCTTACCCGTTGGGGCGCCTTCCACTTAAGAAAAGTAAGAGGGCATTGTGTGCATGTCTAGTGTATATTATAACGCTGATGTTTGAAGGCATCAGGTGTCTCCTGAGGCGCGTAATGTGTCACTCCTGGTGCACCTGCGCTTTCAGCGCAGGGCCGCCAATTTTCATTTAGGGGGAGCTGCCAGTCCCGTTACCCCCCTCCCCCCTGGATCCTCCGCCCCTGCAAACAGACCACAGTATCACATTTGTATACACAGCTCACCCGATTGGTCGATGAATGACACCGACAGTCGCCCACCCTCACATAGCCGGATCTAGCCGGTGACAACGGACTTGTGTATGACGTGAAGGATGTGGGAGCCAACTGCGAGGAAGCGGTGTCGCACCAACTACCAAGTGGCACACCGCCACCTCCCACTGCGCCCGAGCTCAAGGTAGTGGAAGAAATTAGCAAAAGCGACAAGTGAAAGCAAACAATCGCTCTACCATGTGGCGTCGGTAAATATACAAACTGTTATGCTTTACAGCGCAGTCATTGCTACTGTATGTGCAATCAGGGAGGCATGACAGACCCTCTCTTCACCTTCACACCAAAGCTCGTATGAACAGATGTTCAACCTGCACTTCTAACCTGCACTTCTCAATATCGACTATACTATCGTCGATCCTTGCACACCCTAAATACCAGAATAGACGTGTTGCTGCTCACCTTTTTGGGCCCCATGGGTGCCATGCTGTGGTGTCCGTTGGTTCGGTATAACACTGTATCCACCGGCTCTGTCCGTTCAGTCCTCAGTCACCACCACTTCTACCCGACACTGCTCCTGCAGGAGCTGAGTCTGCTGTCTCTGGACCGGACCGGCACGACGGACCACGGACCACGGACCACGGACCACGGACCACGCGGCGGACCACCAGCGGCACGGCACGTGCGGACCACAGGCGGCGGCGCAGCAGGGACGGCCGACGACACTCGGCCGGCAGACGGCGGCCCGGTTTATTTTCAAATTTGGCACACCACCCGACCGGTGACGTCAGCTAAAATTAGCGGGCCAGGCAGGGAGGGAGGGTGACCTACCTGATCAGGGGAGGGAGTGACGGTGACCTAACCTGATCGGGGGAGGGAGTGAGGGTGACCTATCCTGATCGGGGGAGGGAGTGAGGGTGACCTATCCTGATCGAGGGAGGGAGTGAGGGTGACCTATCCTGATCGAGGGAGGGAGTGAGAATGACCTATCCTGATCGGGGGAGGGAGTGAGGGTGACCTATCCTGATCGGGGGAGGGAGTGAGGGTGACCTATCCTGATCGGGGGAGGGAGTGAGGGTGACCTAACCTGATCGGAGGAGGGAGTGAGGGTGACCTATCCTGATCGGGGGAGGGAGTGAGGGTGACCAATCCTGATCGAGGGAGGGAGTGACTGTGACCTAACCTGATCGGGGGAGGGAGTGACGGTGACCTAACCTGATCGGGGGAGGGAGTGACGGTGACCTATCCTGATCGGGGGAGAGACCTACCTGTTGTGAAGTCTCTAGGTTCGTCAACTGTCACGCGAGGTTCCGCAGTGTTATGAGCGAGAGCGGCTGTATTCACCGCTCTCTAGGTTCGTCAACTGTCACGCGAGGCTCCGCAGTGTTATGAGCGAGAGCGGCTGTATTCACCGCTCTCTAGGTTCGTCAACTGTCACGCGAGGCTCCGCAGTGTTATGAGCGAGAGCGGCTGTATTCCGTATACGGTACCAGTGGCGGCGCCAGGGGTCAAACGTAGGTGAGGCAGTCAGGGGGGACGCTGTTTCGTGAATTTGTTTAGTAGGTTCGTAAATAATATACAGATCACCACGGTCCACGGTTCCCTGTTCCCCACGGTTTCCACTATTCCCTGCGGGCGGCCAGAATTACGTTAACCTGCGGGGGTCAGATTCTGCCCCCCCCCCCCCCAGAGATCTCGAGAACCGCTCGGTCGATTTCGATGGGACAAACATCATTCGATTCGTCATGTCAAGTGAAGACTGTCAGTGGCGGATCCAGGATTCGGTCAAGGAGGGGGCCACGTAGCAAAGTGCCCCCCCCCCCCCCCAGGCCTTGGTGGGTCCCTCAGGTCTTAGTGGGCTCCCTCAAGCCTTGGACCTTAAAGACAAATGTAGGCCAGAATGGACCCCTTTAGTTCAAAATATGCCTTTCACATGCTAAAATAGGCCTCTACAAACCAGAATGGGCCCTCTTCAAGTCAGAATGGGCCATACGGCGGTCAGAGTGTCTGGAGTACGGCTCTGGAGACCGAAGAGGCCTCTACGGAGACCAGGGTGGGTTCTCTGGAGGCCGGAATGGGCCCTCTGGAGGTCAGAGTGGGCAAATTTACTTGCGATGTGTTTGAAAACGGGATGAAATTCGTTTCGAGTGACTTCGATCGGCTATGGGCCCCCTCGGGCTATTGGGCCCCTTCGAGGCTCAAGGGGGAGGGGGCATGCCCCACCCTCTGGATCCGCCACTGATGACCGTCATGATCCATTGCTAACGCCAAGTGATGATAATAATGAATCAAGTAGCACGAGGGCATCCATCAGCTCAAAACCGTTGCGCAAACTTTTGGTTGTGACGTCATAATTCGGTGACCTGACCTGACCTGACCTGTCACTTTTCTGGTGTCAAATGTTTCAAATGAATCGTGCTACCAGCCTACCAAACTTGATAGATGTCGCTGAAGCGGATCGAAAGTTATTGAGAATAAATAGAGGGGCGAACGACCACTTTGTGGCGTCCTGTCACTGCTATTAACCCGGCAGTCACTGGGGTATTTTCTGTAACACGACTCACTGGGTTTTTTAGCCCCCCTGGTATCTTCAGAACCAATGATCGCAGCGAGACGCGCAAGGCGGCATTCGAAAGCGCTCAATACGATCAACCTAACGCACACTTAAAAAGTCCAAATTAAGGTCACATGTCAGGTCACGGTCAAGTCAAACGTCAAAATCGAGGTATTTGAGTTTATGGACCATACTTGCCATCCATAGGCTTCGATTGCGCCCATGATCACCCAAAGTTCTGTCAAAGGTATGATACACATCCCACATGAGCTAAAGTGAGATTGTTGGAAAAGATCAAGGTTAATACACATCCCACATGAGCTAAAGTGAGATTGTTGGAAAAGAGCAAGGTTAAGGTCAGGTCACAAAATGTCACTATGCACAAAATATCTACGAAAGTCATGCAGCGCATGTTTTATGGATGCTTTTACGTCACAAAATGTCACTATGCACAAAATATCTACGAAAGTCATGCAGCGCATGTTTTATGGATGCTTTTACGCGTATAATTCGATAGTGGTAGTCATTTTACCACCTGACTCCATTTACGTGAAGTAAGTGTCAAGTTCCGGTCAAGAAGTAAGGTCACAAAATGTCACTATGCACAAAATATCTACGAAAGTCATGCAGCGCATGTTTTATGGATGCTTTTACGCGTATAATTCGATAGTGATAGTCATTTTACCACCTGACTCCATTTACGTGAAGTAAGTGTCAAGTTCCGGTCAAGAAGTAAGGTCACAAAATGTCACTATGCACAAAATATCTACGAAAGTCATGCAGCGCATGTTTTATGGATGCTTTTACGCGTATAATTCGATAGTGATAGTCATTTTACCACCTGACTCCATTTACGTGAAGTAAGTGTCAAGTTCCGGTCAAGTTCAGGTCACTGAAGGTCAAAATTTGAAATTGATCAATCTAAATGAAGAAAGCATGTTTCTATATCACTTTTGTCTCAAAAATACAGTACTTGTATATATCTGTCTGTATCTGGTCAATAAAAGCCAAAAAACGCAATGTCAAAATATGACGTCATGATTTACCCAAACTTTATGTCATGTCAGTCAAAAAAGATGATATCATTTTGAAACTTGGTACAGTAGTTGCCCATATGTGTGTATCTGACATATCTTCAGTTTTTTAATATCTTTGAGAAGAAAAAATTGTGTGGGCGTTTTTCCAACACAAAACGTTTTTTTGGGGGGTAAAAAAACAATATATTTACCATTTCAAGATAGCTGGTTTGTAGCCCTTGCAATTGTCTACCTTTTAACATTTTACGATTGCATTTTGCTTCAAATGTGGCATTTGTACGGCTCGTCAAAGTTTAGCTGATTTTTGTGTCAAAATCGTGTGTAGTGACGTCACTAAATTCACTATATCTCAGAATTGTTTTGACGAAATTGCTTCATTTTTTTACAAAATGTGTAGAAATGATTCCCAAAAAGATACTGAAAGGCTTGCGTTGATACCTGCATTAGTTGTTGAGATATCCCTAATATTCCTCAGGGGGCTAACCCTCCCCCCAGTGACTCGCGGGTTACTGCATTTTTGCAAGGTTTTGCTTTTACGAGATGGTAGTTTTTCTGTGGAAAGGAGGACCAAAAGCGATGTACAAAGCCTCTTTCTAAGGTCCGTGGAACAGATTCTGAGTGTTTTCATTCTTTATTTTCGGAAAATTGCATTTTATAGATCATGGCTCCTCCCAAAAACAGGAGCCTAGCAGCTCTGCTGTGCCGATTTTCCCATGTAAGGTGTGCCCTAACACATCTTATGTAGGGGAAACGGGAAGGAGTTTGGAAAAAAGGAAATACGAACACCGGAGGGACACACGAGTAGGAAATGAGAAAAGCGCAATTTTTTGCATGTTAGGGATTATCAGCATTCACTAGATTTCGACCAAGCCAGAATCGTGTTCAGTTCAGATGATTACATCAAACGCCGTGTTGTAGAATCAGCACTAATTAGTACAACACAAAATATGAATCTGTCACAGGGCCATTTCGCTTTCAATAAAGTGATATCGGGAATAATTAAAGCGAGGTTTTGCAACGAAAGCTCCACTTGAATTGTGTCATGCGCGTGTGTGTGGTGAAAAAACAATGTTTTGTGAAAATGTAAAACTGCTTCGATGCTGGGCAATCATGTATGTAAAACTTTGACAAGGGGTCGAGATGATCCGAAACTGTTAGTTTGAATACATGCCTAATTTCTGACTCCGAAGTGTGGTTTTTAGATAAATATTAATGCGAAACGAAGTGCATTTCTTTCCAATATATATATATATATATATATATATATATATATATATATATATATATATATATATATATATATATATATATATATATATATATATATATATATATATATATATATATATATATATATATATATATATATATATATATATATAAATCTTTCTAACTACGTGACGATGGATGCCGGATGCCTCCTCTGTCCAGCAGGTGTCTGCTGACGCGTCCGAGGCGGACGATACATCATCGCTCGCTCCTCGCTGACGTCAGCTGATGCGGTATTGATGCCCAATTAATCACGTCCAACTGCCAGGCCCGCCAGCTGAGCAAATACCCGCAGGGCATACGTTGCATTCACAGTCCGTACAGCTCGGCTTAAAGGGACTGTCCCACCTTTTTGAAAGTTGTCGAATCGCACTTAAAGGAAATAGTTCACCTTCGGGAAATTTTTCAGAACACGATTGTATTATATTTTTTAATACAGTTTCTTTTTTTATTTTCAAAAATGGTCCTACATCGCGCCAATTCAGGACAGAAGGTCGTAAATTATTAATGGTATGGTGTGCATTATTGGTCTGCGCATACTCTATGGCAGTGCTGGCACTTTCAGACGGTACGGTACATCATATATGCGCCGTATTCCTTCGCCAAAAAGTCAAATATCTTCGGCTGGAGAGTCTTTTCAGCCAATACAAGTTCCAGATAAGGATTTCTCAACACGTGCTACAAAACTGCTATTTCAGTTCAAAACCCATGTTGAAGGTGAACTATTTCCTTTAAAGGAAATAGTTCACCTTCGGAAATTTTTCAGAACACGATTTTATTATATTTTTTAATACAGTTTCTTTTTTTCTTTTTAAAAATGGTCCTACATCGCGCCAATTCAGGACAGAAGGTTGTAAATTATTGATTTTATGGTGTGCGTTATTGGTCTGCGCATCTCCATGGCAGTGCTGGCACTTCCAGACGGTACGGTACATCATATATGCGCCGTATTCCTTGGCCAAAAAGTCAAATATCTTCGGCTGGAGAGTCTTTTCAGCCAAGAAAAGTTCCAGATAAGGATTTCTCAACACGGGCTACAAAACTGCTATTTCAGTTCAAAACCCATGTTGAAGGTGAACTATTTCCTTTAATTGTATGTCTACATGTCAGGCGAGGTCAGCTGAACATGTTCGTGAACTTTTTCCCGAAAACAAATTGCTTATCTTGGAAGATATTCAACTTTTTGTTTTAAAGGGAGTGTGCCTACTGTTTTGGAATGTCAAAAATATTTTCCATACGGTAAGTAGCTGTTGGTTTGATTGTTGTATATGATGAAATTCACATCTGGAGCCCCTTTAGTTGAATTTTCACTTTTTCTTTTCTTTTTTCTTTTTGTTTCGATATCTATAAAACGATCGCCACTATGGTGATGTTATGTAAAACGGCGCACATAAGACAATACAATTACGGTCACATCATGCAAGATAGAAAGACGAGTTTTGCACAGCACGTTCTTGCCACTGTGAACTTTATTATGTGCAAGTTTCGTAGCTCTAAATTGATATCTTCTTAAAAAAATGGCCATCGGCCATCATCGAAACGGCCATCATCGAAAAACATGATGGCCGTCCAGTTTCTGTTCGGCTGCTGCTATCAGCGTGCACGAGCTGTTTTGTTAAATTGCTATTGGCCGGCGTTAACAATATGCTAGCAGTGTAATCGATAGTTGCAGTGCTTCTAATAGCGAAAGCCCTCTGGAGTCTACCCGATAACTTTTTGCTCCCAAGCAAATTCCTGGAGTCTTTGAATATCTCAGCAACTAGGGTGAATCTGGAGAAATGAAGTAATGGCTCAATTCAGAAAATTGTGTTCTATAGACCAGTGACAATAACCCCAACTAAGCGATGTGAGTAGGCACACTCCCTTTAAGCGAAAAGTTGGGTTGATGACGTCATAATTTTTTAATAACGGGGAAATCTACTGGCGGATCCAGGGGCGGCAGGGGCTAAAGCCCCCCCCCCCCCCCCCCCCCCCACCTATACCAAGCTCGACAGGGGCGGCAATATAAATCAACCCCCCCCCCCCCAAAAAAAAAAAACGTTGAAACTGGCGATGAAAAAATGGGTACCTACTGCCTGCGAAAAAATAACTTGTTGCGAAAGAAGTATTGTTTTTGTTTTGCCTCGTTCGTGTTTCCTCTATTTTGTAGCATTTTGGTGGCAGTAGGGATAGGGAAAGTGGCACGTCTGACGCTATTTTGGAGTGATTCACAACCAACGTAAGTTATAATTTTCCCACGCAGCGTCACAGCCTTTGGTCTCCTGCTGCCTGCTCGGTGGCAGAGGAGCGCGTGAGTGAATTTTCTTGCATCTCCGGCGGATCCAGGGGGGGGCGGCAAGGCTAAAACCCCCCTTCTAAGATCGACAGGGGCGGCAATATAAATTAGCCCCCCCCCCCCAAAAAAAAACAATCCGCTGAAACTGGCGATGAAAAATGGGTGCTGCCTGCGAAAAAAAAATTCTTGCAGAATAAATAAATATGTTTTTGCCTCGTTCGTGTTTCCTCTATTTGGTGGCATTTTGGTAACAGTAGGGATAGGGAAAGTGGCGCGTCTGACCACTGGCGGATCCAGGGGGCGGCAGGGGCAAAATCCCCCCCATCCCACGCTCGACAGGGGCGGCAATAGAAATTAGCCCCCTTCAAAATCCGCTGAAACTGGCGATGAAAAATGGGTACCGACTGCGAAAAATAACCTTTTGCGACAAAAAAAACGTTATTTTTTTCCTCGTTCGTGTTTCCTCTATTTTGAAGCATTTTGGTAGCAGGAGGGAACATGGCGTGTGCATATTTGGAAATGTCAAATACAAAATCCAGAACCATCATACTTAAGTAGCCATAAGTCAGCCAAAACTTAAGATATTGCTTTGAAATTCGGTGTGGGTATTGTCTATACTTCGTTCTCCAATATTTATTCCGGTTTTTGAACATGTTTTTTTAAATGTATTTTACACCTTTGAAGATCAGAGCATTTTTTAAACTATTATGCATAGTTCAAGAAGATCGCCTCAAAACATACACACTAACATACAAAGTACACACTCATTAACATAATATAGCATGCGCAAACTAGCATAACATACACACAATCACTTCAAATATACACACTCACGTCGCGTGCTCCGAATGACGAATGACACGCTCCAGACGCATTTACATGACGGTGATTCAAACAGGTCAGAATGTACATACGTACATCGCTCGCATCTTCCACGCAAATCTGTAGGCACTAACTAGCATGCATTGCACATGATCGCACAGTGGGTACATGAGTAGATATCACCACTAATTATATTGTCCTAAGAGAACAACGAAAAAAACAAGAGCTTAATTCCTCGCAATACAAAGCAAGTATTTATCTCAGAATCCTGAAACAGAGGCCGCGACACACGCAACTAGTGATGCATGGGATTGGAAGCGAGAAGACCGCAGAACAAAACAAATTTGCTGAACATCGGCTAACGTTAAACAAACTAATTACATAGTTTAACTTTGGACATGGTGTCCACTAATGTTGCAACATCAGTGACCATACATCGGTCGCCTACATACACTCCAAGTCAAGTGCAACCTTACTGGCCTGCAGCAGCAGACTAGCCGCTTCGTGAGCACGCTTCACCTCCTCGCCGTGACTCTGAGCAGTCGCACCTCCCCGTCTCGCCTCGTCTATCACGCCGGCAGCACGCTTTTCAAACTCGAGCCAGAAACTTGCAATGTCCCTCCAATATTTATGCGGCTTACGTTTCCCTGCCTTGATAAGGTCGGACACAGTCTCGATCACATCATGCCGATTATAAATTGTTATAACTCGCGACCGACCTGCCACGGATACCTGCATTTTTCTTGGAGACGCCAGAGTTTCTGAGCAGACGACGAATGCAGTCGATTCAGAATCTCTGGTCGGACCTGTGTCCGCCTGCGACGCGCCGGCGCTCGCGGCCACGGCCGCAGGCTCGGCGGCCGCGTCATGCCAGACATCAGGCCGGCCGCCAGGCAGCGCTGCGGACGCCGGGACGGCCGGCGGCGGCGGCGGCTCCGACCTGACCTGTGGCAGGGGCGCAGACAGGCTGCACTCTGGGGCGGCCGGAGTGCGAGGAGACCAGAGTTCCTCTGTCACGTGCCTCTGCCTCATGCTGCCGGGGACGGCCACGGGCGCCGGACTGGTCGGAAGTGGATGCGCTGACGTCAGCAGTCCCGGAGTCGCAGTCAGGCCCGGCTCGGAGGGAGACGGGTAGCTGGTAGCTCGCTGGAGCGCAGCAGCCCCGGCGGCAGGTGTCCGGCTGTCGCCGCTCCCCCGGCCCTGGGCCCCTGCGCGGCCCGTCCGGCGACTTCCGCGGTCAGCTGTTGCAGGGCGGCCTGATCCGCTATTCTGATGGGGGGCGAGTCCGAGAGTTTTCTGATGAGAAGTTCGCCAGACTGCGTGTATGCTGAATGAATTTGGCGTACCCTTTTCAGCTGCAGCAGCATCCTGAAAAGCTCTTGGCGTCTCGGCGTCAGCGACTCTGAGATGAACAGGCCTGTTCCCCGCAGTTTGGCTTTAGAACGGAAGAGAGAATCTCTCTCAGACTTGTGAGCAGCCGAAATGAACTCTACTAAAATACTTCCGGTGCGCAAACGGAATGCAGCTTGTACCTGATTCATGTCAAGCCTGTGGTTTATGAGTTGCTCGATCACGTGCTGCACGACTTTCACAGTCTCCTCCCGGCGGACGGGCTCAGGAATAGCAGGGCCAGAAAATATCAAACTGACGAGCCTGCTACGCTGATTTATCGCATCCTGTTCCTTTTCTATTTCGTCGATTCGGTCTTTCAGGTAACTTACTTCTTGTCGGAGTTGCTCATTCTCCTTCTTCATTGCACTGTGCCATCCAGGAGCACTGGTCTGTGGGCTCGGCGAGCTCGGCTGAAGCGGCGAGGCTGCTTTGCGTTTTTTCGTCATCCTTATCCTCCGAGGTGATCACGAACAGCAGGTCACAGCCACGCAAAGTGCCTTCACTGAAAACCTCACTCACTCCTCACTCTATACACTTTCAGTACAGACACTTGGCACTTGTCCACCGAGTCCGCCCGCCGAGCGGAGCGCGCGGCCGCACAGCCGACCCCGGTCAAGGTCGGCCGGGAACTCGTTTTTGAACATGTTTGGAAATTTTGATTTGGTGATTTTTTTTCTCCAATTTGTTTTTCTTCATAAAATCATATAAAATATCAAATCATATGAAAAGGCCGGAATATATATTGGAGAACCAAGTATGGACGATGCCCAAACCAAATGTCAAAGTAATATCTTGAGCGTGGACTGGCTTATGACTCCCTAAGCAGTGGCGTACACAGAAATTCCCAAAGGACCAGGTCATTGCCTTGAGGGGCGCTACCCGATCGACAGGGTCGCCACCAATATTGGCGAAATTTGATCGGAAATGTGTGGCGGGTCTGGCGCTATTTCCGATCTGGAGCGATTCCTGCAACCAACGTAAGTTAAAAAAAACGTCGTGTTTTGGCGCCAAAGTTTATAGCGCTGAATAGCGTGCGTGGAACGCATTTCGACAGTATTTGAAGAATTGTGACTGGGACTTGGGTATCGTTGTTTTCCTTTTCCCTGTAAACATGTAGCCAAATAAAATTCACACTTTGTGAATTTGTAGGTAAAGTTAATATTTGTCATTGTCAAGGTTATTTTAAATTACTATAACTTGGGATGGCTACTTTGGCCTCAGGTCATATCCAGACTCAAGTAATTTCAGGTACCAATTTTAAATCTGACACCCATTTTGCACCATGATTAGGTACTTATCCCGGTACATTTTATGGGTGCTATGAGTAGAGGTCTCACAATTTTTAGTATTTCCAACTAGTCAAGATCATACTCATACTCAGCATGAACTCAGCTACAACAAAAAATGTTTGAAAGCGACAGAAGAGGTAAAATTGGGTTTGTCTAGTTTTTACCACAGGCGAATCCAGAGGAGTGGGGGCATTAGGGGCAAATGCCCCCCCCCCCCCCCACAGGAGCATGACGGGCATTCAATACAAGGATGTCCCCTGCCCCGCGTGTTCCTGCATTGACTGTAAGAAGTCATAATTAGGAAGAAACCACCCCCCCCCCCTCCCGGTCAATTACTTTCTCTTTGAACCCGACACCACTACCCCCTCCCCCTCTCAACGATTTTTCGCGTTGACGACCCGACTCCTCCCCCCTCCCCCCCCCCCCCCCCCCCCCCCCCCCCCCCGGTCAACAACTTTTCGCTGCTGAAGCGGAGCGAAATGTTAGCCCCACCCCATTCTCGGACCCTAGATTCGCCAGTGGGGAAATCCTTTGTGCTGCCAAATGTATGGCACAATTTTGTGTCAACATCTATTGCGCAGAAAACAGCGAACCACCCGGTGCCTAGATTGGCTAGCAGTATCAGCTGGAGTTGTTGCAGCAGTTGGCCGCCAGGGACCGCTAGTTACCCAGGGTGTTATGACGTCGCAAACAAATGGTACCACTAAATATTGATTGATTCATTGATTTATAAATAAATAAATATTTAGCGTGAAATATTTAACTGGCACCATTTGCTTGCGACGTCATAACACCCTGGCTCACTAGCGGTCCCTGGCGGCCAACTACTGCATCAACTCCAGCTGATAGTGCTAGCCCCTAAATTGCGAACCATCCGGGGATCGAGAAATGAAAGACGAAAATATTCCAAGGCTGACCTTAAAACAAGTCAACTATCATTACCAGTTGGGTAAAGAGACGACGCCGTCGATTTAGAGGCCCTATTCAAATACACATGGGCCTTATTTTTTACAGATGTCAAAATCAAACTCGAATATCTTTTTGATTAGATCATCGTGGTTGTTTTAACTGCTACCATACTTAATTTAAATGCCAAACCATCAAAATGGCTATCTCAACTCAAATATAATGTTAACCCTCGCCCGGGTAGGGCAAAATCACTACGTGTTCGGGTAGGGGGGGGGGCGGTGGTACCAAGATTACTTTACTAATAGGTGGTACGACCCCCCCCCCCCCCCTTAGCGTTTCGCCCCTAATTGAGCTAGAGCTTCGCGTCAAAGACGAGCGTGTTTCTTGTGACGAGAGGAAGCCGCTGATACCCGATGTTAAGGCCTTAGGTCATTAGGTGACCTCTGACGTCATGTCAATGACCCAAAAGTCATCAAAATTGTAAATGCGTATAAATTGAATTTTATCGAGCTAGAATTGTGAATGAGCATATCACAACGCTTAATGGGTGCCAAATTCGTAATCAGCGTCACAAAATGTCCTAAAAAAAATGCAAAATTCCAAAAAGGTCATGTCAGGTCATCTGAGGTCAGTGACCTCGGTTGACCTGTGGAAACACATGACCCCAGTGGAACATATAATTATGTAAAATGGATCCCAAATTTGAAATCAGCGTCACAAAATGTCCTAGAAGCCGCCAGAACCCAAAAAAGTAATATGAGGTCATCGGAGGTCGATGACCTCAGTTGACCTCTGAAAAGGTCAATCGAGGTCACAATCTCAGTGGAAACCACAACTGTCACCTGGAAACACCTGTGCATATGCTCCTGAACAGCCAACACTCGAAAACTGCACAAGTTACAAGCATTGATCAACTGCGGAACGCCAGTTGTGCCTGACATGACCTTGATAAACAGGTCATAGGTCACGGGTCATGTGGGTTAGCAATTCAAAATGTGCAGAGTATGTGGGAAATTTTGCAAAAGTAGGTTACTGAAAGTTGCATCGAAATCAGTTGGAAACTACGCGAGTTATCCCAGAAAACCCGAGGGGGTGGCATCCACCCCTACCCGGGCGAGGGTTAAGGTGGGATAGTCCCTTTAAACAGATCACTACCGAGGGTCCAGCAAGCGTCACGCGCCTATCACAACTGATGACTCTTTATGTCGGACAGCGCATGTTTCCCCACAATTACTAATCCTGCGATATTCTTTGGCTGTTCATATGTGCACCAAAGGGAAACGTGATCAGAGATTCGGGGAGATCAGCGAGATTCGCCCAAAGCAAAGCAAAGCCATGGCACATTAGCAGCGAGGCTTGCCGACCAGGGGCGGTGGCCGGTAAATGTTTGGTTCGCCGCTGCTCCGGTGGTTTACGCGGCGGAACTGAGCGGAGCGGGTTGGCTCCATTTATCATGGCTCCCCTCGAAGCCGCTTTGTTAGGCCAGGCTCTCATTATGGCCACGACACGTCTCCCGCCCGGCCAGACGGTCGTCCAATCCGGTGCCGGTATGGGAGGCCTGGGAAACTGGGTCGCCCGCCGTGATAAGAACAGGTGTTCCGCCACTAGCTGGCCCATTCAGAAGCAAACATACCGTGTGCCATCATTGTGTTGCATAGGTCGTTCTTTGCCTTCGTGGTACATCATGTACGCGTGTCCCGGGTGGGCTAGCGGGCCACTCTGTCGACTACACAATAATCAAATTATCAATGATTGGATGTCCATCAAGACAGCCCAGGTTCAACCCAGGTTCGGAAGACCTCCGATTGAGCTGACATTTGCACAGAAGATCCACCAGAGGCCCAGTAGTCCACACCTAGCAGCATTCGGTGTCACTCCCAACGGTTTGTCCTCCAGAGGTCAAGCAAGGTCACGAGTTCAAATATCGCACAGCACATTGTGGCCTACCGAGAAGAGTTACAGAGATGAATCCAACGCTAAAATACTCGTGCATACTTGGTCTTACGTTTCCCACATCGACCCGACCTTTCAAGGTCACCATTTGAACTAAGGTCATTTGGGGACTCAGCGCTGGTACCATTGCACAGCGCATAACTGGTATACAAAAAAAAGAGAGAGAAAAAGCATGTCGAAATGTGACCCAGGTGATTCGCTACCATTCGCACAAAAACACCTGCTTGATAACTATCACGGTTTAACCTTGATCATTAAACGTCACTGCGAGAGGTGCAGTCCGGGTTCAGGCCAGGTTCGATTTTGCTGTCACATTGTAGCCTACCCAGACGAGCTACAGGGATGAATCCAACGCCAATATACTCGTACATACTTGGTCTTACGTTTCCCACAACGACTTAACCTCTCAAGGTCACCATTTGCCCTAAGGTCATTTGGAGACTCAGCCGCTGGTACCATTGCACAGCGCATAACTGGTATACAAAAATAATTGTACAAATTAAAAAACATGGCGAAATGTGACCCATGTGATGCGCTAACATCCGCCGAAAACACCGACTTGATAGCTATCACGGTTTGACCTTGACAATAAAACGTCACGAGAAATGTCAATTAAACGTTACGAGAGATACAGCCCGGGTTCAGCCCAGGCTCGATTTTGCTGTCACATTGTGGCCTACCCAGAAGAGCTACGGGGATGAATACAACGCTAAAATACTCGTACATACTTGGTCTTACGTTTCCCACAATTACCTGACCTCTCAAGGTCACCATTTGACGTAAGGTCATTTGGGGACTCAGCAGCTGGTATTTTGAGTCATTTGGGAACTCAGTGGCTGAGCCCCAAATGACCTTAGGCCAAATGGACCTGGATCTCACGACCTGACCTTGAGAGGTCAGGTCGTGAGAAACGTAAGACCAAGTATGTACGAGTATTTTAGCGTTGGATTCATCCACGTAGCTCTGCTGGGTAGGCTACAATGTGCTGCGCAATATTTGAACTCGTGACCTTGCTTGACCTCTGAAGGTCAAACCGCTGGGAGTGACACCGAATGCTGCTAGGTGTGGACTACTGGGCCTCTGGTGGATCTTCTGTGCAAATGTCAGCTCAATCGGAGGTGACCCGAACCTGTGCTGAACCTGTGCTGAACCTGGGCTGTCTTGATGGACATAATGATCGGTAGAGGCAACAGGCGAGGCGCCGTCTGCCGCTCTACACTGCACATCGCTACCACGCAGTACGCCCTGCCCAATGATTAGCCAGATAAAGCAGCCAATGGTTCGACTGTACCTACATCGTAACGATAATCATCGCCATCCGTTCCAGGCCTTCAAGTGGTCGTGTGGTAGCACGGCTAATGAAACTGTGTCTACGCGAATATCGAAAACTGAACGCACGTCTCTGAGCCTCAGAAACGATGAAACCCTGAAAAGCTGGCAAGCTCCATCGTGTTGTCTCACTCTAAGCTTTCGGCTAAGGTAGTCCGCATCCGCGATCCTGGTGCCGCGGGTTCGATAGAAGTGGGATCAGAAAATCAGCATCGCGTCTAGTGCCGTCATTGTTTCGATGGGATGAGAAGCACACGACGGAACTACTGCCCCCGCGGGGGACGTCAGTCCTGCGGTCCGACGGGGGACGTCAATCCTGCGGTCCGGCGGGGGACGTCAGTCCTGCGGTCCGGCGGGGGACGTCAATCCTGCGGTCCGGCGGGGGACGTCAGTCCTGCGGTCCGGCGGGGGACGTCAATCCTGCGGCCCGGCGGGGGACGTCAGTCCTGCGGTCCGGCGGGGGACGTCAATCCTGCGGTCCGGCGGGGGACGTCAGTCCTGCGGTCCGACGGGGGACGTCAATCCTGCGGTCCGGCGGGGGACGTCAGTCCTGAGGTCCGGCGGGGGACGTCAATCCTGCGGTCCGGCGGGGGACGTCAATCCTGCGGGCCGGCGGGAGACGTCAATCCTGCGGTCCGGCGGGGGACGTCAGTCCTGCGGTCCGGCGGGGGACGTCAGTCCTGCGGTCCGGCGGGGGACGTCAGTCCTGCGGTCCGGCGGGGGACGTCAATCCTGCGGTCCGGTGGGGACGTCAGTCCTGCGGTCCGGCGGGGGACGTCAGTCCTGCGGTCCGACGGGGGACGTCAATCCTGCGGTCCGGCGGGGGACGTCAATCCTGCGGTCCGGCGGGGGACGTCAATCCTGCGGTCCGGCGGGGGACGTCAGTCCTGCGGTCCGGCGGGGGACGTCAATCCTGCGGGGGACGTCAATCCGGCGGGGGACGTCAATCCTGCGGGGGACGTAAATCCTGCGGGGGACGTCAATCCGGCGGGGGACGTCAATCCGGCGGGGGACGTCAATCCTGCGGGGGACGTCAATCCTGCGGGGAAGTCAATCCTGCGGGGGACGTCAATCCGGCGGGGGACGTAAATCCTGCGGGGACGTCAATCCGGCGGGGGACGTCAATCCGGCGGGGGACGTCAATCCGGCGGGGGACGTCAATCCTGCGGGGGACGTCAATCCGGCGGGGACGTCAATCCGGCGGGGGACGTCAATCCGGCGGGGGACGTCAATCCTGCGGGGACGTCAATCCTGCGGGGGACGTCAATCCGGCGGGGGACGTAAATCCTGCGGGGGACGTCAATCCGGCGGGGGACGTAAATCCTGCGGGGGACGTCAATCCGGCGGGGGACGTCAATCCTGCGGGGGACGTAAATCCTGCGGGGGACGTCAATCCGGCGGGGGACGTCAATCCTGCGGGGGACGTCAATCCGGCGGGGGACGTCAATCCTGCGGGGAAGTCAATCCTGCGGGGGACGTCAATCCGGCGAGGGACGTCAATCCTGCGAGGGACGTCAATCCTGCGGGGGACGTCAATCCTGCGGGGACGTCAATCCTGCGGGGGACGTCAATCCTGCGGGGAAGTCAATCCTGCGGGGGACGTCAATCCTGCGGGGGACGCCAATCCTGCGGGGGACGTCAATCCTGCGGGGGACGTCAATCCTGCGGGGACGTCAATCCTGCGGGGGACGTCAATCCTGCGGGGGACGTCAATCCGGCGGGGGACGTCAATCCTGCGGGGGACGTCAATCCTGCGGGGACGTCAATCCTGCGGGGGACGTCAATCCTGCGGGAAGTCAATCCTGCGGGGGACGTCAATCCTGCGGGGGACGTCAATCCGGCGGGGGACGTCAATCCTGCGGGGACGTCAATCCTGCGGGGAAGTCAATCCTGCGGGGGACGTCAATCCTGCGGGGGACGTCAATCCTGCGGTCCTGCGGGGGACGTCAATCCTGCAGGGGATGTCAATCCTGCGGTGAGTCACTGAGTCTGCTTGCCAACCACCGAGTCTTAACAATACACACTTCCGTGTTATTGAGTCAGGGTCGGCGTCAGGGCCTCCGTACTGAGCTGAGTCATACGTGTGTGACTCAATCAGAGTCAAAAGTCAAACGTAAGCAGCCTATGGCCTCGAACGACCAAATGCTGTTTACGTTCAACGAGCACTTCACAAATGTTTGTATCATGTGCACTTATCCTGTCCTCCCAAAAATTATTTGTGATTGCCGTTGGCATGAATTACATTAAAGATTGTAAATATTCGACGACCATAGTTCTAAGACATTCCATTGAATCTGCATGGAATGTGCGGCGCACTCTTGTCTTTTGAAAATGGATGATGTAACTGAGCACGATTATTATGAAAGAAAGGACGATATATACATAGTCAAATGCTCATTGATATAACAAAAGAGATCAAAAGATAAAAAGATCAAAGTATTTATTAGTTTTCTACTATTAGTTTTATTTTGTATCTCTTTTGTTATAGCAATGAGTATTAGGCTCTATATAATACTTTGCATAACCTCGTGCCTATTTCAAAAGCAAATACTATTTTGAATTTTGGACTGGCCACAGCAAGACACAAGGTGCAGACTGCGAGTCCAGCCATCATGTCGGTCCGATGATCGATCCTCTATAGTTCGCTTGGCTTTATCACGCCTTTCTGTCAGGAGCTTCCACATGTCACCGAAGAAAAATACTGCTGAACGGTACAAACACTATATTTCTTCACAGACCAGTGTTGACCACCGGTCGGTGTGACCACACTTTGATACGGTCATCACTAGCACATAAGACACGGTGCGGCCGGAGGCAGCCCGGCACCGATCACACTCATTGGAGCGTCCGGAGGCAGCCCGGCACCGGTCACACTCATTGGAGCGTCCGGAGGCAGCCCGGCACCGGTCACACTCATTGGAGCGTCCGGAGGCAGCCCGGCACCGGTCACACTCATTGGAGCGTCCGGAGGCAGCCCGGCACCGATCACACTCATTGGAGCGTCCGGAGGCAGCCTGGCACCGATCACACTCATTGGAGCGTCCGGAGGCAGCCCGGCACCGGTCACACTCATTGGAGCGGCCGGAGGCAGCCCGGCACCGATCACACTCATTGGAGCGTCCGGAGGCAGCCCGGCACCGGTCACACTCATTGGAGCGGCCGGAGGCAGCCCGGCACCGGTCACACTCATTGGAGCGTCCGGAGGCAGCCTGGCACCGGTCACACTCATTGGAGCGTCCGGAGACAGCCTGGCACCGGTCACACTCATTGGAGCGTCCGGAGGCAGCCCGGCACCGATCACACTCATTGGAGCGTCCGGAGGCAGCCTGGCACCGGTCACACTCATTGGAGCGTCCGGAGGCAGCCCGGCACCGGTCACACTCATTGGAGCATCCGGAGGCAGCCCGGCACCGGTCACACTCATTGGAGCGTCCGGAGGCAGCCCGGCACCGGTCACACTCATTGGAGCGTCCGGAGGCAGCCCGGCACCGATCACACTCATTGGAGCGTCCGGAGGCAGCCTGGCACCGATCACACTCATTGGAGCGTCCGGAGGCAGCCCGGCACCGGTCACACTCATTGGAGCGTCCGGAGGCAGCCTGGCACCGATCACACTCATTGGAGCGTCCGGAGGCAGCCCGGCACCGGTCACACTCATTGGAGCATCCGGAGGCAGCCTGGCACCGATCACACTCATTGGAGCATCCGGAGGCAGGGCAGGAGACAAGCACAGCACCGCACAGCACAGCACCGCTCTGGCCTGTCACTTACCCAGCAACGAACCCTTCATCATCTCATGCACTTTGGCCTTCAGACCCTGAAACAGGTAGAGCAGAAGAGGCAATCAGCAGCGCTGAGGTGACCCAAAAACAGCTGGGCCAACGGCCGTTGATATCGCGATATTTGAGAGCGAGTTGTGCCACCACATTGTGTGCGAAGTGAGATACTAGAAAACGCTACCCGGATGTTTTAATACAGTTAGTCTGGAGTTCATAACAAGATGTGCGCCAAGTGAGATACTAGAAAACGCTACCCGGATGTTTTAATACAGTTAGTCTGGAGTTCATAACAAGATGTGCGCCAAGTGAGATACTGGAAAACGCTACCCGGATGTTTTAATACAGTTAGTCTGAAGTTCATAACAAGATGTGCGCCAAGTGAGATACTAGAAAACGCTACCCGGATGTTTTAATACAGTTAGTCTGGAGTTCATAACAAGATGTGCGCCAAGTGAGATACTAGAAAACGCTACCCGGATGTTTTAATACAGTTAGTCTGAAGTTCATAACAAGATGTGCGCCAAGTGAGATACTAGAAAATGCTACCCGGATGTTTTAATACAGTTAGTCTGGAGTTCATAACAAGATGTGCGCCAAGTGAGATACTAGAAAACGCTACCCGGATGTTTTAATACAGTTAGTCTGAAGTTCATAACAAGATGTGCGCCAAGTGAGATACTAGAAAACGCTACCCGGATGTTTTAATACAGTTAGTCTGGAGTTCATAACAAGATGTGCGCCAAGTGAGATACTAGAAAACGCTACCCGGATGTTCTAATACAGTTAGTCTGAAGTTCATAACAAGATGTGCGCCAAGTGAGATACTAGAAAACGCTACCCGGATGTTTTAATACAGTTAGTCTGGAGTTCATAACAAGATGTGCGCCAAGTGAGATACTAGAAAACGCTACCCGGATGTTTTAATACAGTTAGTCTGAAGTTCATAACAAGATGTGTGCCAAGTGAGATACTAGAAAACGCTACCTGGATGTTTTAATACAGTTAGTCTGAAGTTCATAACAAGATGTGCGCCAAGTGAGATACTAGAAAACGCTACCCGGATGTTTTAATACAGTTAGTCTGGAGTTCATAACAAGATGTGCGCCAAGTGAGATACTAGAAAACGCTACCCGGATGTTTTAATACAGTTAGTCTGGAGTTCATAACAAGATGTGCGCCAAGTGAGATACTAGAAAACGCTACCCGGATGTTTTAATACAGTTAGTCTGGAGTTCATAACAAGATGTGCGCCAAGTGAGATACTAAAAAACGCTACCCGGATGTTTTAATACAGTTAGTCTGGAGTTCATAACAAGATGTGCGCCAAGTGAGATACTAGAAAACGCTACCCGGATGTTTTAATACAGTTAGTCTGGAGTTCATAACAAGATGTGCGCCAAGTGAGATACTAGAAAACGCTACCCGGATGTTTTAATACAGTTAGTCTGAAGTTCATAACAAGATGTGCCCCAAGTGAGATACTAGAAAACGCTACCCGGATGTTTTAATACAGTTAGTCTGAAGTTCATAACAAGATGTGCACCAAGTGAGATACTAGAAAACGCTACCCAGATGTTTTAATAGTTAGTCTGGAGTTCATAACAAGATGTGCGCCAAGTGAGATACTAGAAAACGCTACCCGGATGTTTTAATACAGTTAGTCTGAAGTTCATAACAAGATGTGCGCCAAGTGAGATACTAGAAAACGCTACCTGGATGTTTTAATACAGTTAGTCTGAAGTTCATAACAAGATGTGCGCCAAGTGAGATACTAGAAAACGCTACCCGGATGTTTTAATACAGCTAGTCTGAAGTTCATAACAAGATGTGCACCAAGTGAGATACTAGAAAACGCTACCCGGATGTTTTAATACAGTTAGTCTGGAGTTCATAACAAGATGTGCGCCAAGTGAGATACTAGAAAACGCTACCCGGATGTTTTAATACAGTTAGTCTGGAGTTCATAACAAGATGTGCGCCAAGTGAGATACTAGAAAACGCTACCCGGATGGTTTAATACAGTTAGTCTGGAGTTCATAACAAGATGTGCGCCAAGTGAGATACTAGAAAACGCTACCCGGATGTTTTAATACAGTTAGTCTGGAGTTCATAACAAGATGTGCGCCAAGTGAGATACTAGAAAACGCTACCCGGATGTTTTAATACAGTTAGTCTGGAGTTCATAACAAGATGTGCGCCAAGTGAGATACTAGAAAACGCTACCCGGATGTTTTAATACAGTTAGTCTGGAGTTCATAACAAGATGTGCGCCAAGTGAGATACTGGAAAACGCTACCCGGATGTTTTAATACAGTTAGTCTGGAGTTCATAACAAGATGTGCGCCAAGTGAGATACTAGAAAACGCTACCCGGATGTTTTAATACAGTTAGTCTGGAGTTCATAACAAGATGTGCACCAAGTGAGATACTAGAAAACGCTACCCGGATGTTTTAATACAGTTAGTCTGGAGTTCATAACAAGATGTGCACCAAGTGAGATACTAGAAAACGCTACCCGGATGTTTTAATACAGTTAGTCTGGAGTTCATAACAAGATGTGCGCCAAGTGAGATACTAGAAAACGCTACCCGGATGTTTTAATACAGTTAGTCTGGAGTTCATAACAAGATGTGCACCAAGTGAGATACTAGAAAACGCTACCCGGATGTTTTAATACAGTTAGTCTGGAGTTCATAACAAGATGTGCGCCAAGTGAGATACTAGAAAACGCTACCCGGATGTTTTAATACAGTTAGTCTGGAGTTCATAACAAGATGTGCACCAAGTGAGATACTAGAAAACGCTACCCGGATGTTTTAATACAGTTAGTCTGGAGTTCATAACAAGATGTGCGCCAAGTGAGATACTAGAAAACGCTACCCGGATGTTTTAATACAGTTAGTCTGGAGTTCATAACAAGATGTGCGCCAAGTGAGATACTAGAAAACGCTACCCGGATGTTTTAATACAGTTAGTCTGGAATTCATAACAAGATACGAGGGTTTCGCAAAATGACTTCATCGGTTCAACATCGTAGCACAACTTTGACAGCCGATGACGGCTGCTGCACTGAAAATGGTTCCGGGAACGACACATCTGCTGCTCTCACTCGCAAAGCAAGTACAGACGGCGCTATAGTCCAAACGTCCCACCACTCCGGAGTGGTCCGCATTAAAATGCCAGCGGACGTCTTACATCGCGCAATTCCATTCCACCAGCTTAGCTGACAGTTAAGCACTAAACTTGGCTGAACAGAAGTAACACTTTAACTGCTTCCAATTACCATATATACATGAGGCTGGCGCATACCATCACCAACCAACTGTCCGGGTAACTCCTCAAATCCAAGATGTCTCCAATAATCTTAATGTTACGAAATCCAGTGAGTGTGCTGAAACATCTAATTGGACTGAGGCCCACATAAACATAATCTGGACTATGACTCGCCTCCTCACGAAAGATTGCAGAACCACATGGAATTATACACTGGGTCATGTGGACTAAGCATGACTAACCATAATTTGCCAGAGCTAACTTGTCATCCAGGGCTCGGAATATCGAGCCGGCAACTAAGGGTACCTCTGCCGACAGATGTTTCACGTCTGTGCCTCCCAGCCGAGCGCTGGCCTCCCCAGCCGCCGTGCCCGCCGCCAGCAGCAGACTAACCTCCGCCATCTGGGCGACCAGTGTGCTGCTGGTGCGGTCGGCCGGCGCCGGGCCGGCAACCGCCGCCGCCGCCGCCGCCGGCCGCGTCACCGTCGCCGCCGCGCCGTTGGTCGTCGCAGGGCCGCGGCGCACCAGTTTGCGTTTCAGCTGTGCGATGGCCTCATCTGTGCGGCGCGCCTCCTCGTCCCGGCTGGAGAGGGTGGGACGGTGCCCGCGCCGGTCTCGGCCTCGGTTCGACTCACTGTCTGGCCGGCGGCCTCCGGACCACGGCGAGCCAGACCTGAGGAGCAGCAGCAGCAGCACAGGACGGCGGGTTACAGCAGCGGCAGGCGGCACGGACCGACAGACGTAGTATGGCTACCAACAACACGCCTTTTGTAATGGCATATCGTAAAACGTAATATGCGGCACTGTGTCAACGATTTGTGTTTCCAAAAAGTACCGGTATACGAAATACGATCTGGAAATATAGCCGACACAACATACGTGACGACACCACCACCAGCCCCCCCCCCCCCCCCCCCCCCAATATACCGTCCTAAGACTATATAGTGATCAGCCACCATGACTGCTAGAGCGGGCGGCAGTGACGGAGCAGGGCCACCGAGACCCCCGCTACGGTCAGTCCCGTCACCGGCCGGCCCTGCCCCTCCTAATTGACGGCGGTTCACTGGCGGCGTTACCTGGAGGAGGCCGCTGACCCGGAGCGGGACCCGGACTCGGACTCGGAGCCGGACCCGGGGTCGGAGCCGGCCGGGGAACAGACGGTCGAGGGTACCGGCGTGGGGGAGGCGTCGCGCGGGGTGCTGCTGGCCCGGCTGTCTGCCGCCGCCGCCGCCGCTGTTGCTGCTGCCGCCGGGTCGGCCGGGTCAGCCGGGTCGGCCGGGTCGGCTGGGTCGGCGGCGGGCCGGACGGACGGAGAGCCGCCGCTGGTGGTGCTCTCCAGCTGCTGAGACAGCCGCCGCTCCGGAGATTCCGCCCCGGTCAGGTCACTGCGGTACAGAACGGGCACCGAAGTCGCCTCAGAGTCAGCGTCGGACACGGCAGGGGACCGCAGGGGGGGGGGGGGACATGACGGGCACCGAAGTCGCCTCAGAGTCAGCGTCGGACTCGGCAGGGGACCGCAGGGGGGGGGGGGGACACATGACGGGCACCGAAGTCGCCTCAGAGTCAGCGTCGGACACGGCAGGGGACCGCAGGGGGGGGGGGGGGACATGACGGGCACCGAAGTCGCCTCAGAGTCAGCGTCGGACTCGGCAGGGGACCGCAGGGGGGGGGGACATGACGGGCACCGAAGTCGCCTCAGAGTCAGCGTCGGACACGGCAGGGGACCGCAGGGGGGGGGGGGGCATGACGGGCACCGAAGTTGCCTCAGAGTCAGCGTCGGACACGGCAGGGGACCGCAGGGGGGGGGGGGGGACATGACGGGCACCGAAGTCGCCTCAGAGTCAGCGTCAGACACGGCAGGGGACCGCAGGGGGGGGGGACATGACGGGCACCGAAGTCGCCTCAGGGTCAGCGTCGGACACGGCAGGGGACCGCAGGGGGGGGGGGGACACATGACGGGCACCAAAGTCGCCTCAGAGTCAGCGTCGGACACGGCAGGGGACCGTAGGGGGGGGGGACATGACGGGCACCGAAGTCGCCTCAGAGTCAGCGTCGGACACGGCAGGGGACCACAGGGGATGGGGGGGGGACATGACGGGCACCGAAGTCGCCTCAGAGTCAGCGTCGGACACGGCAGGGGACCGCAGGGGGGGGGGGGCATGACGGGCACCGAAGTCGCCTCAGAGTCAGCGTCGGACACGGCAGGGGGACCGCAGGGGGGGGGGGGGGTGGCATGACGGGCACCGAAGTCGCCTCAGAGTCAGCGTCGGACACGGCAGGGGACCGCAGGGGGGGGGGGGGGCATGACGGGCACCGAAGTCGCCTCAGAGTCGGCGTCGGACACGGCAGGGGGACCGCAGGGGGGGGGGGGGGGCGGGGGACATGACACTTAACACTTGCAAGCCACTTGAAGGAGTGGTGGCAATAATGGTATTTATGGTCGGTACTTCACTGCGAGGCGGTAGTATGGACGCGTTACAGCACTCACATAACGTCGCCGGGCGGGTCGGCGGCGGGGCCGGGGCTGAGTGTGACCTCCGTGACCTCAGTGACCTCCGCCACCTCAGTGACCTCGGTCACCTGCGGGCCGCGGCGGGACCGGCTCAGAGACCTGGCGAGAGACCCACACACGGTCAGCGATCCGTCACCGGCCACTGTGACACACGAGATGACACAGCCAACACGAGCAGAAACACACTGTGACACACGAGATGACACAGCCAACACGAGCAGAAACACACCGTGACACACGAGATGACACAGCCAACACGAGCAGAAACACACGCTTCTTATAGTTGTATTGCATTTGTAACTCAATCGTACAATCGTCATATTGAAAAGGACAGGAAATTATACGACGTATCCAAAGCCCAATATTCGTTACTAACTAGTAATACACGCTCCATAAATTATACAGACCTCTTCGAGCGTTTGCTCTTCTTCGACTTGTGCTTGTGCCTCCTGGAAGAGCGCGATCTTTTCCTTTTCCTGCGCGGCGGGGAACTGAAAATAAATATCGAATAACCTGTTAAATGCGTGCAAATATGCAATGTCATAGATTAACGAGATGATACAATACGGTCCCTAACATCTGACCTATGCTGGCGGTGGCAACACAGGGCTAAAGACCGACGACCAAACGAGCGTTCGAGGTCCGACACTATCAGTCTGACAGCGCTGGGTAGTTCCAGTCACCAGGCGTCTCTATGCACATAGGCGGAACCAGGGCGACCAAATCGGCAATTCCCCACCCCCCTCCAAAAGGGGGGGGGGGCAAAAGTATGTTTTTTTCACACCCGCCACACGACCACGACACCTCTCACCTCTGCCACTCACCGTGATCGGTCTGCCGGGCGGGACGGTCTCCGCCAGCGGGGCTGCTCCACCACCGGCGCGGCGTCCGAGGACAGCAGTCTGATGACAGCAGCAGCAGCACGGAGACGGAGCGACGCCGTGTCAGCCGCGAGACAGCTGGCGTACACACAGCCAACACCCACAGCGGGCGGCAAAAACGGCAACACAACTATCACACAGCCAACACCCACAGAGGGCGGCAAAAACGGCAACACAACTATCACACAGCCAACACCCACAGAGGGCGGCAAAAACGGCAACACAACTATCACACAGCCAACACCCACAGAGGGCGGCAAAAACGGCAACACAACTATCACACAGCCAACACCCACAGCGGGCGGCAAAAACGGCAACACAACTATCACACAGCCAACACCCACAGCGGGCGGCAAAAACGGCAACACAACTATCACACAGCCAACACCCACAGAGGGCGGCAAAAACGGCAACACAACTATCACACAGCCAACACCCACAGAGGGCGGCAAAAACGGCAACACAACTATCACACAGCCAACACCCACAGAGGGCGGCAAAAACGGCAACACAACTATCACACAGCCAACACCCACAGCGGGCGGCAAAAACGGCAACACAACTATTACGCTGGCCGGCATATTCGTCCTTCACATGCTGTATTCATATTCAAACGAGAAAAGCGAAAACTTGATTGAGTGGACATTGCATCGCGTGAAGCACACACCCTCACTAACGAATATGATTCAACGATGCAAAGGCACATGTATAGGTACTTCATAATGACACGCCACTCAGCCCCGCGTCCATCGGCGGCTCCCCTCACCAATAATCCCTAGCCACTCAGCCCCGCGGCCATCGGCGGCTGCCCTCACCAATAATCCCTAGCCACTCAGCCCCGCGGCTTCCCTCACCAATAATTCCTAGCCACTCAGCCCCGCGGCTGCCCTCACCAATAATCACTAGCCACTCAGCCCCGCAGCCATCGGCGGCTGCCCTCACCAATAATCCCTAGCCACTCAGCCCCGCGGCCATCGGCGGCTGCCCTCACCAATAATCCCTAGCCACTCAGCCCCGCGGCTTCCCTCACCAATAATCCCTAGCCACTCAGCCCCGCGGCTCCCCTCACCAATAATCCCTAGCCACTCAGCCCCGCAGCCATCGGCGGCTGCTCTCACCAATAATCCCTAGCCACTCAGCCCCGCGGCCATCGGCGGCTCCCCTCACCAATAATCCCTAGCCACTCAGCCCCGCGGCTCCCCTCACCAATAATCCCTAGCCACTCAGCCCCGCGGCTCCCCTCACCAATAATCCCCAGCCACTCAGCCCGGCGGCCATCGGCGGCTGCCCTCACCTTTTATAGGAGGCCGGCGGGCTGCGCGGTCGTTTCCTGCGCTTCTTGCGTCTGCGTGGCGAGTGGGAGCGGGAGCGGGACGGTGAGCGGGACGGCAGCCGGCCGTCCTCGCCGTCCGGCCCGGCCGGCCCGTCTGACCGCCGGTGGTGGGACGAGCGCTTCTTGTGCCGGTGTCGACGGCGACGCTCCTCGTGGTCCTCCCGACCGTCGCTGGTGCGCTTCCGTCTGCCGCTGCGGTTCAGACTGCTGGCCTGTCTCCGGCTCCCACTCACGTCCCGGTTCAGGTCCCGGCTGCTGCTGACCCGCTGCTCGCTGGGGCCACGACTCCTGCGCTTGCTGGGGCTGTGGTCCCGGCTGATGCGCTTGCTGGGGCTGCGGTCCCGGCTGATGCGCTTGCTGGGGCTGCGTTCCCGGCTGATGCGCTTGCTGGGGCTGCGGTCCCGGCTGCTGCGCTTGCTGAGGCTGTGGTCCCGGCTGATGCGCTTGCTGAGGCTGTGGTCCCGGCTGATGCGCTTGCTGAGGCTGTGGTCGCGGCTGCTGCGCTTGCTGGGGCTGCGGTCGCGGCTGCTGCGCGGGCCACTGGCGTCGGAGCTGCGTCGTCGCGGCTCTGCGCTGCTGCCGCGCTGACTACCGGGGCTGGCCGGCCGGCTGTCTGAGCGGGACCCGGCCGCACTGCCGCTGTCCGACGCCAGCTCCGGCACAGAGTGCGGCGAGTCTGACAAACGCAAACCCACAGTAGTGAATATCAGACAGCTGTGGTACTCAGTCAGAGTGGACACCAACGGACAAGACAGAAGCAGGCCAGTCTAACTCTGATACAGCTGGGAAAGAAGAAAGATACTCTGTTGCAGCACATGCACGTGTTGCAGACAGCCGTACCACTGAAACAACCAACAACTACACAGCCAGGTGGCATGCTGAAACTTACCGGAGTCGACCAGTTTATATTTGTCGAGGTCGGCGTCGTCTCCGCTCTCTTCCTCCTCCTCGTCCTCCTCGTCGTCCTGTTCCCGAGCCGGCAGAGCGGCCGGCGGACTGCGGCCGGCGGTCGGGGACGGCGGCACGCGGCCATCGGCAGCCGGGAGGTCAGATCCGCCGTCCGAGTCGCCGCCGCAACCGGACGGCAGCGGACCGGACGGCAGCTGCGGACCTGTACAGTGTACAGAGGAGGTGCAGGGGTGAGGAGGCAGCCATCATGCTGTCTGTCTGACATAGCTCTACCTTTAATGTTACCCGACATAGATCAATTAAAACATACAGCATGGAAAACTCAATAAAAAATACAAACATTACCTATGACTGGTTGTTTTATTTTGTCGACATCTTGTCTCAGTTTGGCCAGGAACTGCGCGGCTCGTCTCTTCCGATCCAGTTGTATCTCGTCTCTGCCCACGCCCGGCGCTGGCGCCACTATCGGCACCTGGCGGGACTGCTTCTTCGCCGGCTCACCACGGGATGGCACTGCCGGCGCAGACGCAGCGGCCGAGGCAGCTGGGAACACACCGCCAACGGGTCATCGGAGAGATGACAACATCGGACATCCATCGCTGGGGAGGAAACGATTTTCCAGAATCACTCAGCAACATATATGGCATTATGGAATATGGAACAAATCACGAACAGTCCATAACAGCAGCCAAACAAAAATTGTCTGGTAGTTGTCGGAGCCGAGGGGTCGTACCTTTCTCTTGCCTGGTGTCGCCGTTGGCCTCTGTGATGCTGGCGGCGGCGGTGGCGGTGGCGGAGGACTGTGTGCCGCCCTCCTCTCCCTCTTCTTCACTCTCCTCCAGAGGCAGGGCGCTGCGCTCCAGAGGTGCCGGCTCCTTCTCAGACTTCGGACGGATCGAGAACGACACCGGCACTGGGGACGGCGGGGCGAGAGACCGTCAGGACACCGCCACTGGGGACGGCGGGGCGAGGGACCGTCAGGACAAACACTGGGGACGGCGGGGCGAGGGACCGTCAGGACACCGGCACTGGGGACGGCGGGGCGAGGGACCGTCAGGACAAACACTGGGGACGGCGGGGCGAGGGACCGTCAGGACAAACACTGGGGACGGCGGGGCGAGGGACCGTCAGGACACCGCCACTGGGGACGGCGGGGCGAGGGACCGTCAGGACACCGGCACTGGGACGGCGGGGCGAGGGACCGTCAGGACAAACACTGGGGACGGCGGGCGAGGGACCGTCAGGACAAACACTGGGGACGGCGGGGCGAGGGACCGTCAGGACACCGGCACTGGGGACGGCGGGGCGAGGGACCGTCAGGACACCGGCACTGGGGGTGGGGACGGCGGGGCGAGGGACCGTCAGGACACCGGCACTGGGGACGGCGGGGCGAGGGACCGTCAGGACACCGGCACTGGGGGTGGGGACGGCGGGGCGAGGGACCGTCAGGACACCGGCACCGGGGACGGCGGGGCGAGGGACCGTCAGGACACCGCCACTGGGGACGGCGGGGCGAGGGACCGTCAGGACACCGGCACTGGGGACGGCGGGGCGAGGGACCGTCAGGACACCGGCACTGGGGACGGCGGGGCGAGGGACCGTCAGGACACCGGCACTGGGGACGGCGGGGCGAGGGACCGTCAGGACACCGGCACTGGGGGTGGGGACGGCGGGACGAGGGACCGTCAGGACACCGGCACCGGGGACGGCGGGGCGAGGGACCGTCAGGACACCGCCACTGGGGACGGCGGGGCGAGGGACCGTCAGGACACCGGCACTGGGGACGGCGGGGCGAGGGACCGTCAGGACAAACACTGGGGACGGCGGGGCGAGGGACCGTCAGGACACCGCCACTGGGGACGGCGGGGCGAGGGACCGTCAGGACACCGGCACTGGGGACGGCGGGGCGAGGGACCGTCAGGACAAACACTGGGGACGGCGGGCGAGAGACCGTCAGGACAAACACTGGGGACGGCGGGGCGAGGGACCGTCAGGACACCGGCACTGGGGACGGCGGGGCGAGGGACCGTCAGGACACCGGCACTGGGGACGGCGGGGCGAGGGACCGTCAGGACAAACACTGGGGACGGCGGGGTGAGGGACCGTCAGGACAAACACTGGGGACGGCGGGGCGAGGGACCGTCAGGACACCGGCACTGGGGACGGCGGGGCGAGGGACCGTCAGGACACCGGCACTGGGGACGGCGGGGCGAGGGACCGTCAGGACACCGGCACTGGGGACGGCGGGGCGAGGGACCGTCAGGACACCGGCACTGGGGACGGCGGGGCGAGGGACCGTCAGGACACCGGCACTGGGGACGGCGGGGCGAGGGACCGTCAGGACACCGCCACTGGGGACGGCGGGGCGAGGGACCGTCAGGACACCGCCACTGGGGACGCCGGGGTGAGGGACCGTCAGGACAAACACTGGGGACGGCGGGGCGAGGGACCGTCAGGACACCGGCACTGGGGACGGCGGGGCGAGGGACCGTCAGGACAAACACTGGGGACGGCGGGGTGAGGGACCGTCAGGACAAACACTGGGGACGGCGGGGCGAGGGACCGTCAGGACACCGGCACTGGGGACGGCGGGGCGAGGGACCGTCAGGACACCGGCACTGGGGACGGCGGGGCGAGGGACCGTCAGGACACCGGCACTGGGGACGGCGGGGCGAGGGACCGTCAGGACACCGGCACTGGGGACGGCGGGGCGAGGGACCGTCAGGACACCGGCACTGGGGACGGCGGGGCGAGGGACCGTCAGGACACCGGCACTGGGGACGGCGGGGCGAGGGACCGTCAGGACACCGCCACTGGGGACGGCGGGGCGAGGGACCGTCAGGACACCGCCACTGGGGACGCCGGGGTGAGGGACCGTCAGGACAAACACTGGGGACGGCGGGGCGAGGGACCGTCAGGACACCGGCACTGGGGACGGCGGGGCGAGGGACCGTCAGGACAAACACTGGGGACGGCGGGACGAGGGACCGTCAGGACAAACACTGGGGACGGCGGGGCGAGGGACCGTCAGGACACCGGCACTGGGGACGGCGGGGCGAGGGACCGTCAGGACACTGGCACTGGGGACGGCGGGGCGAGGGACCGTCAGGACACCGGCACTGGGGACGGCGGGGCGAGGGACCGTCAGGACAAACACTGGGGACGGCGGGGCGAGGGACCGTCAGGACAAACACTGGGGACGGCGGGGCTAGGGACTGTCAGGACACCGGCACTGGGGACGGCGGGGCGAGGGACCGTCAGGACAAACACTGGGGACGGCGGGGCGAGAGACCGTCAGGACACCGGCACTGGGGACGGCGGGGCGAGGGACCGTCAGGACACCGGCACTGGGGACGGCGGGGCGAGGGACCGTCAGGACACCGGCACTGGGGACGGCGGGGCGAGGGACCGTCAGGACACTGGCACTGGGGACGGCGGGGCGAGGGACCGTCAGGACACTGGCACTGGGGGTGGTGGGGCGAGGGACCGTCAGGACACCGGCACTGGGGACGGCGGGGGCCAGGGACCGTCAGGACACCGGCACTGGGGACGGCGGGGCGAGGGACCGTCAGGACACCGGCACTGGGGGTGGCGGGGTGAGGGACCGTCAGGATAAACACTGGGGACGGCGGGGCGAGGGACCGTCAGGACAAACACTGGGGACGGCGGGGCGAGGGACCGTCAGGACACCGGCACTGGGGGTGGCGGGGTGAGGGACCGTCAGGATAAACACTGGGGACGGCGGGGCGAGGGACCGTCAGGACAAACACTGGGGACGGCGGGGCGAGGGACCGTCAGGACACCGGCACTGGGGGTGGCGGGGCGAGGGACCGTCAGGACACCGGCACTGGGGTGGCGGGGCGAGGGACCGTCAGGACACCGGCACTGGGTACGGCGGGGCGAGGGACCGTCAGGACAAACACTGGGGACGGCGGGGCGAGGGACCGTCAGGACACCGGCACTGGGGGTGGCGGGGCGAGGGACCGTCAGGACACCGGCACTGGGGACGGCGGGGTGAGGGACCGTCAGGACACCGGCACTGGGGACGGCGGGGCGAGGGACCGTCAGGACACCGGCACTGGGGACGGCGGGGTGAGGGACCGTCAGGACAAACACTGGGGACGGCGGGGCGAGGGACCGTCAGGACACCGGCACTGGGGACGGCGGGGCGAGGGACCGTCAGGACACCGGCACTGGGGACGGCGGGGGTGAGGGACCGTCAGGACAAACACTGGGGACGGCGGGGCGAGGGACCGTCAGGACAAACACTGGGGACGGCGGGGCGAGGGACCGTCAGGACACCGGCATTGGGGACGGCGGGGCGAGGGACCGTCAGGACACCGGCACTGGGGGTGGCGGGGCGAGGGACCGTCAGGACACCGGCACTGGGGACGGCGGGGCGAGGGACCGTCAGGACACCGCCACTGGGGACGGCGGGGCGAGGGACCGTCAGGACAAACACTGGGGACGGCGGGGCGAGGGACCGTCAGGCTGGGGACGGCGGGGCTAGGGACCGTCAGGACAAACACTGGGGACGGCGGGGCGAGGGACCGTCAGGACAAACACTGGGGACGGCGGGGCGAGGGACCGTCAGGACACCGGCACTGGGGACGGCGGGGCGAGGGACCGTCAGGACAAACACTGGGGACGGCGGGGCGAGGGACCGTCAGGACACCGGCACTGGGGACGGCGGGGCTAGGGACCGTCAGGACACCGGCACTGGGGACGGCGGGGCGAGGGACCGCCAGGACACCGGCACTGGGGGTGGCGGAGTGAGGGACCGTCAGGACAAACACTGGGGACGGCGGGGCGAGGGACCATCAGGACAAACACTGGGGACGGCGGGGCTAGGGACCGTCAGGACAAACACTGGGGACGGCGGGGCGAGGGACCGTCAGGACAAACACTGGGGACGGCGGGGCGAGGGACCGTCAGGACACCGGCACTGGGGACGGCGGGGCTAGGGACCGTCAGGACACCGGCACTGGGGGTGGCGGGGCGAGGGACCGTCAGGACAAACACTGGGGACGGCGGGGCGAGGGACCGTCAGGACACCGGCACTTGGGGACGGCGGGGCTAGGGGACCGTCAGGACACCGGCACTGGGGTGGCGGGGCGAGGGACCGTCAGGACAAACACTGGGGACGGCGGGGCGAGGGACCGTCAGGACACCGGCACTGGGGACGGCGGGGCGAGGGACCGTCAGGACAAACACTGGGGACGGCGGGGCGAGGGACCGTCAGGACACCGGCACTGGGGACGGCGGGGCGAGGGACCGTCAGGACACCGGCACTGGGGACGGCGGGGCGTGGGACCGTCAGGACACCGGCTCTGGGGACGGCGGAGCGAGGGACCGTCAGGACACCGGCACTGGAGAAGGCGGGGCGAGGGACCGTCAGGATAAACACTGGGGACGGCGGGGCGAGGGACCGTCAGGACACCGGCACTGGGGACGGCGGGGGCGAGGGACCGTCAGGACACCGCCACTGGGGACGGCGGGGCGAGGGACCGTCAGGACAAACACTGGGGACGGCGGGGCGAGGGACCGCCAGGACAAACACTGGGGACGGCGGGGCGAGGGACCGTCAGGACACCGGCACTGGGGACGGCGGGGCGAGGGACCGTCAGGACAAACACTGGGGACGGCGGGGCGAGGGACCGTCAGGACAAACACTGGGGACGGCGGGGCGAGGGACCGTCAGGACACCGGCACTGGGGACGGCGGGGCGAGGGACCGTCAGGACACTGGCACTGGGGACGGCGGGGCGAGGGACCGTCAGGACACTGGCACTGGAGACGGCGGGGCGAGGGACCGTCAGGACACCGGCACTGGGGACGGCGGGGCGAGGGACCGTCAGGACAAACACTGGGGACAGCGGGGGCGAGGGACCGTCAGGACACCGGCACTGGGGACGGCGGGGCGAGGGACCGTCAGGACAAACACTGGGGACGGCGGGGCGAGGGACCGTCAGGACACCGGCACTGGGGACGGCGGGGCGAGGGACCGTCAGGACACTGGCACTGGGGACGGCGGGGCGAGGGACCGTCAGGACAAACACTGGGGACGGCGGGGCGAGGGACCGTCAGGACAAACACTGGGGACGGCGGGGCGAGGGACCGTCAGGACAAACACTGGGGACGGCGGGGCGAGGGACCGTCAGGACACCGGCACTGGGGACGGCGGGGCGAGGGACCGTCAGGACAAACACTGGGGACGGCGGGGGCGAGGGACCGTCAGGACACCGGCACTGGGGACGGCGGGGCGAGGGACCGTCAGGACACTGGCACTGGGGACGGCGGGGCGAGGGACCGTCAGGACACTGGCACTGGGGACGGCGGGGCGAGGGACCGTCAGGACAAACACTGGGGACGGCGGGGCGAGGGACCGTCAGGGACACCGGCACTGGGGACGGCGGGGCGAGGGACCGTCAGGACAAACACTGGGGACGGCGGGGCGAGGGACCGTCAGGACAAACACTGGGGACGGCGGGGGCGAGGGACCGTCAGGACAAACACTGGGGACGGCGGGGCGAGGGACCGTCAGGACACCGGCACTGGGGACGGCGGGGCGAGGGACCGTCAGGACACTGGCACTGGGGGTGGCGGGGGCGAGGGACCGTCAGGACACCGGCACTGGGGACGGCGGGGCGAGGGACCGTCAGGACACCGGCACTGGGGACGGCGGGGTGAGGGACCGTCAGGACAAACACTGGGGACGGCGGGGCGAGGGACCGTCAGGACACTGGCACTGGGGGTGGCGGGGCGAGGGACTGTCAGGACACCGGCACCGGGGACGGCGGGACGAGGGACCGTCAGGACACCGGCACTGGGGACGGCGGGGCGAGGGACCGTCAGGACACCGGCACTGGAGACGGCGGGACGAGGGGACCGTCAGGATAAACACTGGGGACGGCGGGGCGAGGGACCGTCAGGACACCGGCACTGGGGACAGCGGGGCGAGGGACCGTCAGGACACCGGCACTGGGGACGGCGGGGCGAGGGACCGTCAGGACACCGGCACTGGAGACGGCGGGGCGAGGGACCGTCAGGATAAACACTGGGGACGGCGGGGCGAGGGACCGTCAGGACAAACACTGGGGACGGCGGGGCGAGGGACCGTCAGGACACCGGCACTGGGGGTGGCGGGGTGAGTGACCGTCAGGACACCGGCACTGGGGACGGCGGGGCGAGGGACCGTCAGGACACCGGCACTGGGGACGACGGGGCGAGGGACCGTCAGGACACCGGCACTGGGGACGGCGGGGCGAGGGACCGTCAGGACACCGGCACTGGGGGTGGCGGGGTGAGGGACCGTCAGGACACCGGCACTGGGGACGGCGGGGCGAGGGACGTCAGGACACCGGCACTGGGGACGGCGGGGCGAGGGACCGTCAGGACAAACACTGGGGACGGCGGGGTGAGGGACCGTCAGGACACCGGCACTGGGGACGGCGGGGCGAGGGACCGTCAGGACACCGGCACTGGGGACGGCGGGGCGAGGGACCGTCAGGACACCGGCACTGGGGGTGGGGACGGCGGGGCGAGGGACCGTCAGGACACCGGCACTGGGGACGGCGGGGCGAGGGACCGTCAGGACACCGGCACTGGGGGTGGGGACGGCGGGGCGAGGGACCGTCAGGACACCGGCACCGGGGGACGGCGGGGCGAGGGACCGTCAGGACACCGCCACTGGGGACGGCGGGGCGAGGGACCGTCAGGACACCGGCACTGGGGACGGCGGGGGCGAGGGGACCGTCAGGACACCGGCACTGGGGACGGCGGGGCGAGGGACCGTCAGGACACCGGCACTGGGGACGGCGGGGCGAGGGACCGTCAGGACACCGGCACTGGGGGTGGGGACGGCGGGGACGAGGGACCGTCAGGACACCGGCACCGGGGACGGCGGGGCGAGGGGACCCGTCAGGACACCGCCACTGGGGACGGCGGGGCGAGGACCGTCAGGACACCGGCACTGGGGACGGCGGGGCGAGGGACCGTCAGGACAAACACTGGGGACGGCGGGGCGAGGGACCGTCAGGACACCGCCACTGGGGACGGCGGGGCGAGGGACCGTCAGGACACCGGCACTGGGGACGGCGGGGCGAGGGACCGTCAGGACAAACACTGGGGACGGCGGGCGAGAGACCGTCAGGACAAACACTGGGACGGCGGGGCGAGGGACCGTCAGGACACCGGCACTGGGGACGGCGGGGCGAGGGACCGTCAGGACACCGGCACTGGGGACGGCGGGGCGAGGGACCGTCAGGACAAACACTGGGGACGGCGGGGTGAGGGACCGTCAGGACAAACACTGGGGACGGCGGGGCGAGGGACCGTCAGGACACCGGCACTGGGGACGGCGGGGCGAGGGACCGTCAGGACACCGGCACTGGGGACGGCGGGGCGAGGGACCGTCAGGACACCGGCACTGGGGACGGCGGGGCGAGGGACCGTCAGGACACCGGCACTGGGGACGGCGGGGCGAGGGACCGTCAGGACACCGGCACTGGGGACGGCGGGGCGAGGGACCGTCAGGACACCGCCACTGGGGACGGCGGGGCGAGGGACCGTCAGGACACCGCCACTGGGGACGCCGGGGTGAGGGACCGTCAGGACAAACACTGGGGACGGCGGGGCGAGGGACCGTCAGGACACCGGCACTGGGGACGGCGGGGCGAGGGACCGTCAGGACAAACACTGGGGACGGCGGGGTGAGGGACCGTCAGGACAAACACTGGGGACGGCGGGGCGAGGGACCGTCAGGACACCGGCACTGGGGACGGCGGGGCGAGGGACCGTCAGGACACCGGCACTGGGGACGGCGGGGCGAGGGACCGTCAGGACACCGGCACTGGGGACGGCGGGGCGAGGGACCGTCAGGACACCGGCACTGGGGACGGCGGGGCGAGGGACCGTCAGGACACCGGCACTGGGGACGGCGGGGCGAGGGACCGTCAGGACACCGGCACTGGGGACGGCGGGGCGAGGGACCGTCAGGACACCGCCACTGGGGACGGCGGGGCGAGGGACCGTCAGGACACCGCCACTGGGGACGCCGGGGTGAGGGACCGTCAGGACAAACACTGGGGACGGCGGGGCGAGGGACCGTCAGGACACCGGCACTGGGGACGGCGGGGCGAGGGACCGTCAGGACAAACACTGGGGACGGCGGGACGAGGGACCGTCAGGACAAACACTGGGGACGGCGGGGCGAGGGACCGTCAGGACACCGGCACTGGGGACGGCGGGGCGAGGGACCGTCAGGACACTGGCACTGGGGACGGCGGGGCGAGGGACCGTCAGGACACCGGCACTGGGGACGGCGGGGCGAGGGACCGTCAGGACAAACACTGGGGACGGCGGGGCGAGGGACCGTCAGGACAAACACTGGGGACGGCGGGGCTAGGGACTGTCAGGACACCGGCACTGGGGACGGCGGGGCGAGGGACCGTCAGGACAAACACTGGGGACGGCGGGGCGAGAGACCGTCAGGACACCGGCACTGGGGACGGCGGGGCGAGGGACCGTCAGGACACCGGCACTGGGGACGGCGGGGCGAGGGACCGTCAGGACACCGGCACTGGGGACGGCGGGGCGAGGGACCGTCAGGACACTGGCACTGGGGACGGCGGGGCGAGGGACCGTCAGGACACTGGCACTGGGGGTGGTGGGGCGAGGGACCGTCAGGACACCGGCACTGGGGACGGCGGGGCCAGGGACCGTCAGGACACCGGCACTGGGGACGGCGGGGCGAGGGACCGTCAGGACACCGGCACTGGGGGTGGCGGGGTGAGGGACCGTCAGGATAAACACTGGGGACGGCGGGGCGAGGGACCGTCAGGACAAACACTGGGGACGGCGGGGCGAGGGACCGTCAGGACACCGGCACTGGGGGTGGCGGGGTGAGGGACCGTCAGGATAAACACTGGGGACGGCGGGGCGAGGGACCGTCAGGACAAACACTGGGGACGGCGGGGCGAGGGACCGTCAGGACACCGGCACTGGGGGTGGCGGGGCGAGGGACCGTCAGGACACCGGCACTGGGGGTGGCGGGGCGAGGGACCGTCAGGACACCGGCACTGGGTACGGCGGGGCGAGGGACCGTCAGGACAAACACTGGGGACGGCGGGGCGAGGGACCGTCAGGACACCGGCACTGGGGGTGGCGGGGCGAGGGACCGTCAGGACACCGGCACTGGGGACGGCGGGGTGAGGGACCGTCAGGACACCGGCACTGGGGACGGCGGGGCGAGGGACCGTCAGGACACCGGCACTGGGGACGGCGGGGTGAGGGACCGTCAGGACAAACACTGGGGACGGCGGGGCGAGGGACCGTCAGGACACCGGCACTGGGGACGGCGGGGCGAGGGACCGTCAGGACACCGGCACTGGGGACGGCGGGGTGAGGGACCGTCAGGACAAACACTGGGGACGGCGGGGCGAGGGACCGTCAGGACAAACACTGGGGACGGCGGGGCGAGGGACCGTCAGGACACCGGCATTGGGGACGGCGGGGCGAGGGACCGTCAGGACACCGGCACTGGGGGTGGCGGGGCGAGGGACCGTCAGGACACCGGCACTGGGGACGGCGGGGCGAGGGACCGTCAGGACACCGCCACTGGGGACGGCGGGGCGAGGGACCGTCAGGACAAACACTGGGGACGGCGGGGCGAGGGACCGTCAGGACAAACACTGGGGACGGCGGGGCTAGGGACCGTCAGGACAAACACTGGGGACGGCGGGGCGAGGGACCGTCAGGACAAACACTGGGGACGGCGGGGCGAGGGACCGTCAGGACACCGGCACTGGGGACGGCGGGGCGAGGGACCGTCAGGACAAACACTGGGGACGGCGGGGCGAGGGACCGTCAGGACACCGGCACTGGGGACGGCGGGGCTAGGGACCGTCAGGACACCGGCACTGGGGACGGCGGGGCGAGGGACCGCCAGGACACCGGCACTGGGGGTGGCGGAGTGAGGGACCGTCAGGACAAACACTGGGGACGGCGGGGCGAGGGACCATCAGGACAAACACTGGGGACGGCGGGGCTAGGGACCGTCAGGACAAACACTGGGGACGGCGGGGCGAGGGACCGTCAGGACAAACACTGGGGACGGCGGGGCGAGGGACCGTCAGGACACCGGCACTGGGGACGGCGGGGCTAGGGACCGTCAGGACACCGGCACTGGGGGTGGCGGGGCGAGGGACCGTCAGGACAAACACTGGGGACGGCGGGGCGAGGGACCGTCAGGACACCGGCACTGGGGACGGCGGGGCTAGGGACCGTCAGGACACCGGCACTGGGGGTGGCGGGGCGAGGGACCGTCAGGACAAACACTGGGGACGGCGGGGCGAGGGACCGTCAGGACACCGGCACTGGGGACGGCGGGGCGAGGGACCGTCAGGACAAACACTGGGGACGGCGGGGCGAGGGACCGTCAGGACACCGGCACTGGGGACGGCGGGGCGAGGGACCGTCAGGACACCGGCACTGGGGACGGCGGGGCGTGGGACCGTCAGGACACCGGCTCTGGGGACGGCGGAGCGAGGGACCGTCAGGACACCGGCACTGGAGAAGGCGGGGCGAGGGACCGTCAGGATAAACACTGGGGACGGCGGGGCGAGGGACCGTCAGGACACCGGCACTGGGGACGGCGGGGCGAGGGACCGTCAGGACACCGCCACTGGGGACGGCGGGGCGAGGGACCGTCAGGACAAACACTGGGGACGGCGGGGCGAGGGACCGCCAGGACAAACACTGGGGACGGCGGGGCGAGGGACCGTCAGGACACCGGCACTGGGGACGGCGGGGCGAGGGACCGTCAGGACAAACACTGGGGACGGCGGGGCGAGGGACCGTCAGGACAAACACTGGGGACGGCGGGGCGAGGGACCGTCAGGACACCGGCACTGGGGACGGCGGGGCGAGGGACCGTCAGGACACTGGCACTGGGGACGGCGGGGCGAGGGACCGTCAGGACACTGGCACTGGAGACGGCGGGGCGAGGGACCGTCAGGACACCGGCACTGGGGACGGCGGGGCGAGGGACCGTCAGGACAAACACTGGGGACAGCGGGGCGAGGGACCGTCAGGACACCGGCACTGGGGACGGCGGGGCGAGGGACCGTCAGGACAAACACTGGGGACGGCGGGGCGAGGGACCGTCAGGACACCGGCACTGGGGACGGCGGGGCGAGGGACCGTCAGGACACTGGCACTGGGGACGGCGGGGCGAGGGACCGTCAGGACAAACACTGGGGACGGCGGGGCGAGGGACCGTCAGGACAAACACTGGGGACGGCGGGGCGAGGGACCGTCAGGACAAACACTGGGGACGGCGGGGCGAGGGACCGTCAGGACACCGGCACTGGGGACGGCGGGGCGAGGGACCGTCAGGACAAACACTGGGGACGGCGGGGCGAGGGACCGTCAGGACACCGGCACTGGGGACGGCGGGGCGAGGGACCGTCAGGACACTGGCACTGGGGACGGCGGGGCGAGGGACCGTCAGGACACTGGCACTGGGGACGGCGGGGCGAGGGACCGTCAGGACAAACACTGGGGACGGCGGGGCGAGGGACCGTCAGGACACCGGCACTGGGGACGGCGGGGCGAGGGACCGTCAGGACAAACACTGGGGACGGCGGGGCGAGGGACCGTCAGGACAAACACTGGGGACGGCGGGGCGAGGGACCGTCAGGACAAACACTGGGGACGGCGGGGCGAGGGACCGTCAGGACACCGGCACTGGGGACGGCGGGGCGAGGGACCGTCAGGACACTGGCACTGGGGGTGGCGGGGCGAGGGACCGTCAGGACACCGGCACTGGGGACGGCGGGGCGAGGGACCGTCAGGACACCGGCACTGGGGACGGCGGGGTGAGGGACCGTCAGGACAAACACTGGGGACGGCGGGGCGAGGGACCGTCAGGACACTGGCACTGGGGGTGGCGGGGCGAGGGACTGTCAGGACACCGGCACCGGGGACGGCGGGACGAGGGACCGTCAGGACACCGGCACTGGGGACGGCGGGGCGAGGGACCGTCAGGACACCGGCACTGGAGACGGCGGGACGAGGGACCGTCAGGATAAACACTGGGGACGGCGGGGCGAGGGACCGTCAGGACACCGGCACTGGGGACAGCGGGGCGAGGGACCGTCAGGACACCGGCACTGGGGACGGCGGGGCGAGGGACCGTCAGGACACCGGCACTGGAGACGGCGGGGCGAGGGACCGTCAGGATAAACACTGGGGACGGCGGGGCGAGGGACCGTCAGGACAAACACTGGGGACGGCGGGGCGAGGGACCGTCAGGACACCGGCACTGGGGGTGGCGGGGTGAGTGACCGTCAGGACACCGGCACTGGGGACGGCGGGGCGAGGGACCGTCAGGACACCGGCACTGGGGACGACGGGGCGAGGGACCGTCAGGACACCGGCACTGGGGACGGCGGGGCGAGGGACCGTCAGGACACCGGCACTGGGGGTGGCGGGGTGAGGGACCGTCAGGACACCGGCACTGGGGACGGCGGGGCGAGGGACCGTCAGGACACCGGCACTGGGGACGGCGGGGCGAGGGACCGTCAGGACAAACACTGGGGACGGCGGGGTGAGGGACCGTCAGGACACCGGCACTGGGGACGGCGGGGCGAGGGACCGTCAGGACACCGGCACTGGGGACGGCGGGGCGAGGGACCGTCAGGACACCGGCACTGGGGGTGGGGACGGCGGGGCGAGGGACCGTCAGGACACCGGCACTGGGGACGGCGGGGCGAGGGACCGTCAGGACACCGGCACTGGGGGTGGCGGGGCGAGGGACCGTCAGGACACCGGCACTGGGGACGGCGGGGCGAGGGACCGTCAGGACAAACACTGGGGACGGCGGGGTGAGGGACCGTCAGGACAAACACTGGGGACGGCGGGGCGAGGGACCGTCAGGACACCGGCACTGGGGACGGCGGGGCGAGGGACCGTCAGGACACCGGCACTGGGGGTGGCGGGGTGAGGGACCGTCAGGACACCGGCACTGGGGACGGCGGGGCTAGGGACCGTCAGGACACCGGCACTGGGGACGGCGGCGCGAGGGACCGTCAGGACACCGGCACTGGGGACGGCGGGGTGACGGACCGTCAGGACACCGGCACTGGGGACGGCGGGGTGAGGGACCGTCAGGATAAACACTGGGGACGGCGGGGCGAGGGACCGTCAGGACAAACACTGGGGACGGCGGGGCGAGGGACCGTCAGGACACCGGCACTGGGGACGGCGGGGCGAGGGACCGTCAGGACACCGGCACTGGGGGTGGCGGTGCGAGGGACCGTCAGGACACCGGCACTGGGGGTGGCGGGGCGAGGGACCGTCAGGACAAACACTGGGGACGGCGGGGTGAGGGACCGTCAGGACAAACACTGGGGACGGCGGGGCGAGGGACCGTCAGGACACCGGCACTGGGGACGGCGGGGCGAGGGACCGTCAGGACACCGGCACTGGGGGTGGCGGGGTGAGGGACCGTCAGGAAACCGGCACTGGGGGTGGCGGGGCGAGGGACCGTCAGGACACCGGCACTGGGGACGGCGGGGCTAGGGACCGTCAGGACACCGGCACTGGGGACGGCGGGGCGAGGGACCGTCAGGACACCGGCACTGGGGACGGCGGGGGTGAGGGACCGTCAGGACACCGGCACTGGGGACGGCGGGGTGAGGGACCGTCAGGATAAACACTGGGGACGGCGGGGCGAGGGACCGTCAGGACAAACACTGGGGGTGGCGGGGCGAGGGACCGTCAGGACACCGGCACTGGGGGTGGCGGTGCGAGGGACCGTCAGGACACCGGCACTGGGGGTGGCGGGGCGAGGGACCGTCAGGACACCGGCACTGGGGACGGCGGGGTGAGGGACCGTCAGGACACCGGCACTGGGGACGGCGGGGCGAGGGACCGTCAGGACACCGGCACTGGGGACGGCGGGGCTAGGGACCGTCAGGACACCGGCACTGGGGACTGCGGGGTGAGGGACCGTCAGGACAAACACTGGGGACGGCGGGGCGAGGGACCGTCAGGACCCCGGCACTGGGGACGGCGGGGCGAGGGACCGTCAGGACACCGGCACTGGGGGTGGCGGGGCGAGGGACCGTCAGGACACTGGCACTGGGGACGGCGGGGCGAGGGACCGTCAGGACACCGGCACTGGGGACGGCGGGGCGAGGGACCGTCAGGACAAACACTGGGGACGGCGGGGCGAGGGACCGTCAGGACACCGGCACTGGGGACGGCGGGGCGAGGGACCGTCAGGACACCGGCACTGGGGGTGGCGGGGCGAGGGACCGTCAGGACACCGGCACTGGGGACGGCGGGGCTAGGGACCGTCAGGACAAACACTGGGGACGGCGGGGCGAGGGACCGTCAGGACACCGGCACTGGGGACGGCGGGGCTAGGGACCGTCAGGACACTGGCACTGGGGACGGCGGGGCGAGGGACCGTCAGGACACCGGCACTGGGGGTGGCGGGGCGAGGGACCGTCAGGACACCGGCACTGGGGACGGCGGGGCGAGGGACCGTCAGGACAAACACTGGGGACGGCGGGGTGAGGGACCGTCAGGACAAACACTGGGGACGGCGGGGCTAGGGACCGTCAGGACAAACACTGGGGACGGCGGGGCGAGGGACCGTCAGGACACCGGCACTGGGGGTGGCGGGGCGAGGGACCGTCAGGACACCGGCACTGGGGACGGCGGGGCGAGGGACCGTCAGGACACCGGCACTGGGGGTGGCGGGGCGAGGGACCGTCAGGACAAACACTGGGGACGGCGGGGTGAGGGACCGTCAGGACAAACACTGGGGACGGCGGGGCGAGGGACCGTCAGGACACCGGCACTGGGGACGGCGGGGCGAGGGACCGTCAGGACACCGGCACTGGGGGTGGCGGGGCGAGGGACCGTCAGGACACCGGCTCTGGGGACGGCGGGGCGAGGGACCGTCAGGACACCGGCACTGGGGACGGCGGGGCGAGGGACCGTCAGGACACCGGCACTGGGGGTGGCGGGGCGAGGGACCGTCAGGACAAACACTGGGGACGGCGGGGTGAGGGACCGTCAGGACAAACACTGGGGACGGCGGGGCGAGGGACCGTCAGGACACCGGCACTGGGGACAGCGGGGCGAGGGACCGTCAGGACACCGGCACTGGGGGTGGCGGGGCGAGGGACCGTCAGGACACCGGCACTGGGGGTGGCGGGGCGAGGGACCGTCAGGATAAACACTGGGGACGGCGGGGCTAGGGACCGTCAGGACAAACACTGGGGACGGCGGGGCGAGGGACCGTCAGGACACCGGCACTGGGGACGGCGGGGTGAGGGACCGTCAGGACACCGGCACTGGGGGTGGGGACGGCGGGGCGAGGGACCGTCAGGACAAACACTGGGGACGGCGGGGCGAGGGACCGTCAGGACAAACACTGGGGACGGCGGGGCGAGGGACCGTCAGGACACCGGCACTGGGGACGGCGGGGCGAGGGACCGTCAGGACACCGGCACTGGGGACGGCGGGGCCAGGGACCGTCAGGACACCGGCACTGGGGACGGCGGGGCGAGGGACCGTCAGGACACCGCCACTGGGGACGGCGGGGCGAGGGACCGTCAGGACACCGGCACTGGGGACGGCGGGGCGAGGGACCGTCAGGACACCGGCACTGGGGACGGCGGGGCGAGGGACCGTCAGGATAAACACTGGGGACGGCGGGGCGAGGGACCGTCAGGATAAACACTGGGGACGGCGGGGCGAGGGACCGTCAGGACACCGGCACTGGGGACGGCGGGGCGAGGGACCGTCAGGACACCGGCACTGGGGACGGCGGGGCGAGGGACCGTCAGGACACCGGCACTGGGGACGGCGGGGCGAGGGACCGTCAGGATAAACACTGGGGACGGCGGGGCGAGGGACCGTCAGGACACCGGCACTGGGGACGGCGGGGCGAGGGACCGTCAGGACACCGGCACTGGGGACGGCGGGGCGAGGGACCGTCAGGACACCGGCACTGGGGACGGCGGGGCGAGGGACCGTCAGGACACCGGCACTGGGGACGGCGGGGCGAGGGACCGTCAGAACACCGGCACTGGGGACGGCGGGGCGAGGGACCGTCAGGACACCGGCACTGGGGACGGCGGGGCGAGGGACCGTCAGGACACCGGCACTGGGGACGGCGGGGCGAGGGACCGTCAGGACACCGGCACCGGGGACGGCGGGGCGAGGGACCGTCAGAACACCGGCACTGGAGACGGCGGGGCGATGGACCGTCAGGACACCGGCACTGGGGGTGGCGGGGCGAGGGACCGTCAGGATACCGGCACTGGGGACGGCGGGGCGAGTGACCGTCAGGACACCGGCACTGGGGACGGCGGGGTGAGGGACCGTCAGAACACCGGCACTGGAGACGGCGGGGCGAGGGACCGTCAGGATAAACACTGGGGACGGCGGGGCGAGGGACCGTCAGGACAAACACTGGAGACGGCGGGGCGAGGGACCGTCAGGACACCGGCACTGGGGACGGCGGGGCGAGGGACCGTCAGGACACCGGCACTGGGGACGGCGGGGCGAGGGACCGTCAGGACAAACACTGGGGACGGCGGGGCGAGGGACCGTCAGGACACCGGCACTGGGGACGGCGGGCGAGGGACCGTCAGGACACCGGCACTGGGGACGGCGGGGCGAGGGACCGTCAGGACACCGGCACTGGGGACGGCGGGGCGAGGGACCGTCAGGACACCGGCACTGGAGACGGCGGGGCGAGGGACCGTCAGGACACCGGCACTGGGGGTGGCGGGGCGAGGGACCGTCAGGACAAACACTGGGGACGGCGGGGCGAGGGACCGTCAGGACAAACACTGGGGACGGCGGGGCGAGGGACCGTCAGGACAACGGCACTGGGGACGGCGGGGCGAGGGACCGTCAGGACAAACACTGGGGACGGCGGGGTGAGGGACCGTCAGGACACCGGCACTGGGGACGGCGGGGCGAGGGACCGTCAGGACACCGGCACTGGGGACGGCGGGGCGAGGGACCGTCAGGACACCGGCACTGGGGACGGCGGGGCGAGGGACCGTCAGGACACCGGCACTGGGGGGTGGGGACGGCGGGGCGAGGGACCGTCAGGACACCGGCACTGGGGGTGGCGGGGCGAGGGACCGTCAGGACAAACAATGGGGACGGCGGGGTGAGGGACCGTCAGGACAAACACTGGGGACGGCGGGGCGAGGGACCGTCAGGACACCGGCACTGGGGACGGCGGGACGAGGGACCGTCAGGACACCGGCACTGGGGGTGGCGGGGTGAGGGACCGTCAGGACACCGGCACTGGGGGTGGCGGGGCGAGGGACCGTCAGGACACCGGCACTGGGGACGGCGGGGCTAGGGACCGTCAGGACACCGGCACTGGGGACGGCGGGGCGAGGGACCGTCAGGACACCGGCACTGGGGACGGCGGGGTGAGGGACCGTCAGGACACCGGCACTGGGGACGGCGGGGTGAGGGACCGTCAGGATAAACACTGGGGACGGCGGGGCGAGGGACCGTCAGGACAAACACTGGGGGTGGCGGGGCGAGGGACCGTCAGGACACCGGCACTGGGGGTGGCGGTGCGAGGGACCGTCAGGACACCGGCACTGGGGGTGGCGGGGCGAGGGACCGTCAGGACACCGGCACTGGGAACGGCGGGGTGAGGGACCGTCAGGACACCGGCACTGGGGACGGCGGGGCGAGGGACCGTCAGGACACCGGCACTGGGGACGGCGGGGCTAGGGACCGTCAGGACACCGGCACTGGGGACTGCGGGGTGAGGGACCGTCAGGACAAACACTGGGGACGGCGGGGCGAGGGACCGTCAGGACACCGGCACTGGGGACGGCGGGGCGAGGGACCGTCAGGACACCGGCACTGGGGGTGGCGGGGCGAGGGACCGTCAGGACACTGGCACTGGGGACGGCGGGGCGAGGGACCGTCAGGACACCGGCACTGGGGACGGCGGGGCGAGGGACCGTCAGGACACCGGCACTGGGGACGGCGGGGCTAGGGACCGTCAGGACACCGGCACTGGGGACTGCGGGGTGAGGGACCGTCAGGACAAACACTGGGGACGGCGGGGCGAGGGACCGTCAGGACACCGGCACTGGGGACGGCGGGGCGAGGGACCGTCAGGACACCGGCACTGGGGGTGGCGGGGCGAGGGACCGTCAGGACACCGGCACTGGGGACGGCGGGGCTAGGGACCGTCAGGACAAACACTGGGGACGGCGGGGCGAGGGACCGTCAGGACACCGGCACTGGGGACGGCGGGGCTAGGGACCGTCAGGACACTGGCACTGGGGACGGCGGGGCGAGGGACCGTCAGGACACCGGCACTGGGGGTGGCGGGGCGAGGGACCGTCAGGACACCGGCACTGGGGACGGCGGGGCGAGGGACCGTCAGGACAAACACTGGGGACGGCGGGGTGAGGGACCGTCAGGACAAACACTGGGGACGGCGGGGCTAGGGACCGTCAGGACAAACACTGGGGACGGCGGGGCGAGGGATCGTCAGGACACCGGCACTGGGGGTGGCGGGGCGAGGGACCGTCAGGACACCGGCACTGGGGACGGCGGGGCGAGGGACCGTCAGGACAAACACTGGGGACGGCGGGTGAGGGACCGTCAGGACAAACACTGGGGACGGCGGGGCTAGGGACCGTCAGGACAAACACTGGGGACGGCGGGGCGAGGGACCGTCAGGACAAACACTGGGGACGGCGGGGCGAGGGACCGTCAGGACACCGGCACTGGGGGTGGCGGGGCGAGGGACCGTCAGGACACCGGCACTGGGGACGGCGGGGCGAGGGACCGTCAGGACACCGGCACTGGGGACGGCTGGGCGAGGGACCGTCAGGACACCGGCACTGGGAACGGCGTGGCGAGGGACCGTCAGGACACCGGCACTGGGGACGGTGGGGCGAAGGACCGTCAGGACACCGGCAATGGGGACGGCGGGGCGAGGGACCGTCAGGACACCGGCACTGGGGACGGCGGGCGAGGGACCGTCAGGACACCGGCACTGGGGACGGCGGGGCGAGGGACCGTCAGGATAAACACTGGGGACGGCGGGGCGAGGGACCGTCAGGACACCGGCACTGGGGACGGCGGGGCGAGGGACCGTCAGGACACCGGCACTGGAGACGGCGGGGCGAGGGACCGTCAGGACACCGGCACTGGGGGTGGCGGGGCGAGGGACCGTCAGGACAAACACTGGGGACGGCGGGGCGAGGGACCGTCAGGACAAACACTGGGGACGACGGGGCGAGGGACCGTCAGGACACCGGCACTGGGGGTGGCGGGGCGAGGGACCGTCAGGACAAACACTGGGGACGGCGGGGCGAGGGACCGTCAGGACACCGGCACTGGGGACGGCGGGCGAGGGACCGTCAGGACACCGGCACTGGGGACGGCGGGGCGAGGGACCGTCAGGACACCGGCACTGGGGACGGCGGGGCGAGGGACCGTCAGGACACCGGCACTGGAGACGGCGGGGCGAGGGACCGTCAGGACACCGGCACTGGGGGTGGCGGGGCGAGGGACCGTCAGGACAAACACTGGGGACGGCGGGGCTAGGGACCGTCAGGACACCGGCACTGGGGGTGGCGGGGCGAGGGACCGTCAGGACAAACACTGGGGACGGCGGGGCGAGGGACCGTCAGGACACCGGCACTGGGGACGGCGGGGCGAGGGACCGTCAGGACACCGGCACTGGGGACGGCGGGGCCAGGGACCGTCAGGACACCGGCACTGGGGACGGCGGGGCGAGGGACCGTCAGGACACCGGCACTGGGGACGGCGGGGCGAGGGACCGTCAGGACACCGGCACTGGGGGTGGGGACGGCGGGGCGAGGGACCGTCAGGACACCGGCGTGACAACTATACATAAGGCACGATAGACAACTTCAAAGCACGACACATTCAAGTCCGATCCTCGCCGCACACGTTGCTTTCCGACCGGCATGTAACGTACGGGCCTGCGCAAGCGTCCGGAAAGTCGGAGATCGATTTGCTCCGTTTTTCTCCGCTCGGCGCGTCTCGCGCGGCGGCCGGGCGGGGCGTCACGTGACAACACTACCGCGACACAAACTTACATGGTTAATAGTGGCTATTGTATGTAATATAGGGAAGCAATTTTGCATAGGACGTTCTCGCCATCGTTAAAATTATTATGTGCACGGTTCGTCGTTCTAAACGATGTTTTCATTATAAAATAACCTTTGAACGTGACGAGTAGAGAGGGAGGGAGGGAATGTCGCGGCCGCACCAAAACTGTCACTGGTCACGAGGTACTGGTAGGATGCAATGCACGGGCATGTTCTCCCTCAAAACTCGGATTGGATCCGAGTTTTTCAAACGTGTTTACGGACGTTAAACGGGCGACCATTGGCCGGTAACCGGACACAAAGTAAAATGTGAGAAAGTCAAAGGACAAAAGGTCAAATAGGCTAAAAGTCAAATGCATAAAGCCAAAACGGAAAAAAGTAAAACGGACACAAATTAAAATGGCAAAAAGTCAACCAGGCAAAAGTAAAAAGGACAAAAAATTTGTCAAATGCAAAAAGTAAAAAGGATAAAAGTTCAATGCAAAAAGCCAAGCAGGCAAAAAGTCCAAAAGGATACAAGTCAAAAAGGCAGATAGTCAAATGCAAAAAGTCAAAAAGCCGAATACAAAAAGTCAAAAGGCCAAGAATAGTTGATTCACGGCTGAGGTCGAGGCCGCGCCACGCCAAGGCCGTTTTTTATCACCTAGAAATCGGCGCTCCGTCTAAACACGTCATTCTGAGTATTCACGGCATATCCTGCATTTACGGCATGCCCCAGTTTCTCAGATATCTAGCCACTGTTTAAGCACGTCATTGTCTTGGTTACGGCATGCCTCAGTCTCTCAGATATCTAGACACTGTTTAAGCACGTCATTGTCTTGGTTACGGCATGCCCCAGTTTCTCAGATATCTAGCCACTGTTTAAGCGCGTCATTGTCTTGGTTACGGCATGCCTCAGTCTCTCAGATATCTAGACACTGTTTAAGCACGTCATTGTCTTGGTTACGGCATGCCTCAGTCTCTCAGATATCTAGCCACTGTTTAAGCACGTCATTGTCTTGGTTACGGCATGCCTCAGTCTCTCAGATATCTACCCACTGTTTAAGCACGTCATTGTCTTGGTTACGGCATGCCTCAGTCTCTCAGATATCTAGCCACTGTTTAAGCACGTCATTATCTTGGTTACGGCATGCCTCAGTCTCTCAGATATCTAGCCACTGTTTAAGCACGTCATTGTCTTGGTTACGGCATGCCTCAGTCTCTCAGATGTCTAGCCACTGTTTAAGCACGTCATTATCTTGGTTACGGCATGCCTCAGTCTCTCAGATATCTAGCCACTGTTTAAGCACGTCATTGTCTTGGTTACGGCATGCCTCAGTCTCTCAGATATCTAGCCACTGTTTAAGCACGTCATTGTCTTGGTTACGGCATGCCTCAGTCTCTCAGATATCTAGCCACTGTTTAAGCACGTCATTGTCTTGGTTACGGCATGCCTCAGTCTCTCAGATATCTAGCCACTGTTTAAGCACGTCATTATCTTGGTTGAACACTGTGTCAGGCACGGCATAACATTGAAAAATAACATATTGATCAGACACGATGGGACCCAGCATGAGGCCGGCAGGCCTTAGCCCGACACCACTTAAACGCCGGGCCCGAAATTCGGGCCTAGCGCCGACTCAGTGGCCCTGAAATTTGCATTTCTAGTAGGTGATAAACAGCCCGATATAGCTAACGTGATTCTTATTCAACGTATTTGCCTGCACTGTACAAATATCTTTAAAGTTAACGGATTAATGGATTAACTTCAGCTTCCGTTACCTTTCCGTTATCTTTTTGACTTTTCGCATTTGACTTTTTGCGCTTTTGACTTTTTGCGTTTTTTGCTTTTTGCTTTTTGCATTTGACTTTTAGCATTTGACTTTTATCCTTTGACTTTTTCACATTTGACTTTGTGTCCTGGAATCCCATTGGCCACCCCACGTCGCCCGGTCCTAACCGCGCCCGTCGAAGACCTCTGCTCAGGTGCCGCCGGAGGTGGAATTTCCGTGGCCGGACGGGCAGGACGGACGTAAAACGGGAGACGACGGGGTGTGACGTGTGCTGTGAGGACCAGGCCAAACAAACAACAGGAGACGACGGGGTGTGACGTGTGCTGTGAGGACCAGGCCTAACAAACAACAGGAGACGACGGGGTGTGACGTATGCTGTGAGGATCAGGCCTAACAAACAACAGGAGACGACGGGGTGTGACGTATGCGGTGAGGACCAGGCCTAACAAACAACAGGAGACGACGGGGTGTGACGTATGCGGTGAGGACCAGGCCTAACAAACAACAGGAGACGACGGGGTGTGACGTGTGCTGTGAGGACCAGGCCTAACAAACAACAGGAGACGACGGGGTGTGACGCGTGCTGTGAGGACCAGGCCTAACAAACAACAGGAGACGACGGGGTGTGACGTGTGCTGTGAGGACCAGGCCTAACAAACAACAGGAGACGACGGGGTGTGACGTATGCTGTGAAGACCAGGCCTAACAAACAACAGGAGACGACGGGGTGTGACGTGTTTGGTAAGGACCAGGCCTAACAAACAACAGGAGACGACGGGGTGTGACGTATGCTGTGAGGACCAGGCCTAACAAACAACAGGAGACGACGGGGTGTGACGTGTGCGGTGAGGACCAGGCCTCACAAACAACAGGAGACGACGGGGTGTGACGTGGGCGGTGAGGACCAGGCCTAACAAACAACAGGAGACGACGGGACGTGGCTGTGAGGACCAGGCCTAACAAACAACAGGAGACGACGGGGTGTGACGTGGGCGGTGAGGACGAGGCCTAACAAACAACAGGAGACGACGGGGTGTGACGTGTTCGGTGAGGACCAGGCCTAACAAACAACAGGAGACGACGGGGTGTGACGTGGGCGGTGAGGACCAGGCCTAACAAACAACAGGAGACGACGGGGTGTGACGGGCGGCGAGGACCAGGCCTAACAAACAACAGGAGACGACGGGGTTTGACGTATGCGGTGAGGACCAGGCCTAACAAACAACAGGAGACGAGGGGTGTGACGTATGCGGTGAGGACCAGGCCTAACAAACAACAGGAGACGACGGGGTTTGACGTATGCGGTGAGGACCAGGCCTAACAAACAACGGGAGACGACGGGGTGTGACGTGTGCGGTGAGGACCAGGCCTAACAAACAACAGGAGACGACGGGGTGTGACGTGTGCGGTGAGGACCAGGCCTAACAAGCAAGCATGAGCAGCGCGGATTTTTTTTTGTATTATCATAAAACGTTTTTGGCGAGAAAGGCAATTAAAATGCGGCAAGCTCAGCCACCACGCGTAGTTGAGGTGGAGCCAGCTTCAGAACCATCCCTAGCTCAGTGCCTTTGTCTTTTACCCTAATCGCGCGCGCGCTTCGCGTCACCCTCCGTAATGTGGCCGTACCTGGCTTGTTTGCCTTGTCCTCTGTCGTCTGGGCGGCGGCCGGCGCTGCTGCCGCCGCCGAGGCCGACGGTTTGCTTTTGCCCAGGTCGCGCTCGTACTGCTCCAGCTTCTGGCGGTAGTAGGCATGGTGCTGGTGCGAGCCACGCAGGAAACTGAACCGCTCGTCACCTGGGGAGACAGGAGGCTGGCTCGGTCAGACGGCGCAGGAAACTGAACCGCTCGTCATCTGGGGAGACAGGAGGCTGGCTCCGGTCAGACGCCCAGATCAGTCGTGGTGACTTTGGAACAGCCTCTGGTTGACTGACGCTAGTCTCAAAGACATGACGAATTGACATTGCTGGAAAACGTGATCAGACATTTCGTGTGGTAAAACAGAGCCGTGCCGCCTGATCACGGACTGGTCGCGCGTCACACTCACCATGACACCGCGTCCCATGACACACTCACCATGACACCGCGTCCCATGACACGCCTGATCACGGACTGGTCGCGCGTCACACTCACCGCGTCCCATGACACACTCACCATGACACCGCGTCCCATGACACGCCTGATCACGGACTGGTCGCGCGTCACACTCACCGCGTCCCATGACACACTCACCATGACACCGCGTCCCATGACACACCTGATCACGGACTGGTCGCGCGTCACACTCACCGCGTCCCATGACACACTCACCATGACACCGCGTCCCATGACACGCCTGATCACGGACTGGTCGCGCGTCACACTCACCGCGTCCCATGACACACTCACCATGACACCGCGTCCCATGACACGCCTGATCACTGACTGGTCGCGCGTCACACTCACCGCGTCCCATGACACACTCACCATGACACCGCGTCCCATGACACGCCTGATCACGGACTGGTCGCGCGTCACACTCACCGCGTCCCACGACACACTCACCATGACACCGCGTCCCATGACACGCCTGATCACGGACTGGTCGCGCGTCACACTCACCGCGTCCCACGACACACTCACCATGACACCGCGTCCCATGACACGCCTGATCACGGACTGGTCGCGCGTCACACTCACCGCGTCCCATGACACACTCACCATGACACCGCGTCCCATGACACACTCACCATGACACCGCGTCCCATGACACGCCTGATCACTGACTGGTCGCGCGTCACACTCACCGCGTCCCATGACACACTCACCATGACACCGCGTCCCATGACACGCCTGATCACTGACTGGTCGCGCGTCACACTCACCGCGTCCCATGACACACTCACCATGACACCGCGTCCCATGACACACTCACCATGACACCGCGTCCCATGACACGCCTGATCACTGACTGGTCGCGCGTCACACTCACCGCGTCCCATGACACACTCACCATGACACCGCGTCCCATGACACGCCTGATCACTGACTGGTCGCGCGTCACACTCACCGCGTCCCATGACACACTCACCATGACACCGCGTCCCATGACACACTCACCATGACACCGCGTCCCATGACACGCCTGATCACTGACTGGTCGCGCGTCACACTCACCGCGTCCCATGACACACTCACCATGACACCGCGTCCCATGACACGCCTGATCACTGACTGGTCGCGCGTCACACTCACCGCGTCCCATGACACACTCACCATGACACCGCGTCCCATGACACACTCACCATGACACCGCGTCCCATGACACACTCACCATGACACCGCGTCCCATGACACGCCTGACCACTGACTGGTCGCGCGTCACACTCACCGCGTCCCACGACACACTCACCATGACACCGCGTCCCATGACACGCCTGATCACGGACTGGTCGCGCGTCACACTCACCGCGTCCCATGACACACTCACCATGACACCGCGTCCCATGACACACTCACCATGACACCGCGTCCCATGACACGCCTGACCACTGACTGGTCGCGCGTCACACTCACCGCGTCCCACGACACACTCACCATGACACCGCGTCCCATGACACACTCACCATGACACCGCGTCCCATGACACGCCTGATCACTGACTGGTCGCGCGTCACACTCACCGCGTCCCATGACACACTCACCATGACACCGCGTCCCATGACACGCCTGATCACTGACTGGTCGCGCGTCACACTCACCGCGTCCCATGACACACTCACCATGACACCGCGTCCCATGACACGCCTGACCACTGACTGGTCGCGCGTCACACTCACCGCGTCCCATGACACACTCACCATGACACCGCGTCCCATGACACGCCTGATCACTGACTGGTCGCGCGTCACACTCACCGCGTCCCATGACACACTCACCATGACACCGCGTCCCATGACACACTCACCATGACACCGCGTCCCATGACACACTCACCATGACACCGCGTCCCATGACACGCCTGACCACTGACTGGTCGCGCGTCACACTCACCGCGTCCCACGACACACTCACCATGACACCGCGTCCCATGACACGCCTGATCACGGACTGGTCGCGCGTCACACTCACCGCGTCCCATGACACACTCACCATGACACCGCGTCCCATGACACACTCACCATGACACCGCGTCCCATGACACGCCTGACCACTGACTGGTCGCGCGTCACACTCACCGCGTCCCACGACACACTCACCATGACACCGCGTCCCATGACACACTCACCATGACACCGCGTCCCATGACACGCCTGATCACTGACTGGTCGCGCGTCACACTCACCGCGTCCCATGACACACTCACCATGACACCGCGTCCCATGACACGCCTGATCACTGACTGGTCGCGCGTCACACTCACCGCGTCCCATGACACACTCACCATGACACCGCGTCCCATGACACGCCTGACCACTGACTGGTCGCGCGTCACACTCACCGCGTCCCATGACACACTCACCATGACACCGCGTCCCATGACACGCCTGATCACTGACTGGTCGCGCGTCACACTCACCGCGTCCCATGACACACTCACCATGACACCGCGTCCCATGACACGCCTGATCACTGACTGGTCGCGCGTCACACTCACCGCGTCCCATGACACACTCACCATGACACCGCGTCCCATGACACGCCTGACCACTGACTGGTCGCGCGTCACACTCACCGCGTCCCATGACACACTCACCATGACACCGCGTCCCATGACACGCCTGACCACTGACTGGTCGCGCGTCACACTCACCGCGTCCCATGACACACTCACCATGACACCGCGTCCCATGACACACTCACCATGACACCGCGTCCCATGACACGCCTGATCACTGACTGGTCGCGCGTCACACTCACCGCGTCCCATGACACACTCACCATGACACCGCGTCCCATGACACGCCTGATCACTGACTGGTCGCGCGTCACACTCACCGCGTCCCATGACACACTCACCATGACACCGCGTCCCATGACACACTCACCATGACACCGCGTCCCATGACACGCCTGATCACTGACTGGTCGCGCGTCACACTCACCGCGTCCCATGACACACTCACCATGACACCGCGTCCCATGACACGCCTGATCACTGACTGGTCGCGCGTCACACTCACCGCGTCCCATGACACACTCACCATGACACCGCGTCCCATGACACACTCACCATGACACCGCGTCCCATGACACACTCACCATGACACCGCGTCCCATGACACACCTGACCACTGACTGGTCGCGCGTCACACTCACCGCGTCCCACGACACACTCACCATGACACCGCGTCCCATGACACGCCTGATCACGGACTGGTCGCGCGTCACACTCACCGCGTCCCATGACACACTCACCATGACACCGCGTCCCATGACACACTCACCATGACACCGCGTCCCATGACACGCCTGACCACTGACTGGTCGCGCGTCACACTCACCGCGTCCCACGACACACTCACCATGACACCGCGTCCCAGGACACACTCACCATGACACCGCGTCCCATGACACGCCTGATCACTGACTGGTCGCGCGTCACACTCACCGCGTCCCATGACACACTCACCATGACACCGCGTCCCATGACACACTCACCATGACACCGCGTCCCACGACACACTCACCATGACACCGCGTCCCATGACACGCCTGATCACTGACTGGTCGCGCGTCACACTCACCGCGTCCCATGACACACTCACCATGACACCGCGTCCCATGACACGCCTGACCACTGACTGGTCGCGCGTCACACTCACCGCGTCCCATGACACACTCACCATGACACCGCGTCCCATGACACGCCTGACCACTGACTGGTCGCGCGTCACACTCACCGCGTCCCATGACACACTCACCATGACACCGCGTCCCATGACACGCCTGATCACTGACTGGTCGCGCGTCACACTCACCGCGTCCCATGACACACTCACCATGACACCGCGTCCCATGACACGCCTGATCACTGACTGGTCGCGCGTCACACTCACCGCGTCCCATGACACACTCACCATGACACCGCGTCCCATGACACGCCTGATCACTGACTGGTCGCGCGTCACACTCACCGCGTCCCATGACAATGCCCTCGAAGTCGCGGCCGTTCTTGGCCACGTAGCTGGCCATCTTGTCGATGAGTTTGACGTCGGCCGGTGGCAGGGCGACTGTAGGAGCGGTGGCGGGGGATGCAGCCGGAGCCGCCGCGCCGGTCACCTCTTTTGACCGGGAGGTGGCCGAGGAGCCGACCGGTGCAGAGTCGCCGGCAACGGCGGCGGGGACGGCGGGGGCGGCGGCGGCGGCAGCGGCGGCGGCGGCGGCGGGGGCGGCGGCGGGGGCGGCGGCGGGGGCGGCGGCGGCAGGCGGCACCGGACTGGAGGCGCCGCTGTCGGCCGGACTGCCGGCCGCCTGCCGCGACGAGCGGATATTCTTCACCAGACGCTGGTAGGCGCAGTTGGCCGACGGCTGGTACATGCCGTCCGCCATGCCCGGTGCCTGCAGGGCAGCAACAATACCAGCACTTTCGAATACCAAAGCTACAACGCTTCACTGAACACACAAATTGGATAAATCAGCCAGTCAATCAAGAATTCGTCCAAACTATCTCCCTAGTTCCATGGACATGCCGCGGAAGCATATGCGTCCGAATGTACCCATATGCACGTTCGGACCACAAACGTCTGTGAACACAAACGTCCAGAAAGTACCTTGGGCCAGACACGTGTGTTAAGCTCGCGGAGTATTTATAGCTCGGTAGTTTTGATAAGAACTAATGAGGACTGGACGACATCTTACCAGTGTCCTGAATTTCACAAATATGAGTGGATATCACACCCAAATGAACTGTTTTGTCACGTCACTTGCCATCGCAACGACGTCACTAGCGATCGAGCTAAATAATATTAAAATCAAAACTCGATAAAACCATGATCTTCCTACAACACACCACCAGGCCGGAAAGCCAGTAGTGCCACATCAATTGTTGGGTTATTATCATACAAATTTTAACCTCAATATCCACCTCCTTCTGGAATAGTGACGTCCTCTCAGCATTCAACACACTCTGGCAAAAACAAATTAGGACACTGCAACTTACAATATCTGGACGACTGATATTCAACGCCGGATGCAGGTAAGAGTCATCTTCCTCTTCTTCTGAAACAAGACAACACCATCTTAGCAGACAGAAAAACAGCACAGCATGTCCTCAGCTGACGGCTGCAGTGGGAGCCAGCCGTCGCATGGCTGACCAACCCTGGTTGGCACCACTCCGGCGAGCTGCCGGTGGGTAGGAGCGAGTGACACCAGCCGTCCAATGAACAGGCAGACGCCGCGGCGGCCGGATCAGGAGCGAGTGACAAGACGCCCAATGAACAGGCAGACGCCGCGGCGGCCGGATCAGGAGCGAGTGACAGCCGCCCAATGAACAGGCAGACGCCGCGGCGGCCGGATCAGGAGCGAGTGACAGCCGCCCAATGAACAGGCAGACGCCGCGGCGGCCAGATCAGGAGCGAGTGACAGACGCCCAATGAACAGGCAGACGCCGCGGCGGCCGGATCAGGAGCGAGTGACAGACGCCCAATGAACAGGCAGACGCCGCGGCGGCCGGATCGTCATTCTCTATCTACCTCCCCAGCGCACCATTCACACCCAGCCTGCATGTTAGCCCATCTGCATGATTCAGCAGACTCTGTCACTGTACTCGGCTTGTCTGCTAGTCGATCGTCCTCACTCCTGTACTGCTCCACCTCCTTAGCAACTGGCAGTCCTACCCCTACCCTGTCCCTGCCCCAGAGCTCACCCTGTCTCTGCGCTCCGACCGTGTAGCGGCCGGCCTTGATCATGACCACCATGTGCCGGAAGAAGGGCTGCAGCGGGTCGTCAAATGCCAGGAAGTCGAACATGGCGTTCTCAGACTGTTTAGCTTTGATCAGGATCTCCATCTGCGGCCCCTGGCGCGCCACAAACAGCGCCGTGCGATCAATAATGTCCGCATGACGCCGCGTCGCCGGCTGCCAAACAGGAGAGACAGGAGACGATCAGTCAGGCAGACAGGTATAAAACATGAGACAGTGATACAGAGACGTGAGTGCAGGACGGAAACGTTGACAGACACGTACTGGCCGTCTTACTGCATGATACCAGTGTGCTAATTGTATTGCCAGGGTACAGTCTTCTGCCCTGAACAACTACGGCCAGCCTAATTGGCGAAGTCGTTACGAGTGGCATGAGGTGCTATCTGACTTACGGAGAAATGAATGCAACATGTTCAGTATGGTGAACCTCGTCAGCTGCTGCTGTGCCACATAATATCTCCGCCGTCGCTGGCTGATGACTCGCCTGCGCCATGCCTGCGGGCACGTTGAGAGCCGGCGGCGGCTGGTACGGCTCGTCGTCCTCAGCTGGGCCGGCGGCGGCGGCGGCGGCGGCCGCGACAGCCGCGGCGGCGGCGGCCGTCTCCTGGGCCGTCCCGCCGCCGGCAGCGGGGGCCGTGCCGCTGTAGCTGAAGCCGATCTGGTTATAGCGGCCCGAGTCGCCGGCCAGCAACTGCAGCCGCTTCCACTCCTCCTCTGCCGGACAGGGAGGGGAGGGAGGGGAGGTCAGTGTACGGCACGGAGAGAGTCGCCGGCCAGCAACTGCAGCCGCTTCCACTCCTCTGCCGGACAGGGAGGGGAGGGGAGGTCAGTGCACGGTACGGAGAGAGTCGCCGGCCAGCAACTGCAGCCGCTTCCACTCCTCCTCTGCCGGACAGGGAGGGGAGGGAGGTGTGTACGGCACGGAGAGAGTCGCCGGTCACAGCGACTGGCAGGCAGACTGGGTACTGAGCCGGTCACAGCAACGGTCACAGCAACTGCCACAACAGCCGGTCACAACAGCCGGTCACAGCAGCCGGTCACAACAGACGGTCACAGCAGCCGGTCACAGCAGCCGGTCACAGCAGCCGGTCACAGCAGCCGGTCACAGCAGCCGGTCACAGCAGCCGGTCACAGCAACCGTTCACAACAGCCGTTCACAACAGCCGGTCACAGCAGCCGGTCACAACAGCCGGTCACAGCAGCCGGCCACAGCAGCCGGTCACAGCAGCCGGTCACAGCAGCCGGTCACAACAGCCGGTCACAACCATAGAGATCTTATATACATAGAGGCCCTTCCCATGTTAAACACTTAGTTTCGCGGCGTTTCATTGGAGGTTTTTAAGCTCCTTTTTTGGGAAGATTTGGTGCTCGTGATAAATTTGGTTCATGTCTTCCATTGGTAGGAATGCCTATAAGCTTACAATTTACAACGCTCTCCGGAGCTGATGGACTGGAAAATAAGTTTTATTTTCCTCCTAATTTACATCATACATGCATGCCCTTCATAATCACAAATACATGCAAAGATGGTGTTTGATAAATGGTCTATTTTGTTTAGTTTTGTCCGGGTCCATACTTGCAGCACAACCTAGTATTTTATATTCCAGCCGGCAGATGTCACTTAACCCGCGAGTTACTGGGGAATATTTCATAACGCGACTTACTGGGGAGGGGGGCTATTTTTTGCCCCCCCTCTGATCTCCGGAACTACTGGACCGAATGTAAAAATTCAAACGGCATTCGATAGCCCTGGGAAATCTATAGAGGGAAACATAATATTGTTGACCTCGGGGTCACCGATGACGTCACAGGTCAGGTCAAGTACAAAATGTTTGACCGTGTCGAAAGGTCTCTATGGATGGAATTGTCGCGCAAAATTGCGATATTAAACGCATAAGCTGTTGATAAATCGGTATGATTCGTGTGTCTGACACTTCTAAGTACCTTTCTAAGCTGTTTATGATCTTGGGTCAAGTCAAGGTCATCCGAGGTCACGAGGTCAAACTGCAGATTACGGTCATTAGGCGTTGTAACACATGTTTATGGGTTTGTTTTTCGTCTAGAACGCGAAAAATGACCTTAGAACATTGTTTGTTCCATATAAATAGAAGTAAAAAGCAAAAATGGAAATGCGTTTTTTTGTCATAGTAATGCTGTGAGAAGTGGTCGATTTTGTCATTTAAAGGTCATAACTCGGTCAATTTTAAAGATATCGACTTTAAAATTGGTACACATATTCACCGCATACATCTCAATCACATATATTCCGGTTTTTGGATAATTCTGATTTTTTCTTGAAAATTTTGTTTAAAAAAAATGTCTGGATTTCTCAAAATTTTGAATTTCAAAAAAACTCAGAAATCCGAGATTGCAGTTTGATAGCCCGGTCTATTGTCAGTAATTTTGTTTAATACAATTTAGTTTATCTCAAATATCGTACCCTTGACAGCGTTTTCCGCAAACCATTATTTTGCAACAAAAACCGAAGAACATGACGTCACTCTGACGTCATTCCCGGTTGACCTATCATAGCCTCATATTTTTAATTTTGCCAACATGTGTAGAATTGATGTGAGAGAAGTTACTGCAAGTTTGGTGACGATACGGGTGTTCGTTTAGGAGTTATTGCAAAATAACGGGAGGGGGGGCAAAAAATAGCCCCCCCCCCCCCCAGTAACTCGCGGGTTAAGGCGGGCGCCTGATGGATGCTGTACCGCAAAGCTTTTGGTATTTTTATGTCGTAGCACAGCTCAGTGGGCTTCGCCACCGGGGAGGACGGGTATAGGCGTCACCAGGATTTTTTTGGTTGAGGGGGCAACATTTTCAGGACCCTTTTTGTTTTGTTAGGATTTGTCGGAGATCCACATTTTCAGCTAGTCGGTCGCATTTCTCAAACTCCATGTTTGCATGCTACGCCCGTGGACGTAATGTACTGTTTAGCAAAATCATATTGTATCTAAGTAAGAACTGTATCGCTCAGACGTTGGTGCCATGACCAAACCCCAGCCTCTCTTGGCTAGAAAGTCGGATGGGAAAAGCCAAAAATGGGAATTTAATGTAAACTTTGGCAAGGATTTGCGGAATAAGAAACGCTCGGCGCGTACCTTAATCTATATTTGCATACGTGACTTCCCCTGTCCGTGTCCTATGTCCTTTCTTTCTTGTTCCCTTTCTTTGCCTCTGTTCCCGTCCCCATTGGGGAGGTACACCTAGCATCCATGTTTTTGACACAATGTCTTGTCGCACTGTCGTTCCCTGTCAGCCACACTCAACGTTTTGACTCTGGCATTCTCTTGGCAAAATCATAGTTATCATTTATCATCATTTATCTGTTTGTATGATAAACGACTTTTCTACTACAGCCCAAGCGGTGAGACGCAAGGACCCGCAACACATTTACAAAGTATACGCAGTACACAATACCCATTACACATATACACACAGTGCATGACAAATCCGCGTGCAAGCGGCGATGGTAGTCCGACACTGTTCATCAACGGATGGACGCGTCGGTAAGGTGGCATTGGGACGGTACGTTTTTACAGCACTGATGAAATAACATGTAACAAACTGAAACTGAAACCAGACACATTACGTTTTTTTTTACAAACACAGTTGCTTTTTAACATAATGTTCACGAAACACAACACAACACTACAAAACAAAAGCACACCGCCACATGCGTTCATTGTTTATTGTGCGGCCCGTCCGGCCAAGTCCGGCCGGCCGACCGGCCCTGCAAAAAAAAAAAATGCGAGGGCCGGCCTCGGGTTGGCCCGGTTGGGTTAGGGGCGGGGGCTACCAATCACTGGGAAGTCCCCTCGCCGCTTCTTCCCGCTGTAACACTACTTTCAAAAATATAATATTAGTAGTGGCCTCTGCGTCTAGTGACCTCTGAAGAGAGTCAGCTTGTTCAGCGTCTTCCGTTTATTACCGACTTGGAGACGCTGGGTACGCAGACGAGCGATATGGTGCTGCCGCACGCGATAGTACAGGGTAGCGATTGTACGGGTGAGGGTGATACTGTGGGTATCGATCCCGTACATGGTGTCTCTGTCATGACTGCCTAGGTGAAACCCGTCCCTTGTGCCCACAGCACTCACGACTGCTGAACATATTTTTGCCTGCAGAGTAAAGTTGGTTCTAGAATCACTGTTGGCCCGAATGGCTCGCTCTGTTGTAAGTGCTATATGTAGGGCTGCTTTGGATGGCATTTTGAGCGCTCCACTCACATATTGTTTTGTATCGATGAGGCAGTAGTATTCGGTCAGGTCACCAGGAGGTGTGGTGGTCGTCAGCGCAGCGACACACTTCTCGCAAGGAATGATCTGAGCGGCCTTTCGGACCGACCAGCCGGCGATGTAGCACACTGCGTTTCGAATGAGGGGGTCAAGGTGGTGGTTTCGTCAATTTTCTCCAGAAGAAGTAGCAGTGACTCGTCATCTGGAATGTCTGTTAGGTCGGCAGGAACGACTGTCTCAGGGTCTTCATGACCTACAGAAACAATGCAGGTTGGATCAAGCGCTTCTACATTCCCGTTAGTACCCGCTTTCACACCAGTTCTCCGGATCAGCTGCCGCCATATCTTCGAGAACTGGAGAGCCGTTGGACTGTTGTTCCAGCCGCCCAGTCGCCGCACGCTCCCGAACAATAATTCGAGGTGATCCTGTGAGAACTTGTACGTGAGCACGTAACGCTGCGCAGACAGGAGCTCTGGCAGTAGCCGGGTCAGGCTGAGGGTAGTGACAACGATTCCCACTACACTCAGCCAGCGTCTGGAGGAACGAATGCTATTCCCCGCTGCATTGGTCAGTGACATCATATATTGTATGCCCTCATGCAATTTGGCCGTTATCTCCCCTTTGTTGTCTGTAGAACTGGGTGCTTTGTAGCCCCTCGCGATTGGATTCCTGCTGTTCAAGATGTCGAAGAGGTTGTTTACGACCAGCAGGAACCGCACAGTAGGCATGGCGTCCTCGAAGCCCTCGTAGCTCAGGTCATGAAGAACCTCGATGGCTTTTGCTGTCGACCTGTGAATGTGTTCTTTAATCAGCTATGATACGATAATTGAGTATCTTGTAATCGAATGGCAAGGCAATCGAATGGCAATCGATTTGGCAAGGCAATCGAATGGCATATATCACTTAGTTTGACCCCTCCAAATCCTTCCAACGAACGGTGCACTAAGGTCACGACCTCCTAAAGGTCAACCGAGGTCAATGACCTCTGATGACCTCGGATAACGTTTTTGTTGCATCTCTAGCGTAAAATGTTGCCTTATTGGGGTATTTTTAGACCCTGATTTCGAATTTGACATCCATTTTACACAAAGATGGATTAAAATGAGGTCATAATATATTACATGTCAATCAAGGCCAATGACCTCAGATGACCTCAGATTACTTTCGACCTTTGGAAAGGAATAAAGGTCAACTGAGACCTGAAATGTATCAAAACGCATTATACTGACCACAAGAGACGTCTTGGTCCTGAGCGCACGGCTCTAGGTTGATAAGAAGTCATTCAATCGGCAGATACGCAATTTGATGATTTTCGAGTCACTGGCCTAACCTCAGACGTCACCAAATAAAACAGGGCCTTAAAATCGGGTATCATCGTGTCCCTTTCGTCACACGCAACCCTCTCGTTTTTAACCAAAGTTCTAGCTCAATTAGGGTAGTATCGGCAGGGGGTTGTATCATCCCTTCCCCTACACGGAGACAGAGAAGTTTTGCCCTGCACTGGCGACTGGCAATGGTAAGAGCAGTAATGCCAGTGTACATACATACCTGCTGAGGGTTTGCGCCGCAGTGGACACACGTATTTTGCAGCTGTAGACATATATATGGTTCCCGGTGAGGCGATTGGCCAAGCGCAGACCATCCTGTTCCTGGAGTTCATGCAGCATGGGGATGTACTTCCAGCAGACTGCTCCGTCGGGCGACTTCACACACTTAGTAGCATGTAGCATGTTTCGAATCAGCTTCAACATGTGGCAAGCGTCGAACATGAGAAATATCTCCTTCCCGGTGTTCGGGTCGCTAAACGACGTCTGGATCGCTGTTGAGCCGTGCTGCCTGAACGACCCACCCAAAAGGCTGCACATCCCCACGTTCGTGCCATGACCGTCCATGACCACAGTGAGGACAGAAATGTGCCGGTCAGCCAACAAAGTCAAGGCGTGAAGTAGCAGCTGCTTTTGCCCTTCAGCTTGCAGGCCTTTTGTCAGGAAGTACGCGAAAGGTGCCTTCCAGTGACCCCTGACCCCAATCAACATGAAGACCAGCGCTTCCTTGGCTTCCTTTTCCCTTCCCTCACCGTCGCCTAGGTCTTCAAAGCCAATCATGTCTCCAGATGACTGATCAAATGTTACCTGCTGTCTGATACTCATGCCGTCAAGAACCATAGTGCAGTCCTGGTACTGCGCCGGGTCTTTTTTGCATCGTTCCGCGAGGGCATTGAGCATGGGTATTGACAAACCCGGCTTATCATTTATCGACGCCATCCATTTTGCCAATGTTCTCTGATGAGGCAGGCAAATACCAGCATTTCTGACGTACTCGTAGGCCTTTCCGCTCTGCATGTGCAAGGTCAATGCAAAGTCCTTCTGCTCCTCGGTGTACTCCTTTATCGGGCGGTTGAAAAGGTCGACTGGAATGTCAGAATAAGCCTCCAGTTTTATATGTGCGCCTTGGTTTAAGATACGCAGTTCCTTCAGCTTCCCGAGCACTGATGCCATTGAATGGCGCAATCGCGTTTCGCGCTTGTTGGCGCTATCGTGCTTGTTTTGGTGCTCTTTAACTTTATCGACAAGAACGTCGATGCGTCTTTCCAACACTTTGGCGTCTGGCAGGGCATATGTGTGATCGGATGTTACGTCTGCTGTGTTCTCAGCATTGACAACTGACTTCCTTGGCACAGCACCTTCTAGCAGGCGGACATGACTGCCGTACCTCTTGGTCACTGCTGGGTCAAAATGGGAGGAGCACACCCTGTCGCTTTCGGTAGGAAACCAAACCGCTGGTCTTCCCAGCGCTTCCTTCCACTTCTTGCACACGGCGATATCCGTCGGGAACCGATGCAAGCTCACGTTGGGTGGCGTCTTGTGGCATCCTTCAATACAGCAAGTGTTTGGCATCTTCGAGCAACACACACACAAAAGTAAATACACAAAAGGTAAGAATTGAGAAAGCATCCACAACGTATGAGTCGGCTTCATGTCATATCAAATGTATCACTTATCCCGCCTGGTATTGCTCATATACATAAAAGCCTAACATCTTATAAACAGAACACGTACTCTGTTTTATGTTTGTTAATATCCAGAGCGTTGTTCGGACACACGCTAGCGGCCGCTAGTAGCGCTATTAGCGCTTTCGCTTTCCATGGCAACCAGGCGTCAGCCAATGAAAAGCCAGAATGGGAATACGTCATGATAGGAACCGTGGACCCTGCGGAGAGGCTATTTCTGCTAGTGGAAAATCGCAGAAGCGGCGAAAGCGCTAGCGGATGTGTTTCAATAGTGACGCATGAGACAAATAAAACTGAAATGAAAACAAACAGATGTGATGTGCCCCTGAAGCAGTCTGGAAGTGCTTCTGTGAGTTCTGTCTGTTTCCTGCTGCGTCTGTTTCCGTGACGTAATTGTGACGTCAGCTAGCGAAAAGCGCTAGTAGCGTGTGCCGAACAGCGCTCACGGCAAACTAGGGTATTGCTAACAGGCAATGCGCCAAATCAACGCCAAATGATTGTCTACAACCAAAATAAAAATGTTCAATCGTGTCCATTGTTTCTCTGGGGACCTCTCTTTAGAAAAACAATGGCCAATCTCTCAGAAAATAAATACAAAACATAGAAAAGTCTTCGTTGTGAAAGAGGTCGCTGACAATGCCGCACAATATTTAGACGAATATTTCTTGCTTGAATTCCTCCAATGAAACGCCGCGATTTCTAGTGTCGGGCCTCTCTATGTATATAAGATCTCTATGGTCACAACAGCCGGTCACAACAGCCGGTCAAGCAATATGGCGCAATAAATACAGGGCGCTTTTCGATCGCGTGACATAGAGGATTGAATTTGCCCTGTGAAGAGGCGGTCGGAGCAGCCATCTGTACCGCGGTCCGGCAGCCGAGTACTGACCTTCGAGCATGCGCTCCTCGTCGACGTCTTTGTAGAGCGCCATGTAGCGCTCCTGATCGACCACCTCCTCCAGTTTGCGCTGCCGGTCGGTGAGTCCTTGCCAGCCGTCGTAGCCGCCGGGCGGCGGCTCGTGCGGCCGGAGGTCGGCGAGGGCGCCGCGGCCGTCATACCTGCAGCAGACGCGCCGCGTCAGACGCCGCAGACAGACTGAACGATACTACCGGCACCGCTCCCAGATCCAGATACAGATACAGCGCAGAGGCGGCAATCGACACGGCACGGCGGTACAGGCCGTCTGTATCCGAACAGCAGCGCGAGGTCGGACACGGTCAGCTATGTATAGCGATCGGAGACAGAACTGTCCGGGTAATGGCGAACAGATACAATCGTTGTGCTGAAGGAACGTAGACAATCTCAGAGACAGTCAGGTGGAACTGTGGTGTGGCACTGAAAAAATAGATGGTAAACGTCAGTCAGCACAATTTTGACAGTATTGGTTAGCCAGATAGAGGATAGTAAAAAAACACTTATCTAACAATTGCCCATAGAATGTTAACACAGACATAGTTTACAGAGCATCAAGAAAAGTGGTAATGTATCACAGTACGATGCAGAATGTTTACTTACCAACTGATCTCAGTTTTGCAGACAGAGCTTTGTCTACAACTCAAAACATGTTGTCTACAGCCAATAGCTACTGCTAGCCAGCTGGAAACGGCCCCAATAGAACTCGTCTTTACTCGTCTCGGTTTATGCAAGAAACCAATGTCTGAGCTGTATCTGTATCTGTAATCTGTATGAGCACCCCGACATATTGGAGACCACAATTTTCCAGAGTTCAATTAAATGAAATAGTATTAAATACTTCCAAAATACAAATTCAAAGAATTAAATGCTTTATTACAAATTTTAGAAAGACAGAAAATTCAAGAAAAGCGTCGCGCACAAACTGTGCCCAATTATATTTATTGAAAGATACTCACCCTACTTACCTTATACTCACCATTCTTACCCATACTATACACACGAACCCGGCTTGCCATTGCAAGGCATCCGGTCTGCAGCCGGCAGCAGCTCCTAATCGGGGCTGTAAAGGCTGCATGAAGTCTGCACGCTGACTGTGGACAGTGTACGCCTGCGCAGGTCAGAACGTCACGACAGCCGAGTGGTACGCACCTAAACGGACAATGCCCGCCAGCGAGACACGTGACGTGTCTCTCTCTCTCTCTCTCTCTCTCTCGCTCTCCCGCTCCTGCTCAGGTCAACGCTGCAGGCGGACGAAGCTCACGCGTGTCAACACACCACATGACACTCCATATTCATCTTCTGCACCACGGGACTTCTGTTAGGAGGTGGTCAAGGAAACCAACGGACCTGTCAATCTTCAACGTTTCGTCCGCCATCCAGGGGATCAGGTGTTTGCCGCTGTCGATGTACAGCGCCTTCTCATCGTCCCTGAACAGCTTGCAGGCGTATCCGAACACGAGCAGCTCGTCCTCCTTGCTCTTCTCCGACGCTGCGTCCATGGCGGCCGCCGTCGGGGGCGGTACAGGCGGCAGAGACGCTGTCCACCCAGACACGTCAGGCTCCCGGACCACACGTCTGTCGGAGAGAAATGGTGACAGTGTCAGTCAGGACGCAGCGTTGGAATTTTGGCCATTTTCTGGACTTTTGAGGTCCAAATAATTTTGCTCTCTTCATTTTTTCTTCTGGAAATGTGCTGTCTTTTCACCTGATCTTACTGACATTGCAGTTAAAATAAAATCAATTTTCCTCATAACGATTTAATATATATTACAAATCAGGAATTTTCTAAATAATAAATAATCTGGCCTGGGTGGTCCAGTGGACACTAGACTTTGGTGCAGAGACCGCACCAACTGTGGGTTCGACTCCCACCTAGTCACCCGCGTTGGTGCCTCGTCCGACCCGGTGTGGCCCTTGAGAAAGGCCTCGTAAACCTAATCCCAGAGAGGAGCAGAAGGAGCGCCTCCTGTAAGTGGGCGAAAGGCCCGTTGGGGGTGAGATGAAATAAATTAAATCTTCTTAATAATCTTAATCATTTTAATTTTCGAACAATACAATTTTACTCTCCACCTATGGATTTTTTCTCTCCGGGCCAGGTCATGAAACAAAAATACAACACTGGTTGGGAGAGCGCCGGACTTCTGACCTCACCCGGTGTGGCAGCCCGGGTTCGAGTCGCTTCAGCGCTCGCTATTTTCCCCTGACTGGGATGGCCTGTGGGCTATTGGCCTGTGGGCCTGTGGGCCTGTACAATAAAATTTTACTCTCCACCTATGTATTTTTGCCCTCCGGGCCAGGTCATGAAACAAAAATCCAACACTGGTCAGGAGTTATATTCTTGGTGGCAGTCATTGACAGATTTTAAACCAAAGGCTTCAATTGTTAGAGAAATTGAATATGCTGCTGATGCACAGATTCTAAAGCAGGGGTTTATAAATTGAGGTCCACAGTTTATACTCTGTAGGCCCAGTGGGGGTTGTAGAATGACTTTTTAGGAGCTGGAGAGCTACTCGGGAATCTCAGCACTAACCCTATGGCTCAATATTACCTGTGGGGCCACAGCCACTCACAGCTATACTGGGTGGGTCCCTGGTCAAAAACTGAGAACCATTACCAATGTTCTAAAGCGATCACAAACTCCCTACCACTGCATATGTATGCCAAAGTTTAACTGATAATGCAAAAACATGAGTTTTAGACACATCATATGTGAATCCACTGATCGCCATTTCAGTTGTATAACTGGTGCACACACCTCACTTGAAGTTAGCTATATATTCCAAATACTACATTATATGCTCCAATTGTATTGCCTGTGCCACATCAGTTGCTAAGTAGCAAAACAATTAGAACATCAGAGGAAGTGAGGTGGTGAGGTAGCAAAACAATTAGAACATCCGAGGAAGTGAGGTGGTTATAAGCAGAAGGATTTTTTTATATATTTTAATCAGTTTTGATGCAGATGCCTGGTTTTTTTAGCAATACACAGATGGCATTCATGGCATTCTCCATATCATGTTTATTGTTTCTATTATACATAATATTTGCCATCAAAATGGTAAAAACTGTCTGTAAATGAAATGAGGCACTCATTGCATTTTGCAATTCACAATATTGAGTTGGGCAACATAGCTGAATTCATTTTTAGGACAGTATTAATAATTTGGTAATAATAATTAAAATTTAGGTATATAAAAATAGCTGTTACTTTTTTAGTAAAATGTTTTAAATCCTGCATCATTTAATGGGAATATTATTTCAGTAACTGATGTCCAGCCTATTCTACCATAATCAAAAACAAAACATTGGGTGGATTTTCTGAATACAAGTGGGCTTTTATTTTAACTGCTCCATAATAAGAGGCATGATGCACAGGTGACAGACAGACAGTCCATCAGTAATAGATCAGTATTATTGAAGTATGCACTACAGAGGCCTGTTCACGGACCCTGCGGTTGGCTGCGGTTCGGCGGTCAGCAGTGGTCAGCAGCAGGGAGGGTAACTAAAGAGGGGATGGGGCGAACGGTATGACGTCACACGGCTGCGGTTGCCTGCGGTTACGGCGGTCGGTACGAAGCAACCGCAGGAGAAACGTCACGTAAAGTGGCGCGCGCGGCATTCAGTGTTCAAGAGACGCCTGCTTGTGATGACGCATGAGGAAAGGGGCGGGCTAGAGCCTGCTGGAAACCGCCGAACCGCAGGTGGTCGTGAACAGGCCTCAGGGAATAGCATGGTGGTAGTACTTACTACATCAGTACATACCATACCCAACCCTAGCAATGGCTTCCATCCAAGGACTCCGATAGAAAGTTAATGTCATACACCAATGCATTATGTACCCCTAAACTGTGGCTGAAAGAGAACAACTGTAATGTAACAACACCCATACTCAAAATGGACAACCAGACCAACAGTATTTGTATTATTATATACAGTATTTGTAACAAACCATTGTATTTGTCTCAACCTTTGTGATACATGTGGAGTATTATTGATTGATGAAATGACCTAATCTTTACTGGAATGCAATAGGTATGTGATACAAAATGTCCATGCTATTGACATAACAACTACATGTGGGTGCTATACCAGCCTCCAGCCATGATTGTCATTGAGATTTACAACTGCAACCGAGAGGACCATTATTGCTGGTCTTTGCAGCCAGTCTGCAAAATGTGGCAGGAATGTCAATGAGATATTTGGGGCAGCCCAAATCCTTCCCCAAATGAGGCAGCTTCCTGCCCCATTTGTGGCAGGATTTGCTGAATCAAATTTCGCTCCTCAGCCAAATGTTGATGGGGGGGGGGGGGGGGGTGGGGTCAGGTCATCAACAGAATCACATTTTATCTAGCATAAATTGGTTCCAAATGGCATTGCTGCCCCGGGCAGCGATTTCTGCCCAAAAATTTCCAAAGCTGCCCGAAATTTCAAAAGCTGCCCTGAATTTCCTAAAGCTGCCCCAATTTGGATGTGTTGGTGCCAACCCTGTCCGACGAGATCTTGTTGAAACCTGCCACGTTTTGCAGACTGGCTTCACAGTAGATGAAAATGATAAAAATACTAGGAAAATGTCATAAGTCTACCTTGGTTAATGATTTTGTATTGTCACAAAGTTATTTTCTGGTGTAAGTGATTTTGTATTCATTATAGACAACATGTACATACACCACTACCAAAAAGTAAACATTGCAAGTATACATATAAGTATAAGTTCAGTAAACTTGGGAGGTGCATTGCCTACTGAATTTATATCCAAATAACAGCCTGTTGCAATCTGCATGATGTGAAGACATGACATATCTCATAAATACTAGGAAAATCTATGAAACTTTTTCTGAGGAGAGTTTAATTCAAACATGTTTGTGATGTATGTGGAAACATTCTGATAAGGATCATTTTATTTCTGAAATGGAATTTAATTGTGAATTGTCTGATTATCCAATAACAATAAGGTTTCCAAACAAACCTTTCACTTTAAACATCTGCCAGTGGATGTTGCCAACTATTAACCAGTATGCAAAACATGGCAAGTTTCAACAAAATCTTGTTGGGCAGGGTTGGCACCAACACATCAAAATTGGGGCAGCTTTTGAAAATTTGGGGGTACCTTTTAAATTTAGGGGCAGAATTGTACATTTAGGGGCAGCTTTTGACTTTTGGGGGCAGAAGTAACAATTCACCAATTCACACTAGATAAAACGTGATTGTGATTACAACCCTCCCTCCCCCCCCCCCCCCCCCCCCCCGTCAACAGTTTTTGGCTGAAAAGTCAATACATACTAGATAAAATGATATTGTGAATACCCGACTGATACCCCCCCCCCCCCCCCCCCCCCCCCGGTCAGTATTTGCTGACTGAGGACCAAAATTTCCTCCTCAGAAAAAAGGAAAAATCCTGCCCCAAATGGGGTAGCTTGCTGTCCCATTTGGGGCAGGATTTGGGCTGCCCCAAATATCATGTTGACGTTCCTGCCATGTTTTGCATACTGGACTATTAAGTATTAAGGTAACATTTTCCCAGTAAAAGTAAAAAACAGCTCAATATCAATACATCCTAGGGCCTAGCAATCTTTCCCTTACACTCAGGCTACACACTATGCGTGATTGTCCAGGAAATCATGCATGTGTTCTCTGACTCTGCGTTTGCAGAACTTCCAGACGTCCGGGATCTGGCCGATCACAGAAATCACACAAGGAAAATGGATAAACCACTGCATTTTTTAATGGATAAACCACCGCATAAATATCTACCAGCTTCAACACAAGTTTCAACATTCACAATTTTCTAAAACGCTTCTCCATTCATCTTCTGCCATGATACTTATCACAAATTATTAGATCTAGTATAGACTACAATACACAAAATCAAGCAAAATGGGAAAAAACTGCAACATGTAATCTCAGAAAACACAAGTTCAGAATTTTGAACTTTTCATCGTTCTGTCTGTGATGTGTCTGCATAATTTTCTTGACGTTTCATCTTGATCTGGGATCTGCATTATGTGCCAGTGTAGCTCACCCAATGCATTTACTATCAGCTGAACTTGCTCTGTCACGCAAATCCCGACAACACGCGCATGATTTGCAGGAAATTACGCATAGTGTAGCCTGGGCTTTACGCATAATATATTGATATTTATTAAAATGTTGATAGGCACTGAACGCACGTCAATGTGCGACAAATACGAACCATGCGTAGTTCATCTTTTTTGACACATGGAGTCACCAATGGATACAAATCTCATTTTTAATATATTTTCAAACTAGATATTCGCATGGCACTTCAATAAATGTTGAATATTAGGTGAATATACCTGTAATATCTCTGTAGCCAGCCCTCCCTTCTTTTAATTTATCCAAGGCCGTATAAGATCAGGGGGTGTCATCCCGGGATTCCCATGTATGGGCTGCCGAGCGGCTCGGCATTAGCGACGACGTCACTGGTGCTCTGCACGTTGCAAGTATATATTTTGAAACTTTTTGTTTTATTTGTTTAGCATATCTTGAACATTAAGCCAAAACAATGCCATTTGCAACATTTCCAGGTACAACGTATGGCCGTCTCGCCCCTCAGCCAGACCAGGGCAGCGTATGGCCGTCTCCTCCCTCAGCCGATCCGGGACAGCGTATGGCCGTCTCACCCTTCAGTCCGACCGGGACAGCGTACGGCCGTCTCACCATCAGCCGGATCGGGGCAGCGTACGGCCGTCTCGTCCCGAAGCCGGACCAGGGCAGCGCATAGCCGTTTCACCCTTCAACCCCGGTCTGACTGAGGGGCGAGACGTCAGACCGGTGCAGACCGGTGCAGCGTATGGCCGTCTCGCCCCTCAGCCAGACCGGGGCAGCGTATGGCTGTCGCACCCTGTTCTCCGTCATCTACGTCAGACTGGTTATTGATTCGACACTGATTGAATCGATTGGAATCGTTCAATCAAAATTCATTGAATCAAAACATAATTGATTCACCACCAGATCTTTTGATTCATGAATCGTGATTGAATCAAAACCCGCATCAAATCCAGGCTGATTGAATCAAAAGATTTAACGATTCAAGTACACTGGTAAATTGTGCAAATACATGCAGTCCCAGTGGCTACATTCATTTATACTGAAATACTGATGCTGTAACAATGTTTTCGTGATTATATATATATGCCTGTTTTCATTTTTATTGATTTGACATCAATTCACCTAATATATTTAAATGTTGAATCAAACGTGAATCGATTAAAATATTTGTTTGATTCTTTGAATCGGGAGGAATCAATTATCAAAATTGTATCCGTGAATCGAACAATGATTGAATCATTCAGATTCCAAAATGAATCATGATTGAATCATTCCAAAAAAGTTGAATCAATAACCAGTCTGATCTACGTGTTCATCGTTCTCGTCTGCTACACGGTCGGCATGTCCGTGCTGCTGACGCGGCACTTCAGACGCGCCGAGAACCAGCCGCGTCTCGCCGTCCTCTACCAGGCGATCATCCAGGACGGCCTCACTGCGGCGGCGGCGCACGGACGACGCGCTGCTTGCAGCGCCCCAGGTGATGCATGCACCTGACGTGCCGCAGGCGCCACCGCGTGACGCTGGTGAGCGGGCGCCGGCGAGTGGCGCGCGGCAGAGCGGCCACCAGGCGGCGTCACTGGACAAGATCACCACGGACGTGGACGTGGAGGCGTGCGATATGGCGGCGTGGTGGAACGGACAAGCGGCCGGGTGTACCGAGAGACGGACTTTTGATCGCGCTGCGGCCGCGGTGGTGGGTCGCGGGACGCGTGCGAACCGGGCGCACCCGTAACTGTCGAGTCGATGAGTCGATGAGTCGTGAGTCGATTAGTGAGATGAGTCGAAGAGTCGTGAGTCCATGAGTGAGATGAGTCGATGGTCGCTGAGTCGATCAGTAATCTTCATATTATTGGTCTGATGCCGCAACTTTTGTGACAGGACCATTGTATCGCATGTTTGTGGTTTTGTCCAGAAATAAACAGTTGCACTCTAAAAAAAACAGACCAGGGCAGCGTGTGGCCGTCTCACCCCTATGCAGTCAGACCGATGCAGCATATGGCTGTCTCGCCCCTCAGCCAGACCGGGGCAGCGTATGGCCGTCTCATCCCTCAGGCAGACCAGTGCATCGTATGGCCGTCTAGCCCCTCAGGCAGACAAGGGCAGCGTATGGCCGTCTCACCCCTCAGTCAGACCGATGCAGTGTCCCACACAACACACACATGGTAACCACATGGTAACCATGTGGGCTAGCCCACCTTTCTCACATGATGCCCACATGGTCTTGGAAGACGTTTCTGTATGGTTACCATATGGACTAGCACACCACCTTCTAACCTCCTCAATCCCACATAGGGCCCATATGGGTATGCCCACGTCATTCCCATATTCAAATGTGGCCTCCTCAGCCCAAATGGGACCCATGCCGATCCCATATGCATTACCATGCCCATGTGAGCTCACGTAGCCAATCTTAAACCCATGTGGTAACCACATATGGGTGTGTTATGTGGGGTATGGCCGTCTCGCCAGTCGCCCCTCACACAGACCGGGGCAGCGTATGGCCGTCTCCCCCTCAGCATGCAATAAGGGAGGGATAATTATCCGTGGTAAACGTAATCTTAAATAGGATAGTACCTTAGGCCGTTGGCGCAACTATCCGTAGACCGTATCCCATTCGAAATATTCGCACCGCACCGAGCCGGGTGCGGCGACAGCCGAGTCAGACCAGAGCACCAGTGACGTCACGCTAATGTTGAGCGATTGGGCGCTAAAATCCCCGGATGACTCTACCTCTCTTGTACGGCCTTGGTATAAGATAATTTATCTGACTCTGGTCAAGGTTGAAATAAATAACATGAATACTTTCCCCATACTTCTCCGGTGAGGGAATGGACGGTATGACGTCATGAGCACAAAGCCATCGGGACCCATGTTGTGCAAGCTTTGCGTATGCAGTATGAATCAGAGTACTTATATCAATGAGTAGGTTCAAGTTTGGCGACTGCCATGACAACGTCTCGCCTGGTTCAAACTAGAATAAACTAACTATATTACCATATAACTATTTCTGGTATGTTCTTTGGAATAGTTTTCATTTTATTATAGAATTTCAACTATATAGTAGGATATGGTATCACATCGGAAAATATCTGAATAGAAAACGAAATATACTTAATACAATTTTGTGTGTATTCGAATGAAAATAATATTTGAAGTTCATTGGTACGTCAATTTTATTAGGAAACTACCTATAAACACCATGTTAACGATAAATCACAATTAGTCAGCTTTAACAGAGTTTGCATTCAGGCCGGATATTATGAAGCACCAGGCCGCCGCCGGGCCGACCAGCTAGCGGCGGCGGCCGGCCGGCCCCAAGGCCCTAGATACTAGGTAAACTCGTCCGGGGTAGGCAGCGAATGGGGGTGACGTCAGAGACACATGACGTCACACGCTCCCTATTCAAATAGTGTTAAATTGGCCTATTTTCACGTACTACTATGTTAATACCTTAGGTGCCGGAGGGATGAATTAAGCACTAAATGATAGATTGAAATGTCCTCTACAGCTCGCTGTTCGGTCATTTTCTCCTAAATTGCAAGGGTGAGCCGCTAGGCGATGTTAAACCGAGGTATGCAAAAAGTGGGCGGTCCATGCCCATATATGGTCAAGGCCCACTCCTGTACACAAACATGGCGGCCGCGCCGGTCTCGAACGCTTCCGATTCGGCAACCCCATTGGTGGAAACTGTAACTGTGACGTCATTGGACAGGGTGGACACGTTACGGAGATAGGCATGACACCCCTGGGCCGGCCCCGCGGCGGTACAGTCTCTGGCAAGGCGGCCCAGCGGTTCTCACCAACTTGCGGCCGGCGGTGTACAGCCCCTGACAGCGGACCCCCTCTCCGGCGCGCCGTGTAGGCGGAACATGCCTTCACTCGAACGAGAATTGTTAACGATTGGAGCGTCTCAGGTAAAATCGGAGGCCATTCCAGGAATCTTGAAGAAACGAGCTTCCCATTGAGAATAAATACTTGTATCCATCTCTCTTAGATAACAAATTAAAGGGGGTAACTGCCAAGCCCTTTGCATTGAGCGGGATTCGACTGCCATAGTGATGTCACGGCTACCAAACAACTTTGACAACTTTGTTCTTTCTTTGTCCTATGCATGGACTGTGGTTGACGCCTGCAGATGTGTCGAGTTCTGTCTGTTTTTAGGTTCATGGGTTTGAGAATCGAGACACGTTCGTAAGAAAATAGTTGTCTCTACTTCCAGTTCCAGGTACTTACACGTCCCAAGCAAACCAGTCTGCGTTGGTTACTCCCCCTCTCTCGCTCGTTCACGCCCTTCGATAAAAACCGCAATCTGATGGTCTATGCATTATGAAGAGTCGGATGACAAAACATGTGATCCCTAATACACTCTTTGCCTAAATGCTGACAGAATGTCACCTAGGGTCGGTGCGAGGTCGACGCATCTCTGGTCGGTCCGGTGAACAACAAGTGCAAAGATAATGTAAACGCCTGGCACCCGTATGACCCAGCTACGCGCCGGCGACTGGATGAAGCTCATGAACGGCAAGCTGTCATTACTACGTTTCAAAGGCATCGCCGATTTACCATGTGAAAAACAGACAAAGCATTTTTGCTTTTCACTGAATCATCTTATATAAGTTACTTTCGGTGAATGAGAGTTTACGAAAACGTGCATTGAGTCCTTGTTCTGTACACCAAAGTGACTGTAGCGCAGCGACAGGCCGGCCAGGGGTCGGCACTCAGCCACTCAAGACAAGTCACTACGTCACCACAGCGCACCAACTGACCACCACGCACGTCACCACAGCGCACCAACTGACCACCACACACGTCACCACAGCGCACCAACTGACCACCACACACGGACCATTCAACGACACAGTCCCGTCTGGCCGCGGTGCGTCAGCGGGCACTCAGCCACCGAGACACGTCCGGCGACCACTGGGAACGCACACCGCTCTTGATTAGCAGACCACCGGTACAGTCGACTGGTCAGCGGGAGGCACCCCGCTCCCGGCACTGGAACGACCCAGTGATGGATCCAAACGGCTAACTCTCATGGTAACCTAGCCTTTCACGGACGACTTCGATGCAGCTCAACAAAGACTGCAGAGCTGCATCACCTCCCCCAGCCGCCCGGCACATACCGACGACGCCCGGCGCACGGCGCTGGGCGGCGGCGGCGGCGGCGGCACAGGACAGCAGTTCTGCTCAGCGGCGGTCGCGGTGCCGGCGCTCGTGGCTGCGCTCGCGCCGGCTGGACGTGTGCCGCAGGAACTCCTCGACGGAGCGGTCGTACTCGGACATGCGTCGCTCGGCGCGGCCGGGCGCGGCCGGCGGCGGCGGCACGAACTCGGGCAGCGGCGGGCCGTCGTAGTAGCGGGGCGGCGCCAGTGGGTCGAACAGTGGCGGCGGCGGGTACGGCAGCGGCGGCAGCGGCCCGCCGCGCGCCGCCAGCTCCCGCATCAGCTCCGGGTACATCCGCGGCACCGGCTCCCGCGGCGGATACCGGCCCGGGGACCGCTCGTGGGGCGGCCGCTCGCGCGCGTACGGGTGGAAGCGCGGCGGGCCAGAGTCGCGGCGCGGCGGCGGCCGCGGGTAGTCGTCGTAGCGCGGCCGCCGGTTGGGCAGGCGGGGCGGCTCGCGGACCGGCGCGCGCGGACCGCCGCGGCCCCGGAACCCACCACCGCCGCCGCGCTCGCGGAAGTCGCGGCGGGGGCGGCGCAGCGGCACCGGCACCGGCATCGCCAGCGGCTTGCTGGTCTTGACGGTGCGGCTGGCGCGCTTCGAATCCAGCAGGATGGGGTTCATGTCGATGGCGTGGTCGCGCGCGAAGCGGCGGCACAGCTCCTCTGCCACGCGCGGCTCCACCTCCTGGCCGTCGCGGCCGATCTTCACCGGCTTGCCGTTGTTCCACGGGTTGTACAGGTGGGCCGTCTTGGGGAACGGCAGGTCGTTGCGGTTGATCCAGGCCACGCGGAAGACGCCGCCGAGCGCGCGCGCCGGCAGTCCGGGCGGCAGCACCCAGTTGACGGGCGACAGGTCGCGGCGGGACTCACTCGACACCCGGCAGAAGCCGCAGAAGCGGCCGCTCTCCTTCACAGAGAAGATGAGCAGCACATTACGCGACTCGCGGAAGGCCTGGTTCAGCTTGGCCTCGTTCTGCGGCGGTGTGGACCAGACGCCGCGCGACTTGGCCAGCGTCACGTTCTCCTCGTTGTTGGACTTGATGATGAAGAAGCGCGCGTCGCGGAACATGTAGTTTAGCTTGGTCAGGTAGCTCTCTCGGTTGCCGGAGGTGGCACCGCTGGAGGCGGCCACCTCGCCGTTGGTGACTTCCTTCTCGGCGGGGGCGGCGGGGGCGGCAGCGGACGCCGGCGTTGTCTCCTCCTCATCATCCGAGGAGACGCTCGGCTCCGAACCGTCCTCGTCCACGTCCACGCTGAGCTCTGAGTGCAGCGACTTGGACGAGCTGCTGCTCACCTCGGAGCGCGTGTCGTAGTTGTCGTCAGCGGCGGCGGCGGCCGGCGGCTCCTTGGCGTCCGCATCCTCCTTGGCGGGGGCGGGGGCGGCCGCCTCCATGGCCGCTCCGAGCGGCACGGCTGCACTGTAAGGCGGCGGACGGGGGATGAGGGCCTCAGCCGACTGCACCGCTAGGAAAGCGGCACGGGGTACATGGGAGTCACCTGTCTGCTGTGGACCAGGGTCTCGAGGACACTTGGAACAGCTCCCTGTTTGGTACATTGAACAGCTATCTGGTCAAGATCACATAACGAAACAGCTACTGGCAGTCGTGGGCCCATGCCTGCTGAGATGAGACAGTAAACACTAACTGCTGCTGGTTTCAAACTGCTTTGGATCTGCATGTATTAATTTATAATGCTGCGAACCCCAACTACAACCTGGCGAATGGAGGCAGTGCAACTTTCAAACGATAATGTTTATCAAACATAAATACGACACAGGTTCAGTAGAATCAACTTAGTGTGACATGCCAGAGGTGTCCTTTTTTAATTGGGCTCAACGATGCACCACCTGCAGGCGGTAAAATGGCGTCTCCAGCTCTTCCCACTGGAGGGGAAATAGGATGTCATCAGGGATAATAGGATGTCAGCAGTCAGGTTGTGCCATACTTGGGGAACCCGTCGTAAATCGAACTCAGGACAGATGGCGATAATGATGACAAAATACACCACACACCACTGCATCCCGAATGCATCACTGGGTAATTATTGGATGAGATATGATAATAGGTAAAGATATATTCAATTACAGCCGCATGTAAGCAGGTATATTTACTTACCTTGACCACTGAAATAAAATAGGTTAATGACATACCAATAGCAAAGGAGATATAAGCAGCAAACAAATAAAAGCTGCAGTTGTGCAGATACAAAAAGGAGTAAAGCATAAGTCAACAATAAGAGTAGCTCGGCAGCAAAACATGTCACCTTGGTCAAACTTGATCTTGAATAGCTTGCCAAAATATAATGCTATTCATCTCTGGTGACAATTTTTTTTTTTGAAAAGATGTAACTGACAGTAACTGGCATACTTTGGCCTGAAGCACACGCTGGCAATGTAACAGAGTCGAATTCAGCACCTCAGCTTTCGAACACCAGCAAACACAATGTTGCATACAATTCAACAGCTCAATAGAGATCAAAGATATTAGAGATACCATCTAGGAATACCCAGACAGACAGTTATTAACCAACAGCTGAATAGTCTCGCGCCAGATTGAATTACGTGCGTGAAACACGAACGTCAGTTAAGAATGATACCTACATCTTACATAGCCAACTTTTTGTTAACAGTATACACAAATTATGACACTTGAAAATTGTGACAGGATATTGGTAGTGTCCTAATAAAGTAAAAAAAGAAGAATGAGTAATGACTGATGAAAAGAGATGTGTTTGGATAATCGAACAACAGGATACACATATCGACATGTTGATTGAAAAATGGAATGAAGGCAGAACACCATGGAAAATTTGCGTTTTTCTGCACTGAGTAAATTATATTTTACATCTAACCGCTAGTTGACCTCAACCAACACATTATTCAACACATTATTTACGTCAGCAGAACCACGTCACCCACACACATCGCCGCCGTGTTATCGGTGCGTGCCACTGTGTGCCGCCCACACGGGAGGAGGAGGCCGTCCAGCGAGCGGCGTCGGTGCGGCTGGTCATGGTGAGCGGGTGCAGCGCAGCGTCACTTACTCTGCTCAGCCATCGGGGGCAGGCACACCACAGGGGCGCCCGTCAGTCCCGCGCCGGGCGCACAAACCCGAGACAGTCCTGGCGAACCAAGGCGGAGGCAGAGACAAGAAACAAGGATGTCGACAGACAGAGCCGCCTTGGTGCTGTGCTGGCAGTCCGGTGAGAGGCGGGCGGCGGTGCGCCCTGTCACACGGCGAGACACCGACCCACCGACCGGGTAGCACGTCCATCACACCAACCGTTCGTCCGGCCGTCCCAGTCCTCGTCTCACACGCACACACAGAGAGAGAGAGCCAGAGGGAGCACCACCCAGCGCGCTCCGCCGCAGCAGCCGGGGCCGCCCGCCGGGCCAATACCTGCAGACGGCGACCCCAAACGGTCCCGGCCCGGGGCCGAGCGCGCCGACACAACACTGGTGCGCTCCTGGCTTCGTCGACCGACCACCGCCAGACGGCTGGACGGACGGACGGTGTGGCGCTGCAGCCGGGACGGAGACGACAGGTGCCGGGCAGCCGCCGCGCGGGTCCGCTCCAGTCTTCTGTGTTGGCTGCACAGTTCTGCCAGGGAGACAGGTGCCAGTCACACAGCATGACACATGTGACTCTACCCTGGCTAATGATGCTTAACTTTCATTATGGGTATTATGAATGGGTTTTAGGCAAATACATTAAACCAGAATAAACTATGCATTACACATAGGTGGCGCCATTTATATTTCCATTACATAAAAAAATCGGAATTTATTACACCACAGGGTGCACTATATCTCTTCTGACTGGTTTCTGGCAGTTATTTAGGGAGCATGGGGCTTTATACGATTTCATCACACTGTAAGCATGTGGAAACACAAAACAGACATTATTCAGTTCCATTGAATAGTGACCCCTTCATCACTGCCACTGCCCACCCCAACCCTGTGGTATACACTGTGTGTGTGTGAGACTGGTACTGTATAATTAGCATTGGCAAACTATACCTGTCTACTTTTCATGACTTTATAGGCCCATCCATAAGATTGGTATATCGCACTGTGCACTTTTCAGAGCACAAGCCACAATGGCCCCTGTTTCACAAACACAATTACATGAATAGTTTCACAAATGTTTCCACAGGAAAATCTTACTTCAAGTTAACATCACCAGCTTCAGCATATATGTCATTTCAGTATATGATTATACCTGGCTATGACTATCAGGCCTACAACACCTGACTTACACACTGGGGGATAAGGTGAGAAACCTGCACTTTTGTAACCAAACCTAGCCTTACCCAACAAACCAATCCAAAGCAAACCAAATCAAATCAAACCAAAGCAAACCAAGGCAAACCAAAACGAACCAAAGCAAGCCAAGGCAAACCTAAACTAAACTAACCTAACCCAACCTATTTATAACCACACTTAAAATAGTCTTACCTAATGTAACCAGAGTTAATTAAAAATGTAGGCTTATTTGTGCCACAAATGGGCATCAGAATTAGAACCAACAACTCAAACACAAATTAGGCACAAAACTGTCTTACCTTAAAGAAGAAAAAAACACTTTCTATAAATTGAATAATGAAAGAACAAATACTAAAATATTGTAATTTTAAATATATTTGTAATATTAATATTGTAGTTAATTTCAAAATTAATATGTTTAATAATTATTCAGATATGGGATTCAAAACAACTATCTATCATACAAGACTCAAGAGCTATGATATAGTGATAAAATGAGCACAAAAGTATTAGTTTATGTTCAGATCTATTTGATGATAATCAAAAGTACCATTATTATAAAAATCAAATACTTTAAGCAAACTTCACTTAATGTCAAAGATGCGATAAGAAATGAAACCTTTTGTCTTGTCTGGCCAGAATGCCTAATAACTCAAGTTCTCAAAAGTAGGGTAAACAACTGTAATGCCAGACATGTAACTCTAGACTGTCCATGCTATTGACAATGCAGATGATACTGATGCACTAATGGATGCCAATAGCATGAAAAGTTAAGTATTACAACATGCCTGTGATTACAGCTGTTTACTCTACCTTAACCTGGGTAGGTAGCCTCTTCGTATCTAAAAAATAGGGTTCTTGAACTGCATCATTCATGCAAATCCTGAGCCCTGTTCAAGGCCACCTACGGTTTGGCGGTTTCCAGCTGGCTCTAGCCCCACCTCTTTCCTCATATGTCATCACAAGCAGGCATCTCTTTAACACTGAAACATTTCAGCCTGTGGTTGCTCCGTGCCAACCGCCGGAACTGCAACCAACAGCAGCAGTGTGACATACCTTTTACCCATCCCCACTTTTAGTTACCCCACCGTCTGACCGCCAAACCGCAGCCAACCACAGGGTCTGTGAACAGGCCTGATTCAACAATTCTCATCTCACAATTGCTATACCATGTAACAATTAGTATTTCAATTTGACACACATTTCAACTTAGTATTTCAATTTTTCTTTATCTACCCCAACCCCTAGTCAACATTGACTTTTGCATTGCTTCATCTACTTTTTTGGTGTTAAAGTATGCCACCAGCTACATATATAAATTGTGTGTATTATGGGATGTTTGAGTGTGAGGAAAAGTGAGATCAATAAATCTGCAGGTGAAGGTGAAGAAACATGGAGGCAGACATGACATGCACCTCAATCACTAAACACAGACATCAACATGACAAAGACATTAACAAGCACGTAGCTGATACACTCAAGGCGACCGCACACTGCCAAATAGCTGCCAAGAAAGCATCAGCCACGCTAGGTCAACTCAGGATGGCTTTTCCTAACTGCAGGGTCTCCAGCTTCAGAGTACTGTATACTACCTATGCTTGTCCCAACATTGAGTACTGCATACAGGCGATCGGCCCATACCTTAGGAAGGACATCAAGGTCCTTGAATCAGTCCAGCGTTGAGCAACAAAGCTTGTAAGAGGAATCAAGCATTTGACATACAAAGAAAAACTGAAGAGACTAAAGCTGATAAGCATTGAGAACCGACTAAGGAGAGGTGACCTAATTGAAACATACAAGTTGCTGACAAATAAAGTAGCAGTAGACCACGCACAATTTGTCCAGCTCTGTGAGGATAATCGGACTAGGGGGCATAGCTTGAAGTTGGAAGTCAGAAGATGTAACCAAAAACCTTGCAGCAAGTTGTTCGCAAATCAAGTGGTGACTACATGGAAGCAACTTCCAGCAGAGGTCAGCTCAGCCCCTACTGGCAACAGCTTTAAAAATTGTCTTGACCGACATTGGTACAAAAGGCGCTGACCGACAACCACTAGTCCTGACCACTTCCATGTGGGTCCTGAATAGTCTACCTAAAGCCCACTATATAAACCTAAAGCAAGGGAGAGGGGAAGAAATGTTGTAATTGTGAAGATAAGGAAATATATCAGGACAGTTACAAAGAAATGTGAGACCCATATTCAGCAGACAAGGTGTGCAGAGAGCATAGGCGTAGAAGCTGGGGGGCAGCCACCCACCCACCCCCCCCCCCCCCCCAACATCTTGGATTTTAACATTACGCCTATGGGCGTTGCATGGAAAAAATCAACTTCAGAATGCCTCCTGCCCCTCCCCCCCAACTTGGACATAGTTCCTACGCCCCTGGCAGAGAGTAACAAATGCACGACGAAAATGTATAGACAAAGAAAGGCGAGACGAAAAACCGTCATTGCCAATTGTCGTGACTGGTACCGAGGTTCACCAGACCAACGCAAGTGACCAACAAGCATCAGTTTGGTCAAAAACAACAATCAATCGAAACACCCCAAGACATCAACTAATAAAATTAAACCGACCTACCCCTTCCGGAGTACTTTTCTGTAGACCCTATATATGGCTCTGTGTAAACCCCACACTTTTCAACGCTTCTCAGCGAAGCCACGGTAGATAAAATACTGCGAAGCGAAGGAAAAGACCACATGCCAAGGAAGTGTCATCTCGGTGTGATAGCCTATATAGTTGGCGTCAATTCAGTCCTATGACGTTTAACTCTCTGCCAATGGCATTTCGGGCCGTTCGCTTGCGGGTAGTGTACGGGTAGTGTAGTTAGTGCCCTGAGTCACTGAGTGGCGAGTGCTGTTCATACATGATGGTCCCTGCGGTTCGCATATTTGGAAATATCGAATACAAAATCCAGACCAGTTATGCTTAGCGAGCCGTAAGCCATAAATCAGTCAAAAATATAGATTTCGTACATCGTCACGGTCGAAAACGTCAGTCAAAAATCTCCATCGCACACCGTTCGTCCACGATGTGCTATGGAGAGTTTTGATGCCGAATGCGTGGATTGATAATTATCATTAATTTTCATCCAACAGAGAATATTCAAAGGAAAGCGTTATCCAAGGTCTGTATAAATGCGTTATCCATATAGGTACTGAGTATAACAGTATACTACATCAGTCTAGTAGGTAACTCCTCTTGCCTCGTCGTAACGTATAACGTCATAACTCAATCACAATGACTTGGCTATAGCCGAAATATCCACATCGATAATCGATGAGCTTTTGTAAACAAAAAAAAACATCCATAATCAGTATTTTGTCTGCCGTGGTCATCGGGAACTACTCCGTTTCACTTTCTCTACTTAGAGGCAAAGTAAAAATATCGGTGCTGTAGTTCTTTCGTCTCAAAACATTCTAAAAACCGAACGAACCCTAAAGATCACCCTTTTCTGCGCAACAGAGACATATTAACACGTTACTGCTCGGAGTCCCGGTGGTTTGTTTTTTGCAAAGGCCTTTAGTAAGATAATTGTTATTTGTGTGTTCGCTTTCTCCTTACAGCGCAAAACTCAGGTAATTTGTTTACATATTGCTGCTGTGTCGAACGTGTATCATGATGTTTTTGTTCATAACTTGTAAATTGTAATATCCATTTTCGTCATGTCACTTGCTGAATTTGGATGAGTTCAGGCGGTAGGGTTGTCATAGGTAGCATTATTGTAATATTTATCACCATATTGTAATGTACATGAAATTAATTCACTTTATTAGTGATGTGCATATGACAAACAACTGTATTGAAGTCATGCCACAATACCATATTTGTGTTGCTATTAGTGGTAGCACACTAGATAAACTAGATAAACTCAATTGTGAAGACTGACCCCCATCAACATCATTTGGCTGAAAAGTGAATTCACACTAGATAAGAACATGATCATGAAGATGACCCCTCCCGTTAACAGTATTTGCTGACTGAGGAGCTAAATTTGATCCGGAAAATCGTCCTGCTCCAAATGGGGCAGCTTTCTGTCCTGTATGGGGCAGGATTTGGGCTGCCCCATATATCTTATTGATGTTCCTGCCACGTTTTGCATACTGGGCTGTAGGTAGTGTTACAGGCCTGAACAATTTTTAACTACTGATCTAACTTTCCAGGGCATATCCTGTATCCTGTGTGAATATATCAGACAACTTATTACGCTGTATGGCTAGGGTTTGTCTACAAGATGGTCCAGGAGCGTCATCCCCAGTAGGGCTGCGGCGAGCGAATGCAAGCGGAGCATTCTAAATGTGGGTCCCTGCGGCCGTAATTGCTGTAAAAGTTAGGTCAGGTTTGATTATGGTCTATTATATTAGGTACGCCAATGGCTCATTTGGGTGTCACACTTCCATACACCACGCTGTAGGTAGTGTGACAGGCGGCCAGGCCGCCCAGTGACATCATCAAGCTGGCTGCACTACCATGCTGCATGGTGTATGGCAGTGTGACGCCTGCTCCGGTAATACCAACAGCTGTACCTAATCCTGGACATGTCCTGTCCTAATGTCAGACTTTTCATGCTATTAGCAATAGTGTGTCAGTATCGTCTACATCACCATAGTGTGAAAAGTCCAGTGTTTTGGCATGTTCATCTTATGGTTATTTACCCTATGTAAATGTGAAATTCCCAAATAATGTCTGAAATGTTTTTTTGAGATGATTTACCTACTTTGCTCATGAACTCACTGTTCTCCATTTCTTTCATGTAGGTACCTGGTGAATGAATATCATTCTGATGATTGTTTTAAACTTAACCTAGCCAATCATGTCAAATCTAGATCAAATCTAGCCTTAATTTAGCACCAGAGCTACTATGATAATTGTGATTGGTAACCATATTAAAATGTCCATCACCCAGGTTTTCAACTAATCAGTATCCTTGAGACATTCAGTTGGTGGCAGCTAGTTAACAAATGTGGTGGTGAGTGGTGAAATATTCAGATTATTTCAGTTTCAATTAGTTGTAGTGTGAGGATATGCGGTAGCCATGCGCTGGAACTGGCATCATTAATCATGTGATGGCCATATGTTACCTAAGAGTGAATTACCAAGTAGTTAAATGCATCATAACTCCCAGTGCTGACAAGTGAAAGTGACAAGATAATGCCAAACCCCATTTGATGTATAATGGTTGACAATGGCATCCTACATGTAAAAGTTTATGCATGCTTTAGATATATATAATTAAGAGCCCTTGTTTGTCATCTTTTGTGCCTTGTTATGTGTGTTGGTTCAGCAGATAATCAGTGGAATAGAAAATGTCCCAAGATCTTTGAACACCTGTCAATGATTGGTGAATAGTTCCTTATTATCTCATTTATCTGGTCCATCTACCACCTGTAGTCTACCCAGACCCTTCTTCTCTCAAGTGTTCTCCAAATTGTCTAAATTTTGAACAACAGTAAAATGTGCTGGGAGGAGCTTTAGCTGTTAGGCATGTGCTTAGTTTGAGGCTCCTGGTGTATCAGCTGATAATCATTACCCATTGCTGTTATTTGCAAGTCACTACCTCATTGATCTCCAGGACATAGTATGTACATTCCAGGCTTCTATCCTGATATGATGACTGATTTGATGCCACCATGACCAGCAGCCTAAACTATGTCACTGCTGTTAAGATGCCCTTTCCTTCTCTCTGTCAGCCCCCCCCCCCCCCCCTCCCGTAGGGCGAAGGTGAAAAATGTTCCCATAGGGCGAGGGTTAATGAAGGAAATCTGAACCGGTTTTCAATACAGGTTTCACAACCCTCGTAGCTACTTACAGACCCATGTAGCTCACCATTGTTCGCCATTTTATCCCATCCCAAAATATGTGTTCTTCTGTGTGCTGACCGACTGAATGTGATCGCCAGGTGACGACTGAACAGGACCAGGATGGGGAAGGTTCACGTCCGGCAGAAGGGTCAGAAAAAGGCCTTCAGATGGGCCAAAGGTCACAGCTCCGACTCGAACCCGCCGCTAAAGAAGTTCAGAGAGAATGCACAGGCTGGCTTCTTTCAGCCTCTGGCAGAACAAAAGAAAGGTAAGTAACGTGCTTGGACGTCGTGCTTGGACGTGTACTTGGACGTGTACTTGGACGTGTACTTGGACGTGTACTTGGACGTGTACTTGGACGTGTACTTGGACGTGTACTTGGACGTGTACTTGGACGTGTGCTTTGACGTCGTGCTTTGACGTCGTGCTTTGACGTCGTGCTTTGACGTCGTGCTTTGACGTCGTGCTTTGACGTCGTGCTTTGACGTCGTGCTTTGACGTCGTGCTTTGACGTCGTGCTTTGACGTCGTGCTTTGACGTCGTGCTTTGACGTGATTTGACGTCGTGCTTGGACGTCGTGCTTGGACGTCGTGCTTGGACGTCGTGCTTGGACGTCGTGCTTGGACGTCGTGATTGGACGTCGTGTTTGGAAGTCGTGCTTGGACGTCGTGCTTGGATATCGTGCTTGGACGTCGTGCTTGGACGTCGTGCTTGGACGTCGTGCTTGGACGTCGTGCTTGGACGTCGTGCTTGGACGTCGTGCTTGGACGTCGTGCTTGGACGTCGTGCTTGGACGTCGTGCTTGGACGTCGTGCTTGGACGTCGTGCTTGGACGTCGTGCTTGGACGTCGTGCTTGGACGTCGTGCTTGGACGTCGTGCTTGGACGTCGTGCTTGGACGTCGTGCTTGGACGTCGTGCTTGGACGTCGTGCTTGGACGTGTACTTGTCTATGTTTGTTCTGCAGCTCATATACACCTTGTTTTAAAAAAAAAGCATGGGAACCTCACATGAACGTGAAGTGCTGTTTAAGATGATGTCCTGGTAAAAATATGCCTATTTTTAGCCAAATGAATGCTACCGAGAAAGAAGGATTCGTAAGGTATGGGAGCCTAAAGAGGAGACAGTATTATAATGTATATGATGTCAGTGCATGTGCTATGCTAAGTGTTACATAAGTATTTTCTGATCAATGTGTAGGTGTGTCGCGTATGCTGGGACTGTCGCGTTCGCGTGGAACCGCTCTCACTGACGACGGGCACGTCTACCTGTGTGTGTGTGTGTGTGTGTGTGTGTGCTTGTCCGTGTTTGCCAGATGAATTCTGACGCCGTCTGACTCCGCTACAGGGGACCTCATGACGGACGTGTCTGGGTTTCTGTGATGAGCGGTGACGCCGTCTGACTCCGCTACAGGGGCTCATGACGAACGTATCTATGTGTCTGTGATGAGCGGTGACGCCGTCTGACTCCGCCGCAGGGGACCTCATGACGGACGTGTCTGTGTGTCTGTGATGAGCGGTGACGCCGTCTGACTCCGCTACAGGGGACCTCGTGACGGACGTGTCTGTGTTTCTGTGATGAGCGGTGACGCCGTCTGACTCCGCCGCAGGGGACCTCATGACGGACGTGTCTGTGTTTCTATGATGAGCGGTGACGCCGTCTGACTCCGCCGCAGGGGACCTCGTGACGGACGTGTCTGTGTTTCTGTGATGAGCGGTGACGCCGTCTGACTCCGCCGCAGGGGACCTCACGGTTTACTTGTCTGTGTCGATCTGTGTGTTTGCGGTGAGTGCCGACGCCGCCTGACTCCGCCACAGGGAGCCTCACGGTTTACTTGTCTGTGTCGATCTGTGTGTTTGCGATGAGTGCCGACGCCGCCTGACTCCGCCACAGGGAGCCTCACGGTTTACTTGTCTGTGTCGATCTGTGTGTTTGTGATGAGTGCCGACGCCGCCTGACTCCGCCACAGGGAACCTCACGGTTTACTTGTCTGTGTCGATCTGTGTGTTTGCGGTGAGTGCCGACGCCGCCTGACTCCGCCACAGGGAGCCTCACGGTTTACTTGTCTGTGTCGATCTGTGTGTTTGCGGTGAGTGCCGACGCCGCCTGACTCCGCCACAGGGAGCCTCACGGTTTACTTGTCTGTGTCGATCTGTGTGTTTGCGGTGAGTGCCGACGCCGCCTGACTCCGCCACAGGGAGCCTCACGGTTTACGTGTCTGTGTCGATCTGTGTGTTTGTGATGAGCGGTGACACCGCCTGACGCCGCCACAGGGAGCCTCACGGTTTACTTGTCTGTGTCGATCTGTGTGTTTGCGGTGAGTGCCGACGCCGCCTGACTCCGCCACAGGGAGCCTCACGGTTTACGTGTCTGTGTCGATCTGTGTGTTTGCGGTGAGTGCCGACGCCGCCTGACGCCGACGCTGTTACAGATGGCCTGACGACGGACGCGCTCTCCAAACATGACGCCGTCCTCGGCGTGTCCGAGTTGAGGAACATCGAGGACGTGGTCGAGGATGATGACCAGGAGGACGTGCTGTCTGAGGGGGCGCTCACGCTCGGCTCGCTTGGACAGGCCTCCTTCAGAACGTTCGCCACCGACTTTACACAGTGCACCGTGCCATCGTTCAGCAAGTAAGATCAGTCTGCGGATATGGCGGCCAGGCAGTGTAGCGATGGCTGTGACGCCGGCTTGTGAATATCTGTAATGTGTGTTGGCTAGATCGTCAATCCGTTATGGATGTGTCCGATTCGTTTAGAAGATCGTGTTTCAGCGCCAAGGTATGACTGATTAGAATATGTGTTACTGTCGTTGCTTTTTATGATTAATATTGGTTAAGTTTCTCTTACACTGTATTGACTCATTCCAATGCGTTTGGGTGTTGTAGAAGTTTTATTGATCACGCAAATGTTGCTATCTTCCTATATGATCAAATGCGTGAATCTTTGAATGTTTTAAACTCCTGTATGTGGGTATATACATATATTTGTCTTTCTTTCAGTACCTGTGTCAGAGACAGATCAGTATTACACTGTTATATATATATATATATATATATATATATATATATATATATATATATATATATATATATATATATTGTTTTCCATTTTCAGACTGCTGACGACGGTTCGTAAAGACTCGCCTATTTATAATGAGATGCTGGCTATTTTGGCGGCCGTCACTGAGGTTGTCAAGGACAAAGGAGGCCAAGAATCCGTCACCGAATATTTCGGCGCTCTGGTGAGTGATAATCATTGTTACTGGCTGTTTTCCAGAGACTGGTTCACGTCATTGTAAAAGCTGTTTTGCCCTTCTCAATGTTGAACCAAGTTTGTGATCAGATGGACCATTCTTGTCTGGTTTTGCCAACCACCACGTTGTCTCGGGATGATGTACCGTGTGTCTGACCGTGCTGCGTGTGTCTGACCGTGCTGGAGCCGCTGCTGTCATGTCTGTCTGTCAGATGTCGGTGCTGGAATCGACGGAGGATGAGGGTATCCAGGTGCAGGCTGTCTGTCAGCTGCTCTCGCTCGGTATCCGCCACACGCCGCGGCCCGTCCTCATAGCCAAGTTCTCCATCTGCTCCAAGCTGCTCATGGCCAGACTGGAGGCCGTTATGGCCACCGGCACCGTCCTGCTCATCAAATCGGTAATAATTACACACACCGCCCTGCTCATCAAATCGGTAATAATTATACACACCGTCCTGCTCATCAAATCGGTAATAATTATACACACCGTCCTGCTCATCAAATCGGTAATAATTATACACACCGTCCTGCTCATCAAATCGGTAATAATTACACACACCGCCCTGCTCATCAAATCGGTAATAATTATACACACCGTCCTGCTCATCAAATCGGTAATAATTATACACACCGTCCTGCTCATCAAATCGGTAATAATTACACACACCGTCCTGCTCATCAAATCGGTAATAATTATACACACCGTCCTGCTCATCAAATCGGTAATAATTATACACACCGTCCTGCTCATCAAATCGGTAATAATTATACACACCGTCCTGCTCATCAAATCGGTAATAATTATACACACCGTCCTGCTCATCAAATCGGTAATAATTACACCGTCCTGCTCATCAAATCGGTAATAATTATACACACCGTCCTGCTCATCAAATCGGTAATAATTACACCGTCCTGCTCATCAAATCGGTAATAATTACACACACCGCCCTGCTCATCAAATCGGTAATAATTATACACACCGTCCTGCTCATCAAATCGGTAATAATTATACACACCGTCCTGCTCATCAAATCGGTAATAATTACACACACCGTCCTGCTCATCAAATCGGTAATAATTATACACACCGCCCTGCTCATCAAATCGGTAATAATTACACCGTCCTGCTCATCAAATCGGTAATAATTACACACACCGCCCTGCTCATCAAATCGGTAATAATTATACACACCGTCCTGCTCATCAAATCGGTAATAATTATACACACCGTCCTGCTCATCAAATCGGTAATAATTATACACACCGTCCTGCTCATCAAATCGGTAATAATTACACCGTCCTGCTCATCAAATCGGTAATAATTATACACACCGTCCTGCTCATCAAATCGGTAATAATTATACACACCGTCCTGCTCATCAAATCGGTAATAATTACACCGTCCTGCTCATCAAATCGGTAATAATTACACACACCGTCCTGCTCATCAAATCGGTAATAATTATACACACCGTCCTGCTCATCAAATCGGTGATAAGTATACACACCGTCCTGCTCATCAAATCGGTAATAATTACACCGTCCTGCTCATCAAATCGGTAATAATTACACACACCGCCCTGCTCATCAAATCGGTAATAATTATACACCGCCATGCTCATCAAATCGGTAATAATTATACACACCGTCCTGCTCATCAAATCGGTAATAATTACACCGTCCTGCTCATCAAATCGGTAATAATTATACACCGCCATGCTCATCAAATCGGTAATAATTATACACACCGTCCTGCTCATCAAATCGGTAATAATTATACACACCGTCCTGCTCATCAAATCGGTAATAATTATACACACCGTCCTGCTCATCAAATCGGTAATAATTACACCGTCCTGCTCATCAAATCGGTAATAATTACACACACCGTCCTGCTCATCAAATCGGTGATAAGTATACACACCGTCCTGCTCATCAAATCGGTAATAATTACACCGTCCTGCTCATCAAATCGGTAATAATTATACACACCGTCCTGCTCATCAAATCGGTAATAATTATACACACCGTCCTGCTCATCAAATCGGTAATAATTACACCGTCCTGCTCATCAAATCGGTAATAATTACACACACCGCCCTGCTCATCAAATCGGTAATAATTATACACCGCCATGCTCATCAAATCGGTAATAATTATACACACCGTCCTGCTCATCAAATCGGTAATAATTACACCGTCCTGCTCATCAAATCGGTAATAATTATACACCGCCATGCTCATCAAATCGGTAATAATTATACACACCGTCCTGCTCATCAAATCGGTGATAAGTATACACACCGTCCTGCTCATCAAATCGGTAATAATTACACCGTCCTGCTCATCAAATCGGTAATAATTATACACCGCCATGCTCATCAAATCCGTAATAAGTATACACACCGCCCTGCTCATCAAATCGGCAAATGTGTGTTTTCTGCCATCTATCAAAGCGATCAAATCTCTTTACTGTATTATCACCAAAGTGCTAAGTTTTTTTTGGGGGGACTATTCTAAAAGCCACAAATCGATAATTCATCGAATCTGTCGCTTTCGCCGACATTGACCATGAACAAGTCTGTATATTTCGGTCAACGAGACATTATCTAATAGTCGGTGTAGCGTGTACCGTGTTCAAAGCTGTTGACCCAATGTCTTGTTCTGCTGGTTCTCTGTCTCAGCTGAGTGAGCCTGTGTGCTGCGCTGTCTGTCCCAGCTGCTGTAGGAGTGTATGGTGTGTGCTGCGCTGTCTGTCCCAGCTGCTGCAGGAGTGTATGGTGTGTGTTGTGCTGTCTGTCCCAGCTGCTGTAGGAGTGTATGGTGTGTGCTGCGCTGTCTGTCCCAGCTGCTGCAGGAGTGTATGGTGTGTGCTGCGCTGTCTGTCCCAGCTGTAGGAGTGTATGGTGTGTGCTTCGCTGTCTGTCCCAGCTGTAGGAGTGTATGGTGTGTGCTGCGCTGTCTGTCCCAGCTGTAGGAGTGTATGGTGTGTGCTGCGCTGTCTGTCCCAGCTGCTGTAGGAGTGTATGGTGTGTGTTGTGCTGTCTGTCCCAGCTGCTGCAGGAGTGTATGGTGTGTGTTGTGCTGTCTGTCCCAGCTGCTGTAGGAGTGTATGGTGTGTGCTGCGCTGTCTGTCCCAGCTGCTGCAGGAGTGTATGGTGTGTGTTGTGCTGTCTGTCCCAGCTGCTGTAGGAGTGTATGGTGTGTGCTGCGCTGTCTGTCCCAGCTGCTGCAGGAGTGTATGGTGTGTGTTGCGCTGTCTGTCCCAGCTGCTGCAGGAGTGTATGGTGTGTGTTGCGCTGTCTGTCCCAGCTGCTGTAGGAGTGTATGGTGTGTGTTGTGCTGTCTGTCCCAGCTGCTGCAGGAGTGTATGGTGTGTGCTGCGCTGTCTGTCCCAGCTACTGCAGGAGTGTATGGTGTGTGTTGCGCTGTCTGTCCCAGCTGCTGCAGGAGTGTATGGTGTGTGCTGCGCTGTCTGTCCCAGCTGTAGGAGTGTATGGTGTGTGCTGCGCTGTCTGTCCCAGCTGCTGCAGGAGTGTATGGTGTGTGTTGTGCTGTCTGTCCCAGCTGCTGTAGGAGTGTATGGTGTGTGCTGCGCTGTCTGTCCCAGCTGCTGCAGGAGTGTATGGTGTGTGTTGCGCTGTCTGTCCCAGCTGCTGCAGGAGTGTATGGTGTGTGTTGCGCTGTCTGTCCCAGCTGCTGTAGGAGTGTATGGTGTGTGTTGTGCTGTCTGTCCCAGCTGCTGCAGGAGTGTATGGTGTGTGCTGCGCTGTCTGTCCCAGCTGCTGCAGGAGTGTATGGTGTGTGTTGCGCTGTCTGTCCCAGCTGCTGCAGGAGTGTATGGTGTGTGCTGCGCTGTCTGTCCCAGCTGCAGGAGTGTATGGTGTGTGTTGTGCTGTCTGTCCCAGCTGCTGCAGGAGTGTATGGTGTGTGCTGCGCTGTCTGTCCCAGCTGCTGCAGGAGTGTATGGTGTGTGTTGTGCTGTCTGTCCCAGCTGCTGCAGGAGTGTATGGTGTGTGCTGCGCTGTCTGTCCCAGCTGCTGCAGGAGTGTATGGTGTGTGCTGTGCTGTCTGTCCCAGCTGCTGTAGGAGTGTATGGTGTGTGTTGTGCTGTCTGTCCCAGCTGCTGTAGGAGTGTATGGTGTGTGTTGTGCTGTCTGTCCCAGCTGCTGTAGGAGTGTATGGTGTGCGCTCTGCTGTTTGTTCCAGCTGCTGCAGGAGTGTATGGTGTGTGTTGTGCTATCTGTCCCAGCTGCTGCAGGAGTGTATGGTGTGTGTTGTGCTGTCTGTCCCAGCTGCTGTAGGAGTGTATGGTGTGTGTTGTGCTGTCTGTCCCAGCTGCTGTAGGAGTGTATGGTGTGTGTTGTGCTGTCTGCCCCAGCTGCTGCAGGAGTGTATGGTGTGTGCTGCGCTGTCTGTCCCAGCTGTAGGAGTGTATGGTGTGTGCTGCGCTGTCTGTCCCAGCTGTAGGAGTGTATGGTGTGTGTTGTGCTGTCTGTCCCAGCTGCTGCAGGAGTGTATGGTGTGTGTTGCGCTGTCTGTCCCAGCTGCTGTAGGAGTGTATGGTGTGTGTTGTGCTGTCTGTCCCAGCTGCTGCAGGAGTGTGTGGTGTGTGTTGCGCTGTCTGTCCCAGCTGCTGCAGGAGTGTATGGTGTGTGTTGTGCTGTCTGTCCCAGCTGCTGTAGGAGTGTATGGTGTGTGTTGTGCTGTCTGTCCCAGCTGCTGCAGGAGTGTATGGTGTGTGCTGCGCTGTCTGTCCCAGCTGTAGGAGTGTATGGTGTGTGCTGCGCTGTCTGTCCCAGCTGCTGTAGGAGTGTATGGTGTGTGCTGCGCTGTCTGTCCCAGCTGCTGTAGGAGTGTATGGTGTGTGTTGTGCTGTCTGTTCCAGCTGCTGTAGGAGTGTATGGTGTGTGTTGCGCTGTCTGTCCCAGCTGCTGCAGGAGTGTATGGTGTGTGCTGCGCTGTCTGTCCCAGCTGCTGTAGGAGTGTATGGTGTGTGTTGTGCTGTCTGTCCCAGCTGCTGTAGGAGTGTATGGTGTGTGTTGTGCTGTCTGTCCCAGCTGCTGTAGGAGTGTATGGTGTGTGCTGCGCTGTCTGTCCCAGCTGCTGTAGGAGTGTATGGTGTGTGCTGCGCTGTCTGTCCCAGCTGCTGTAGGAGTGTATGGTGTGTGCTGCGCTGTCTGTCCCAGCTGCTGTAGGAGTGTATGGTGTGTGTTGTGCTGTCTGTTCCAGCTGCTGTAGGAGTGTATGGTGTGTGCTGCGCTGTCTGTCCCAGCTGCTGTAGGAGTGTATGGTGTGTGCTGCGCTGTCTGTCCCAGCTGCTGTAGGAGTGTATGGTGTGTGCTGCGCTGTCTGTCCCAGCTGCTGTAGGAGTGTATGGTGTGTGCTGCGCTGTCTGTCCCAGCTGCTGTAGGAGTGTATGGTGTGTGCTGCGCTGTCTGTCCCAGCTGCTGTAGGAGTGTATGGTGTGTGCTGCGCTGTCTGTCCCAGCTGCTGTAGGAGTGTATGGTGTGTGCTGCGCTGTCTGTCCCAGCTGCTGTAGGAGTGTATGGTGTGTGCTGCGCTGTCTGTCCCAGCTGCTGTAGGAGTGTATGGTGTGTGCTGCGCTGTCTGTCCCAGCTGTAGGAGTGTATGGTGTGTGCTGCGCTGTCTGTCCCAGCTGCTGTAGGAGTGTATGGTGTGTACTGCGCTGTCTGTCCCAGCTGCTGTAGGAGTGTATGGTGTGTGCTGCGCTGTCTGTCCCAGCTGCTGCAGGAGTGTATGGTGTGTGCTGCGCTGTCTGTCCCAGCTGCTGCAGGAGTGTATGGTGTGTGTTGTGCTGTCTGTCCCAGCTGCTGTAGGAGTGTATGGTGTGTGCTGCGCTGTCTGTCCCAGCTGCTGCAGGAGTGTATGGTGTGTGTTGTGCTGTCTGTCCCAGCTGCTGCAGGAGTGTATGGTGTGTGTTGCGCTGTCTGTCCCAGCTGCTGCAGGAGTGTATGGTGTGTGCTGCGCTGTCTGTCCCAGCTGCAGGAGTGTATGGTGTGTGTTGCGCTGTCTGTCCCAGCTGCTGTAGGAGTGTATGGTGTGTGTTGTGCTGTCTGTCCCAGCTGCTGCAGGAGTGTATGGTGTGTGTTGCGCTGTCTGTCCCAGCTGCTGTAGGAGTGTATGGTGTGTGTTGTGCTGTCTGTCCCAGCTGCTGCAGGAGTGTATGGTGTGTGTTGTGCTGTCTGTCCCAGCTGCTGTAGGAGTGTATGGTGTGTGCTGCGCTGTCTGTCCCAGCTGCTGTAGGAGTGTATGGTGTGTGCTGCGCTGTCTGTCCCAGCTGCTGTAGGAGTGTATGGTGTGTGCTGCGCTGTCTGTCCCAGCTGCTGTAGGAGTGTATGGTGTGTGTTGTGCTGTCTGTTCCAGCTGCTGTAGGAGTGTATGGTGTGTGCTGCGCTGTCTGTCCCAGCTGCTGTAGGAGTGTATGGTGTGTGCTGCGCTGTCTGTCCCAGCTGCTGTAGGAGTGTATGGTGTGTGCTGCGCTGTCTGTCCCAGCTGCTGTAGGAGTGTATGGTGTGTGCTGCGCTGTCTGTCCCAGCTGCTGTAGGAGTGTATGGTGTGTGCTGCGCTGTCTGTCCCAGCTGCTGTAGGAGTGTATGGTGTGTGCTGCGCTGTCTGTCCCAGCTGCTGTAGGAGTGTATGGTGTGTGCTGCGCTGTCTGTCCCAGCTGCTGTAGGAGTGTATGGTGTGTGCTGCGCTGTCTGTCCCAGCTGCTGTAGGAGTGTATGGTGTGTGCTGCGCTGTCTGTCCCAGCTGTAGGAGTGTATGGTGTGTGCTGCGCTGTCTGTCCCAGCTGCTGTAGGAGTGTATGGTGTGTACTGCGCTGTCTGTCCCAGCTGCTGTAGGAGTGTATGGTGTGTGCTGCGCTGTCTGTCCCAGCTGCTGCAGGAGTGTATGGTGTGTGCTGCGCTGTCTGTCCCAGCTGCTGCAGGAGTGTATGGTGTGTGTTGTGCTGTCTGTCCCAGCTGCTGTAGGAGTGTATGGTGTGTGCTGCGCTGTCTGTCCCAGCTGCTGCAGGAGTGTATGGTGTGTGTTGTGCTGTCTGTCCCAGCTGCTGCAGGAGTGTATGGTGTGTGTTGCGCTGTCTGTCCCAGCTGCTGCAGGAGTGTATGGTGTGTGCTGCGCTGTCTGTCCCAGCTGCAGGAGTGTATGGTGTGTGTTGCGCTGTCTGTCCCAGCTGCTGTAGGAGTGTATGGTGTGTGTTGTGCTGTCTGTCCCAGCTGCTGCAGGAGTGTATGGTGTGTGTTGCGCTGTCTGTCCCAGCTGCTGTAGGAGTGTATGGTGTGTGTTGTGCTGTCTGTCCCAGCTGCTGCAGGAGTGTATGGTGTGTGCTGCGCTGTCTGTCCCAGCTGCTGTAGGAGTGTATGGTGTGTGTTGCGCTGTCTGTCCCAGCTGCTGCAGGAGTGTATGGTGTGTGCTGCGCTGTCTGTCCCAGCTGCTGTAGGAGTGTATGGTGTGTGTTGTGCTGTCTGTCCCAGCTGCTGTAGGAGTGTATGGTGTGTGTTGTGCTGTCTGTCCCAGCTGCTGTAGGAGTGTATGGTGTGTGTTGTGCTGTCTGTCCCAGCTGCTGTAGGAGTGTATGGTGTGTGTTATGCTGTCTGTCCCAGCTGCTGTAGGAGTGTATGGTGTGTGTTATGCTGTCTGTCCCAGCTGTAGGAGTGTATGGTATGTGTTGTGCTGTCTGTCCCAGCTGCTGTAGGAGTGTATGGTGTGTGTTGTGATGTCTGTCCCAGCTGCTGTAGGAGTGTATGGTGTGTGTTGTGCTGTCTGTCCCAGCTGCTGTAGGAGTGTATGGTGTGTGCTGCGCTGTCTGTCCCAGCTGTAGGAGTGTATGGTGTGTGCTGCGCTGTCTGTCCCAGCTGCTGCAGGAGTGTATGGTGTGTGTTGTGCTGTCTGTCCCAGCTGCCTGTCCCAGCTGCTGCAGGAGTGTATGGTGTGTGTTGTGCTGTCTGTCCCAGCTGCTGCAGGAGTGTATGGTGTGTGCTGCGCTGTCTGTCCCAGCTGCTGTAGGAGTGTATGGTGTGTGTTGCACTGTCTGTCCCAGCTGCTGCAGGAGTGTATGGTGTGTGTTATGCTGTCTGTCCCAGCTGCTGCAGGAGTGTATGGTGTGTGTTGCGCTGTCTGTCCCAGCTGCTGCAGGAGTGTATGGTGTGTGCTGCGCTGTCTGTCCCAGCTGCTGCAGGAGTGTTTGGTGTGTGCTGCGCTGTCTGTCCCAGCTGCTGTAGGAGTGTATGGTGTGTGTTGTGATGTCTGTCCCAGCTGCTGCAGGAGTGCATGGTGTGTGCTGCGCTGTCTGTCCCAGCTGCTGCAGGAGTGTATGGTGTGTGCTGCGCTGTCTGTCCCAGCTGCTGTAGGAGTGTATGGTGTGTGTTGTGCTGTCTGTCCCAGCTGCTGCAGGAGTGTATGGTGTGTGCTGCGCTGTCTGTCCCAGCTGCTGCAGGAGTGTATGGTGTGTGCTGCGCTGTCTGTCCCAGCTGCTGCAGGAGTGTATGGTGTGTGCTGCGCTGTCTGTCCCAGCTGCTGCAGGAGTGTATGGTGTGTGTTGTGCTGTCTGTCCCAGCTGCTGTAGGAGTGTATGGTGTGTGTTGTGCTGTCTGTCCCAGCTGCTGTAGGAGTGTATGGTGTGTGTTGTGCTGTCTGTCCCAGCTGCTGCAGGAGTGTATGGTGTGTGCTGCGCTGTCTGTCCCAGCTGCTGCAGGAGTGTATGGTGTGTGTTGTGCTGTCTGTCCCAGCTGCTGCAGGAGTGTATGGTGTGTGCTGCGCTGTCTGTCCCAGCTACTGCAGGAGTGTATGGTGTGTGTTGTGCTGTCTGTCCCAGCTGCTGCAGGAGTATATGGTGTGTGTTGTGCTGTCTGTCCCAGCTGCTGTAGGAGTGTATGGTGTGTGTTGTGCTGTCTGTCCCAGCTGCTGCAGGAGTGTATGGTGTATGCTGCGCTGTCTGTCCCAGCTGTAGGAGTGTATGGTGTGTGTTGTGCTGTCTGTCCCAGCTGCTGTAGGAGTGTATGGTGTGTGTTGTGCTGTCTGTCCCAGCTGCTGCAGGAGTGTATGGTGTGTGTTGTGCTGTCTGTCCCAGCTGCTGCAGGAGTGTATGGTGTGTGCTGCGCTGTCTGTCCCAGCTGCTGTAGGAGTGTATGGTGTGTGTTGTGCTGTCTGTCCCAGCTGCTGCAGGAGTGTATGGTGTGTGTTATGCTGTCTGTTCCAGCTGCTGCAGGGGTGTATGGTGTGTGCTGCGCTGTCTGTCCCAGCTGCAGGAGTGTATGGTGTGTGTTGTGCTGTCTGTCCCAGCTGCTGCAGGAGTGTATGGTGTGTGTGTTGTGCTGTCTGTCCCAGCTGCTGCAGGAGTGTATGGTGTGTGTTGTGCTGTCTGTCCCAGCTGCTGCAGGAGTGTATGGTGTATGTTGTGCTGTTTGTTCCAGCTGCTGCAGGAGTGTATGGTGTGTGTTGTGCTGTCTGTCCCAGCTGCTGCGGGAGTGTATGGTGTGTGTTGTGCTGTCTGTCCCAGCTGCAGGAGTGTATGGTGTGTGTTTTGCTGTCTGTCTGCAGCTGATTGAGCCTGTGTGCTGTTTTTGTCTGTCGCAGCTTCTGGAGTGTATGGCGGTGCTGCTGCGCGCCCAGCCCGTCTCGGTCTGGGCCGAGCCGTCCACCCTGCAGATGTACGCCGGCATCCTGAGTTTCGTCATTCACACGCGGCCCAAGGTGCGCCGCGCCGGCCAGCGGGCCGTCATCTCCACCCTGCTCGGCTCGGCCTGCATGCGGCAGGACGAGGACGGTCCGGCGCAGCACCCGGCCGCCGCCGCCACCGCCCAGTTCTGCAGGCAGCAGATGGAGCAGTGCGGCGGCACCGGCCGCGCCGTCACCACCCTGCACATCCTGACGCTGTTGCGTGCCGTGCTGCACTCCTTCCCCCGGCAGCAGCTCAAGGCCGTCATCGAGACGATGCTGAAGCTGATGACGCTGGCCACGCCGCTGGTGAAGCGCTCCTGCATGCAGGTGATGCAGGCGATGCTGGTGAGCGGGCCGGATCGGCAGACGCTGCCGCCGGCCATGAACGCCCAGCTGGTGTCGGCCCTGTACGACTACCAGCCGTCGGTGGGCGACGCCGCACCGCTCGTCTCCTGGCTCTCAGCCATGCACGCCGCCCACACCTGCCTGTACGGCCGCGACCAGCCGCTCGGCGTGTCCCACCTGCCGCGCTTCTTCGCCGCGGCCGCCGCCTGCTGGGCCTCGAGCAAGCTGGAGGTGCGCACCGCCGTCACCGAGGCGCTCTCCGGCCTGCTGGACGCCGTGGTGACCGAGCTCGACACGGACGACCACCCGGCGGCGCGCGCCTGCTTCCAGTCGGTGCTGGACGGTCTCCAGTTCCAGTACGTGGACGCCTGGCCGCTGGTCCTGCGCACGCTCGGCAAGTTTTTCTCGGCGTACGGCGTGCGCGGCCGGCCGTTTGTGGGCCCGGCGCTGGTGACGCTGGCCGAGCTGCGCGACACGGAGCAGTTCACATACACCGCCGAGCTGGAGGCCACGATCGGCGCCGCCGTCTCCGCAGTGGGGCCGCGGACTCTGCTGGAGAACGTGCCGCTGCGGATCGCCGGCGACGCCACCGACGACCTCGAGTTCCCGCGCAGCTGGCTGCTGCCCGTGCTGCGCGCCGCCGTCCGAGACACAGAGATCGCGTTCTTCGCAGACTACTTCCTGCCTCTGGCGCGGGCGCTGAAGGCTCGCGCTCTGGAGCTGGAGCAGACCGAGGAGCGGCGAATGTGCCGCATTTACAGCACGTTGGAGCTGCAGGTGTGGGACCTGCTGCCCGGCTTCTGCACCGGCGCTGTGGATGTGCCAGCCAGTCTGAAGCGGATCGCGCGCGTGATAGGCGCTCTGCTGACCGAGCGTGACGACCTCCGGCTGGTGGTGCTCTCCGCGCTCCGGCTGCTCGCCAACAAGTCCAGCGACGACGAAGCCTCGCGCGCCGAGGTGACCCGCTTCGCCAAGAACTACCTGCCGATCCTGTTCAACCTGTACATGACCCTGCCGAGCACGGGCCCGGAGCAGGGCCACCGGGCGGCCGTGCTGGAGACGGTGACCGCCTACCTGGCGGTGGCCGACCACGACCTGATCACAGCGCTGGTCAACAAGTGAGTGTGCAGGGGACGGCCGGCGTCACGGCGGCCGGGGAAGGGTACTCATGACATGTCAGCACCTTCTGAAGCACGTGTATTGCGGGTGATCCACCTTTTTATGCCGGGTGAGAAAAACAAACTGTTTCGTGTCAGGTGTGGAGTCAACAGATCATTGCTAGGTCGGCATGACTGCTTTATTTCCCATCTCTGGTTGAAACCTTTCCATTTTATTGTAGTTACAATCGGCTGAACGTCTTGCCCAAATGCCCAATTGGACATCATTCACCGTCGACTTCGATGTTTCGGGATTATATTTTGGTCATGATGAAGTGTTGGAAGGTGCCTGTTTATGTCTTCTGTCCGCCTGTTGTGCTCACAGTGTGTCTGTGTCTGCCGGCAGGGCGCTGGAGAAGGTGAGTGCCAGCGAGCCGTCTGACGAGGACCGGGCGCGCATGCTGGACCTGCTTATGTCTTCTGTCCGCCTGTTGTGCTCACAGTGTGTCTGTGTCTGCCGGCAGGGCGCTGGAGAAGGTGAGTGCCAGCGAGCCGTCTGACGAGGACCGGGCGCGCATGCTGGACCTGCTGCGCGTGATGCTGCCGCACATGGACTCTGACGTCATCACGCGCGTCTGGAGCTACGCCAGCCCGTTCGTCGAGGGCGAGCAGCGGCTCAGCCAGAAGACCGCCTACCGGCTGTTGGAGGACGTGTGTCAGAGCCAGGATCAGGGCTGCATCACCTTCGTCCAGGAGAGCTACATGGACCTAATGAGCTCACTGAAGCGCTCCATGGCGGCGGCCAGCTCGTCGGCCAAGACCACGCGGCTGTCGTGCCTGGGCGGCCTGCTCGAACACCTGGACGGCAGCAGTCAGCACTTCGTGGCTGGTGTGCTGCCCGAGGCCGTCCTCTGTTGCAAGGAGCACAACGAAAAGTCGCGCGCCGCCGCCTTCAGGCTGATCGTCAGGATCGGCGACACGCTGCGCCGCTGGGCCGCCGAGGCCGGCGACGCGCCCGAGGAGGCGATGCGCATCTACATGAAGCTGTTGCTGGCCGGTCTGACGGGCTCGCCGAAGATGATCGCCGGCACGCTGCTGGCCACGGCCCAGGTGATACACCAGTTCAAGGAGGTGTTCCCGGTGGAGCTGCTGGAGCTGACGATGGACAACGTATGTCTGCTGGTGACCTCTTCCTCCCGGGAGCCGGCCGAAGCCTGCCTCTCGCTCGTCAAGGCGCTCGTGTTCGCCATCGACCCGGCGGTGTTCGCGCGCTTCCTGCCGCGGCTGATGAAGGCGCTCTCCATGATGACGCCCGACTGCAAACGCAACTTCCGGCAGAAGACCCGCGACCTGCTCACCGTGTTTGTGCGCAAGTTCGGCTTTGACGTCATCTTCAGCCTGACGCCGTCCGGCGACGTGGTGCTGCAAAAGCGGCTGAAGAACATCAGGAAAGTGGAGCAGAAGAAGAAGGCGGACCGCGAGGCGCGGCGGCAGCAGGAGGGGTCGGACGACGAGCTGGCCCAGCCCACCACCAGGAGGTGAGACAGACGGCCGCACACATGTCTACGCCAGAAGGTATTTGTGAACTGGATATTAACCCGCCATTGACCGGGGGGGGGGGGGGGTTAACGCCGCCCCCCCCCCCCCTGATGAATTTGCGCAATAGCTGAAAAACTAATAGCGCTATCAACGTGAAACTTTGGGTACCTTCTTATAAATCATTTGTACGTCTTATGTGCAAAAATGAAGTCATTTCGTCGCGAGTTTTACACCAAAATCAGCTAAACTTTGTCAGGCCGTACAAATGCCACATTTGAAGCAAAATGCAATACAAAAACGCCAAAAGATAGGAAATTGCAACGGCTAAAAACGGCTAATCTCGGATTTTTGAAAGTTTTAGTTTTTGACTCTCCGAAACAAAACAAAAACGTTTTTTTTAGGGGGGAAAATTATCACAAAATCGAAATTTGCTAAAATAAAAATTAAAAACGGAAGATATGTCAGAGAACAATACCTAGGAAACTACCATACCAAATTTCAAACTCATATCTCCATTTTTGACTGACTTATGACATCTAGAGTATGGGCAACTAATGACTTCATATTTTGAAATTGTTTTTTTTTTTTTTTGCTTTTATTGACTAGATACAGACAAATAAATACCACCACTCTATTTCTGAGACAAAACATCATGCCTTTTTTTGTTTAGATTTAACAATTTAACATTTTGACCTTCGCTGACCTGAACTTGACCTGAAATTGACATTTACTTCACGTAAATGAAGTCAGGTGGTAAAATGACTGTCACTATCGAATTATACATGCAAAATAACTCATAAAACATGTGTTGCATGACTTTTGTAAATATTTTGAGCATAGACCTTTTGTGACCTGACCTTGACCTTGGCCACCTTGGCCAACCATCTCACTTTAGCTCATGCGGGTTATGTATCATACCTTTGGCAGCACTTTGGGGAAACTGGTCGCAATCGAAGGTTTTGGATGGAAAGCATGGCCCATAAACTCAAATACGCCGATTTTGACCTTTGACCTGACCGTGACCTGACATTTGACCTCACTTTGACATTTGTAGCATGCTTTAGATTCGTCTCATTGAGAGCTTTCGATTGCCGCCTTGCGCGTCTCGCTGCGATCATTGGTTCGGAAGATAACCAGGGGCGTTTAACGCCCCCCCCCCCGTCAATGGCGTTCTGCTGAGACCCCAGTCCATGCCGGGTTAATGTTTGGAGGGCGACTTGAAGTGTGTGTCTCACGGAGCTTGCCGCAGGCTGTTTCGTGTACAGCGTACGTCTCACGAGCCAGTGCCGCACCTCGCACCCACAGTAACAAGTCAATCAATTTACCATGCACCGCACCTCGCACCCACAGTAACAAGTCAATCAATTTACCATGCACCGCACCTCGCACCCACAGTAACAAGTCAATCAATTTACCATGCACCGCACCTCGCACCCACAGTAACAAGTCAATCAATTTACCATGCACCGCACCTCGCACCCACAGTAACAAGTAAATCAATTTACCATGCACCGCACCTCGCACCCACAGTAACAAGTCAATCAATTTACCATGCACCGCACCTCGCACCCGCAGTAACAAGTAAATCAATTTACCATGCACCGCACCTCGCACCCACAGTGACAAGTCAATCAATTTACCATGCACCGCACCTCGCACCCACAGTAACAAGTCAATCAATTTGTCATCAACTAAACGGAGTTGAAACCGGTTGTAGGTGTACTCGGTCTGTTGCGGAGCTCGGCTGTCCAGTTCCTCTAACCCGCCGTCTTGCCGCAGTGTGGACGAGATCCTGCAGGCGGCCGAGGTGTCCTCGGACGAGGAGGACGGCTCCTCAGAGCAGCCGAGGCCGGCCAGGAAGAAGGCCAACAGTGCCGCCTGGATCAGAGAGGACGCTGAGAGCATTGTCGACCTGCTCGACCCCAAGGCCTCCCGACAGGTCACTGGTGAGTGGGAACGGCCGCAGCCTGGTGTCGGGCGGTTTTTAAACGTTTTTAAATGTTCAATATTTTACCTGTCAGCCGATGTTGGCGACCCCGACTTATCTTCGCGAGTATCTATCACTAGCTCAATTTATCATTTGTTTTTATTATCACCTTTTACATCGCTCTGCATGCATGCTTGATGCTCGTCGAGTCGGATTTTACCCAGCAGCCGAGCAGCGGCGCCGTTAGCTCGGTCATCTGTGACTGTTAACTCGGACTGGTGCTGTATCTCTGTGACCTGTCTGCCTGTGTGACCTGTATGCCTGTGTGACCTGTCTGCCTGTGTGACCTGTCTCCCTGTGTGACCTGTCTGCCTGTGTGACCTGTATGCCTGTGTGACCTGTCTGCCTGTGTGACCTGTCTCCCTGTGTGACCTGTCTGCCTGTGTGACCTGTATGCCTGTCTGCCTGTGTGACCTGTCTGCCTGTCTGCCTGTGTGACCTGTCTGCCTGTCTGCCTGTGTGACCTGTCTGCCTGTGTGACATGTCTGCCTGTGTGACATGTCTGCCTGTGTGACCTGTATGCCTGTGTGACATGTCTGCCTGTGTGACCTGTCTGCCTGTGTGACCTGTCTGCCTGTGTGACCTGTCTGCCTGTGTGACCTGTCTGCCTGTGTGACCTGTCTGCCTGTGTGACCTGTCTGCCTGTGTGACCTACCTCACGTCACCTGTGTGTGTATGTGTGTTTGCGTCATAGCGTCGCGGCCGGACCAGAGCGGCGCCGGGGAGGAGCGGAGACAGCGGCGCCGGCGCGAGTTCGGCATCAGCGACGACGGCAGGCTCATCGTCGACACCGGCGACGACGACGACGACGAGCCGGTCCGCTCCAGTGACGACGAGGAAGGTAAGGGCAGTTATGAGACGTTGTGACTGTGTGAGAGGAGGGCCAGGAGTTGTGTTACGTGGGCGGGGTGCCAGTGTTGTGCGGACCGTCTGTCGGGCCGATGTATTCCGCACGGAAGCCGAGGTACGTGTTCGGTGTGTAGCGGCGACACGACTGAGTAGCACTGAGTACTGACACAGCCTGCGGTCGCCCCTGCCCTGCCTTCAGATGACGAGCCGGACCAGTTCCTGGAAGCCATCCGTAACAAGGCTGGCCACCGGAAGAGGAAGCTGGACGCCGCCAGTCAGGGCTCGGCCTCCGAGCTGGCGCCCATCTCCAAATACCAGGGTCAGTATCATCCCAATAGGTACTGCAGCTGTCAAGTGGGATTCACACCGTACTCACACCCGAATGAATGCATATATGCCGTAGAACGCATATGCGTACTTCCTTGCGTCTAACGTTAGATGTATATGTGGTATGGCCACCCCTAACTTCAGAACTGGTGGCCTGCGGCTGCGTTGTTTCTGATGATAGCAATCATAGCGCAACCGTAGCATTTTAATTCTGAAATAAATTTATTGTGTCTGGTTTGTCTTTGATCTGTATTTGCCCACACATAGTCTGTATCTGACCTGTATCCGTCCTTATCTGACCTGTATCTGTCCTTATCTGACCTGTATCTGTCCTTATCTGACCTGTATCTGTCCTTATCTGACATGTATCTGTCCTTATCTGACATGTATCTGCCCTTATCTGACCTGTATCTATCCTTATCTGACCTGTAGCTGTCCTTATCTGACCTGTATCTGTCCTTATCTGACCTGCCCCTGTCCTTATCTGACCTGTATCTGCCCTTAGCTGACCTGTATCTGTCCTTATCTGACCTGTATCTGTCCTTATCTGACCTGTATCTGTCCTTATCTGACATGTATCTGCCCTTATCTGACCTGTATCTATCCTTATCTGACCTGTATCTGTCCTTATCTGACCTGTATCTGTCCTTATCTGACCTGTATCTGTCCTTATCTGACCTGCCCCTGTCCTTATCTGACCTGTATCTGCCCTTATCTGACATGTATCTGTCCTTATCTGACCTGTATCTGTCCTTATCTGACCTGTATCTGTCCTTATCTGACCTGTATCTGTCCTTATCTGACCTGTATCTGTCCTTATCTGACATGTATTTGTCCTTTTCTGACATGTAGCTGCCCTTATCTGACCTGTATCTATCCTTATCTGACCGGTATCTGTCCTTATCTGACCTGCCCCTGTTCTTATCTGACCTGTATCTGCCCTTATCTGACATGTATCTGTCCTTATCTGACCTGTATCTGTCCTTATCTGACCTGTATCTGTCCTTATCTGACATGTATCTGCCCTTATCTGACCTGTATCTATCCTTATCTGACCTGTATCTGTCCTTATCTGACCTGTATCTGTCCTTATCTGACCTGTATCTGTCCTTATCTGACCTGCCCCTGTCCTTATCTGACCTGTATCTACCCTTATCTGACATGTATATGTCCTTATCTGACCTGTATCTGTCCTTATCTGACCTGTATCTGTCCTTATCTGACCTGTATCTGTCCTTATCTGACTTGTATCTGTCCTTATCTGACCTTATCTGACCTGTATCTGTCCTTATCTGGCCTGCCCCTGTCCTATCTGACCTGTATCTGGCCTGCTCCTGTCCTATCTGACCTGTATCTGTCCTTATCTGACCTGTATCTGTCCTTATCTGACCTGCCCCTGTCCTCTCTGACCTGTATCTGTCCTTATCTGACCTGTATCTGTCCTTATCTGACCTGCATCTGACCTTATCTGACCTGTATCTGTCCTTATCTGACCTGTATATGTCCTTATCTGACCTGTATCTGTCCTTATCTGACCTGTATCTGTCCTTGTCTGACCTGTATCTGTCCTTATCTGACATGTATCTGTCCTTATCTGACCTGTATCTGTCCTTATCTGACCTGTATCTGTCCTTATCTGACCTGCATCTGACCTTATCTGACCTGTATCTGTCCTTATCTGACCTGCCCCTGTCCTATCTGACCTGTATCTGTCCTTATCTGACCTGCCCCTGTCCTTATCTGACCTGTATCTGTCCTTATCTGACCTGTATCTGTCCTTATCTGACCTGTATCTGTCCTTATCTGACCTGTATCTGTCATCTGACCTGCATCTGACCTTATCTGACCCGCATCTGACCTTATCTGACCTGCATCTGACCTGTACCCGTCCGGTGTCGTGTGTCGGCAGCTGGCGGTGTCTGTCTCTGTCTGTCTCATATCATCTGTCCTATACCCGTCCGGTGTCGTGTGTCGGCAGCTGGCGGTATCTGCCTCTGTCTGTCTCATATCATCTGACCTATATACCTGTCCGGTGTCGTGTGTCGGCAGCTGGCGGCGGCGGTATCCACCGGACGGTGAGGTCTGCGGAGTCGGTCAAGTCGGGCCGCTCCTCCTGGTCGGCCGGCGCCTCCTCGGTCCGATCGGCCGGCTCCGGCGGCGGCCCGCCGGCCCGCGTCGGCGCCGAGTACGCCTCCAAGAAGGGTCGCGGCGACGTGAAGAGGGCCGGCCGGCCCGACCCGTACGCCTACGTGCCGCTCAAGAGGAACACGCTCAACAAACGGTCAGTTCGGCCGGGTGGCACGCCAGCTCACTGCTCTGGGCAGGCATATATTGTCAGTGGTACAAATCCTGATGCATTTGTATCGTGGAACCCTGTGTGACTAAATAACTTGCCTAAATGAAAATCACTACCCGAGTGTCGCAATGCTAAAAACCGTTGCATTATTTCGCGTGCCTAGAATATGTATAACCTGAGGTTCGAGGCGCCGTGCTGTCAAGCCTTCTACACCAGTAGTTTCTCCGCTACTTAACTTTACACTATCTTGACTCGTTTTGGGTTCTCCGTTGCAGGAAAAAGGCAAAGTACGAGGGTCAATACAAGAACATCGTCAGCGGTGCGCAGAAGGGCGCCACGAAGGGCGCCAAGGCTAGCGGCCGCTCCCGTAAGCGCTGATGACGTCACCGTGTGCTGAGTGGAGCGGGTTCGGGGACTGTGGCGGGCCGGCGGCGGCACGTGAGGTCAATACTGTACACTGGCGCGCTGCCGTGTCGGCCCGGTGTGCGCTGCTGTGCCGCTGTGAATACACGCTGTTACCGACACTCGGCCGGTGCCCGCCGGGTGGGGCGGCAAGCTGTGTCCGCTCGGCGTTCAGAAGACTTGTCTGCACTGGCTACGCGCTCATACGCGCAAGACGCATGAATTCTACCCCTACATCAGTTTCTGATCTGATGGTTTATTGTTTATTTAGCTCATAATCACCTACTGGCAACTCCCAGTGACGGGTGTAGTCATGGATTAAAGGCAATAAATATGTACATACATACAACACAGGGCACACAAAAAGACAATAAAAGTAAGCGTATTGACCAACGAGGCTCAAATCCAGAGGAGCCGCATCTTGGGTGCATGCAGGCAAGCACTGATGTTGCAGAATGTCCAATGTCCATAGACCTCTTAATATGTGGTAAATTAAGTTTATTGACTAATAACGATGTATACCGTAACAGAAGATAAGGGATGTTAATTGATGTGTGTATAAACACTTACGTGCTTGAACGCTAAACCAATTGACGTTTAAAAAAAGCGTCATGTGTCATGGTAACCCCTATATTTCCGTGAATTCCTTCGGCAACTCAAATCCCGGCTGAAGATAAGTGATAACTGCACTGCATTACGTCGATGCTATCACAAAGTACCACTCTCGAACTCGTACCTCTGTCCAAAACTGCATTCGCTTTACATGGCATTCCTCGGCACCAGGCTGAGGTTCTGGGCACGCTCCGACGTAACTGCGCCATTCACGTCAGTCAGCGGTGAAGTGACGGGGACGGGTGTCACCCGATAGATGCCCTCTGGCCGCACGAGGTCCGAAGTTGCAGCAGAGCACACATCACATTGTTCATACCGATCGGTGACGTGGCGATGGCCTGCTCGTCCGGCCAAATCCTCTCCTGTTGGACCATATTCCTCAGTGTTCTCAGCGTTATACGGTTGCCCTTCAGTATCGCCCTGTCCGCCCCCGGCCCGAGCTCCCTGGCTGAGCTGGTGTCCATGGCGCTGAGGTTGGCCGGCACCGCGCCCTGCCGCCACCGCCGCAGCAGAGCATTACCGGCGGCCAGCAGGTGGCGCTGCAGGACGGCGCCGCTCGGCCGCGCCCCAGCCATCCAGCACGTCTACCTCCGGCCAGAAGTAGCAGGGCAGCAGGCCGGCGCGGGCGGCCTCCTCCACCCACTGCAGCACGGCCAGCAGACCCGCCGTCACCAGTCGGCGCCGTGCCGCTGACGGCCAGAGCAGCGCCGTCTTCAGGTAGGAGCTCTTGACAGCGGCTGCCTTCCGGCCCAGCAGCGTCTTGCAGTGTTTGAGCACCGTCAGACAGGCGCGCTGCGCCGACGTCAGGCCGCGCAGCGCTGAGTGCTCGTGCCGCGAGAACGACAGTCTCCACTCGTCGGTCTCGGTGGCGCTGCCGGGATAGCCGACCGGTACCAGCAGGGTGGCGGGGGTGTCGCACAGGCGCCGCACCAGCGCCGCGTCCGGCTGGCCGGACAGCCGCCGACGGGAGCCGAACTCCACGCTGGGCCAGGTGCCGGCCCCGGAAGATGACGGCCACCGAGGGCCCGGCGTGGCCGAGTCGGTCTGGCCGGCCGGCCGCCACCTCCCGGCCGAACGCCTCCAGCAGCCGGACCGCGCGCTTCGCCGAGAACAGCAGCGAGTCGGGGTGGCGGCAGTCGGGCCGCCGTCGGTGACACAGCAGCACGAACCCCGGCCGGCCGGTAGTCTCCTGCGTGACGAACACTGCTCAGGCTGGTCATCTATCCGTTGCATTATATCCCTATCCCATCCCATCGATATTGCCCTATCCCATCGGGCTGATGAGGCGATGCTCGGCTCGTCTCCCCGCCGGACATGACGCTATCGCTGGCGTCTGCGGACTGCGGGCGGTGTTCCGGGGCCGGGCTCCTCCAGTCCCCGGACCGTCTCCCCGCCGGACATGACGCTATCGCTGGCGTCTGCGGACTGCGGGCGGTGTTCCGGGACCGGGCTCCTCCAGTCCCCGGACCGTCTCCCCGCCGGACATGACGCTATCGCTGGCGACTGCGGGCGGTGTTCCGGGGCCGGGCTCCTCCAGTCGCCGGACCGTCTCCCCGCCGGACATGACGCTGGCGTCTGCGGGCGGTGTTCCGGGGCCGGGCTCCTCCAGTCCCCGGACCGTCTCCCCGCCGGACATGACGCTATCGCTGGCGACTGCGGGCGGTGTTCCGGGGCCGGGCTCCTCCAGTCGCCGGACCGGCCCCAGCTGGAACATCACGTCATCGTCGGATCCGGCACACTGTCGGACGAGTAGATCCGCTCCACCACCAGACTGTTGAGCTCAGCACAGGCGCACTCCGGCTCCTCCCCGCCCGCCGGCCTCAGCACGCCGAGGCTCTCGTCGCAGGCGGAGAACTCGGCTGTCGAGCCTGCCGAGCGCGCCGCCTCTGGAGCGGAACATCTCCACCAGCAGCTCTCACAGACACCGGCCGCCTGCTGGTCCGACAGCTGGTGGCGCTGCGTTGGTTACCCATCGCGTGCGGGGTGTACTCTCTCCTGGGACCCTGTCCGTACAGACCGCCAGCTGATTACATGGCTCCCTGCTCCGAGTCTAGTCCCTCAATCTGCTCCGCCGCACGTGTCTGCCACCGCTCCCCGTGCCGTCACACGTGGCTGCCGCCGCTCTCCGTGCTGTCACACGTGTCTGCGACCGCTCTCCGTGCCGTCACACGTGTCTGCCGCCGCTCCCCGTGCCGTCACACGTGTCTGCCACCGCTCCCCGTGCCGTCACACGTGTCTGCCGCCGCTCCCCGTGCCGTCACACGTGTCTGCCGCCGCTCCCCGTGCCGTCACACGTGTCTGCCGCCGCTCCCCGTGCCGTCACACGTGTCTGCCGCCGCTCCTCGTGCCGTCACACGTGTCTGCCGCCGCTCCCCGTGCCGTCACACGTCTGCCACCGCCCCCCGTGCCGCTGTGCTCCGCCACACGTATCTGCCACGATGCCCAGGGCGCCCGGAGCAGCCCCACTATCGGGCTGCGACCTTGGCCACTTGTGATGTCAATCGGTTACCGACATTTTGGTAACCGAATAAATGCTGTGACCGATTTGGTAATCGGTCGGTCAGGCTTATACATTTTTGAACACTTTTCGGTCAGCTTTTCACTTTGTCACACTTTTACACATTATATCCAGCAAAGTTGCTCCAAATTCAATCAATTAATGTAAATACTAAATAGAACACATCATTATTATATCAAGATTGAAGCTATTGCTCACAAGAGGAAATGATGTCCTTAAAAATGAGTATTGTATACCATCTTAAGTAGCAAGCACAAACCAGTAACCAATATGCTCCTCCAACTTTGGACAGATAAAATTGATTTCTTCCATGTAGGATGCCTGTATGTAATATGTTTTTAAAGATAAAAGTCTAAAGATAGCAAATGACAAGGGCTACAAAATGGTTATCTCGGATTTTTTTTTTTTTTACCCAAAATTTTTTAAAATGATTTCCTCAAAATCAGACTTTTCAAACATTTCCCAAAAAAACGGAATATATGTTGGAGAACCACATATGGGCAATACCCAAACAAAATTTCAAAGCAATATCTTTGTTTTTGACTGACTTATGGCTCCCTAAGTAAGAGTAACTCATGACGTCATATTTGTTACTGCGTTTTTGGCTTTTAATAAACCTGAAACAGACAAATAAATGCCAGCACTGTATTTCTGAGACAAAACCTGTCTAGTTAGATGCCTTTTGTATTTATATTTATAAATTTCAAATTTTGACCTTATGTGACCTGACCTTGATCTGAGCTGAGATTGACACTAACTTCACTTAAATGAGGTCACATGGTAAAATGACTATCACTATCGAATTATACGTTATACGTGTGATTTCGAAATAGCCCATAAAACATGTGTCGCATGACTTTCATAGATTTTCTGCCCATAAAACATGTGTCGCATGACTTTCATAGATTTTCTGCGCATGGTGACCTTTTGTGACCTGACCTTGACCTTTGCCAAGAATCTCACTTTAGCTCATGCGGGCTGTGTATTATACCTTTGGGAGCATTGTGAGTGATCATGGTCGCAATCAAAGGCTTTGAATGGAAAGTATGACCCATAAACTGAAATGCCTCGATTTTGACCTTTGACCTAATGTGACCTCAATTCCACAATTTCGAGTTTGCTTTAGATGCGAGTCACTGAGAGATTTCGAATGCCGCCTTGCGCGTCTCGCTGCGATAATTGGTTCCGGAGATAACTAGGGGGGGGGGAATATTATTATTATTATATTAGAAGAAGAAAAATTGCCCCCCCCCCCCCGGTCAATGCCGGGTTAAACCCATATAAAAGAAAGTGCACATTTTGAGCTCCCTGATGCATCAGCTATCGATTGATATGCTACATGTTCAGACCGATGCCGTAAATTTAAGCAGAAACGCCGTGTTGCGCTAAAAGGCCGTTTTCGCCCACTGTGCGCCCGGTGCAGTGTGGTGGAGTGCCGGGGAGAGTACAGTGCCCGCGTCCAGCGCAAAGGCGCACCCAGGCCGCAGCGAAGGGGGGCGGGGGCGAACAGAAGCGTCGCATCGGCTTCTTGTTGAGGGAGATAGGATGGTACAAATCGTTGAAAGCTTTTAAATGTGCACGCCGGTGCCAATAATTTGTATAGGACGTGTTGAACTTCACTTATCACTTATCAATACTATCACATTGAAGGTGCATTCATCCAATATATCATATGTGGTTGAGATAGGCACATATGCCTCATGCGCTTAAAAAACATTCACCTTCATTACTTAATCGTCGCAGACAGAATAATTCATATTATTCCTCCTTCATCAAATTTGACTATGCAGGGGTTAGATGGGCAATATTTTGCCAAAAAAAGACAGTTTCAGGGATACTGCGTTTGCATGCTGCAACTTCGCCGATGACTTGAAGCGTAGCTATTTCTAATAAAAATGTACTAGTCTTGATACATTGGGTAAAGTTTTGGCCGGACAACGAATCCGAAATCGTTATGTAGCTGACAGCTGTGGCGAAATCTTCGGATGGATTGCTGAACTCGAGCATACCGCCGCAGCCGCCCAAAGACCGGCCCGTCGCCTGAGGTCCGTCTCCGTCATGCATGCCACGCCCAGACCAATCGGCATCAGCTCCAGTGTTAATCTTCTCCGCGGCGCGGCGGTGATACAGTTGGTCCACCGGGCGGCCGGCTCGCCAGCCACTGCGACCTCTATCCTGCTTCTGCCAGCCGCCGTGACCTCTATCCTGCTTCTGCCAGCCGCCGTGCCCTCTATCCTGCTTCTGCCAGCCGCCGTGACCTCTATCCTGCTTCTGCCAGCCGCCGTGCCCTCTATCCTGCTTCTGCCAGCCGCCGTGCCATCTATCCTGCTTCTGCCAGCCGCCGTGACCTCTATCCTGCTTCTGCCAGCCGCCGTGCTCTCTATCCTGCTTCTGCCAGCCGCCGCGACCTCTATCCCGCTTCTGCCAGCCGCTGCGTCCTCTATCCTGCTTCGGCCAGCCGCTGCGACCTCTATCCTGCTTCGGCCAGCCGCCGTGACCTCTATCCTGCTTCTGCCAGCCGCCGTGACCTCTATCCTGCTTCTGCCAGCCGCCGTGCTCTCTATACTGCTTCTGCCAGCCGCCGTGACCTCTATCCTGCTTCTGCCAGACGCCGTACCCTCTATCCTGCTTGCCAGCCGCCGTGCCCTCTATCCTGCTTCTGCCAGCCGCCGCGACCTCTATCCTGCTTCTGCCAGCCGCCGTGACCTCTATCCTGCTTCTGCCAGCCGCCGTGCTCTCTATCCTGCTTCTGCCAGCCGCCGCGACCTCTATCCCGCTTCTGCCAGCCGCTGCGTCCTCTATCCTGCTTCGGCCAGCTGCTGCGACCTCTATCCTGCTTCTGCCAGCCGCCGTGACCTCTATCCTGCTTCTGCCAGCCGCCGTGACCTCTATCCTGCTTCTGCCAGCCGCCGTGCCCTCTATCCTGCTTCTGCCAGCCGCCGTGACCTCTATCCTGCTTCTGCCAGCCGCCGTGCCCTCTATCCTGCTTCTGCCAGCCGCCGTGCCCTCTATCCTGCTTCTGCCAGCCGCCGTGACCTCTATCCTGCTTCTGCCAGCCGCCGTGACCTCTATCCTGCTTCTGCCAGCCGCCGTGCCCTCTATCCTGCTTCTGCCAGCCGCCGTGCCCTCTATCCTGCTTCTGCCAGCCGCCGTGCCCTCTATCCTGCTTCTGCCAGCCGCCGTGCCCTCTATCCTGCTTCTGCCAGCCGCCGTGCCCTCTATCCCGCTTCTGCCAGCCGCTGCGACCTCTATCCTGCTCAGCCAGCAGCTGCGACCTCTATCCTGCTTCGGCCATCCCCAATTTCAGCACAACGTTCCGATAAACACAACACAGAACGCCCACACACAGAAAGCAAACATGTTGGACGTCAAAATGTTTTATTGTAGGCCCCACACGCACACACAAGCACACGCAATCGCCCATTTCTCGTTGGTCTTCCCACATTCGGCAATAAATAAATTCGGGCTGGTAACACTAAACAATTTTAACAAACGCATCAGTGAAAATACACATCCGCCCAGCGGCTAGCAAAATACACACCAGTTGCAAACAGCCAGCACGGTGTCTAGCAAAATAGGCGCAGGACTCGCGACGTCCCGGCGTATTCATCGGTACATGCTGAAAGTCCCGGGCGATGCCGGTCGCCGCTCGATCAGCGTGTGCCGCCGCCAGTCAGCTGGGGAAGAAAAATTGCGCCACAGTCGGAGTTGGGTCTCCGCGCGATCGGCGGCGCCAGACAGGCCCTCACCGGGCAGGCGGCCGCTGCCGTGAGGACCAGACCGCTCAGACCGCGGCCGGCGCCAGTAGCAGCGAGACGGTGACGGTGACCCGACGGTGACCGGACGGGTCACGTGTGGTCCGGCCCGGCACAGCCCGCGACACTCACAGGACATCACGGGCCGGACGGCGACACAGTGCGGCGCAGAGTCGGCAGCCACACGGAAACCTGACCCCGCCCCCGGTCACCAGTGCCGCAGTCAGCGACAGCAGCCTGAAATGTGGAGCGGCCCGACACTGGTGCAGAGTACGGCGGCGTCGGCCGACGGACCTTCACAACCACCGCCCCCCATACGCAGTCTGGTGGCGCAGCTCTAAAACGGTTCGCTCGCTATACAATGGGAGCACGGTGTAGTATTTGAAATATATATCACAGATCGCATCCCAGTCCGCACGGTCCGATCGAATCATTGACCCGTTCGTTCGCTAATGGGGACATTATCTCAGACAGCGTTACTGGAGACCAGACACACTGATGTCCACTGGGCCAGCTGAAAACGAAACTGCAGGGCAGGTTTCTAGAACACCATACAACAAATGGGATGCATATGATTTTCAACGAATCCTCTTCCAACTAACGATATGTCGTAAATGTAAACAGGCCGTATACAAGGTATGCACACGCAAACTTTCTCAGCATCATCACATTACACAATCACGGTAAGACTAAAATTATGGAAATTTAGTGCTGTAGTCATCTTTCTAAATGAAACGAGACACATCCCAAAGAATGCAGCACAAGATAAATCGATGAGTATCCCAATGATAAAAAACTTATTTCTTATTTAAACTTATTTCCGCGAGGTCAAGGAGTGAAAATGATTTCGAACAGCTTCAAACGAACTTGGCCACCATCGCAAAGCTCCCCGCCGTTTCAGAGACTCCACATACCAAGTCTCGTTTGTGTATCGCCCGCCTCCTCGTGTCCCCGGTCCCCGCTGCGAGCGCTCACCCCCTCACTTCCCGAGTCGTATCCGACTGCGGGTGACTGGCTTCTTGGCCGGCCGGTCGGAGCGCGCCGCGTCCGAGCTGCGCCGTTTTCGTGACGAGGCCGGCAGCGGCGGCGCGTCGCCGTTGTGGCTGCGCAGCGCAGAGCGCCGGGTGCGCGGCGGCGTTGTTAGCGAGGAGCGCAGCTGGCGCACCTGCTGGCTCCACTCATCCGTTTTCCGGCGCACCTTCTGCATCAGCTCGGCGGACGGACTGCGACGGACGGCGGCCAGCGGGGTGGGAGCGCGCACCGTCGCCGCCGGCGGGGCCGAGCGGCGCCGCACCGGTCGGCCCGGCGCCGCCTGGTTCTCAGTGTCACTGTCCTCGCCGGCCGGCGGCGGCGGTTGCCGGCGCGCGCCGCTCGAGCTCGACACCTCGTTGCTCTGCACGTCACGCCGCTCGCCCGGCGCCGGCAGTCCGGCAGACATGGCCGCCAGCATTGGTAGCGGCGCCGTGGCCGACGGTACCCGCGGCGGCGGCGGCGGCGGGGACGGCGCAGACACCGTCTGCGGACACGAGCGGCGGCTGACCAGCGCTGGCTTCAGCGCGCTCACCGGGTTGAACACCTTGTAGTCGCGCATGGGCGAGGCGCCGGGCACGCGCGACTCTGCGCCGCCGCTGCGGAAGAAGGCCGGCCGGAAGCGGGCGGCCGTCTTGCTGCGCTCGGCCAGCTGGACAGCCCGGCCGGCCTCCTCCGAGGGACGCTTGGCCGCCGAGCTCGGCTCCGACTCGGACTGGCGCAGTCGCTTCTTCACCACCTGTGGGTAGAGAGGCGGTCAGCTCGGGTGATGGCGCGGCCACACCCACACACAGCACGGTAATCAGATGAGTGGGGACAGAGGTCAGCTCAGGTCATGGCGCGGCCACACCCACACAGCACAGTAAACAGCTGAGTGGAGACAGAGGTCAGGTCACTCAGCGGGGCACGGCATCGCCACACTGGCACAGCACATCTGCACAAACTTCCTTTTTTTGGGTGTCAGAGTGGACAATTTTAGCAAAAAAAAGACCATGAGAGTTGAAAATTATGTAGAAAATGGTACAATATTGATTTGCTTTGCATATGAAAAAGCAGCAGTTTTCGTTGAAATCACGTACTTTTAGCCAATATTTTTATGAATCAATATCACAATTCATAATTTGGGAGTGGAAATTCCACTCCTAAAATGGAGAGTGAGAGTGGAAAATTATTCACATTTGGGCATCATTTCCCACCCAAATCGACAAATTTTGGGTGACTGCTGCAGTCTGCACCTTACCGGTATTCTACCCGCTAACTTAACGAAAACAAGTATGCTACTGAAAAATCAGAGCAATGGAACCTGATGGCAACGAAACGGCGAGACCTACGAAATAAGATCGCGGCCACAGCTTATCCACCTACTAATGCTTTGCAACAGGAAGCAGATCATAGATTTCTACGAGCTGATCACAGGTAATGGTGTACCGTCAGCTGACCTGGACTTTGGGCGGCCCCGGAGGATCCAGCATCACGGTGACCACGCTCGTGTTGTCCGCCCGTAAACACTTCATCTTCCACTTGCTGAGAGCCAGGTCCACCAGCCGCTTGGACGGGTTGATCCACTGACGCTCCTGCGGCCACAGAATACTTGCCATCAGTGCGTGCACAAAACCAGGGCGGCAGTACGATACTCGCTTTAAGTCAGGTCTCCAGTGATTTGGCGTAAGCAAAAGTCGCATAACATAAGCAAAAGTCGCATAACATAAGCATGCTGCTAACCAAATGTACGCAAGCAAGAACAGTTGGGGCATTCCAGGACAGATCGACAAGCAAAACCCCCAAATTATCTCCCTACATCTCATATTTCGATAGAAGTCCGTTATATCGATTATCTGGGGCGCCAAATCGCGCTGAACAAGTTTCAGCTCGATCGAAGTTACGGCTGCCGAGTTATAGCCTCCGGCATTTTCGTGAGGTCACCTTGCATGACTTAGCCGATCAGTTAAATAACTACACAACACATTATCCAGTTCCTAGAAAACCATACATTTTCTGAATGGTAATGAAGTCAGGAACATCATCACAGGCCCAGTTTTGTTGTTGTTGTGGATTCTGACTTAATGACCCTTGACCTCTGGTGACCTGACCTGACCTCGACACGAGCGCAGCGCATTTGTTTAAAAATATACTTTGGCAAGTTGTCTTTGCGCGTGAAAAAAATAGATGGGTATTCTCTACAAATGTACTTTTTCATTGCTCAAAATAACGTGTTTCAACAACAACACAAATTGTACCATGATAGCATTTATTGCGGTTTCTGTGTCACACGCAGGTTTCAGGTTGCAATATAAGCCACTTAAAGGTTAAAGGAAATAGCTCACCTTCAACATGGGGTTTTGAACTGAGATAGCAGTTTTGTAGCCCGTGTTCCGAAACCCCTATCTGAAAATTTTCTTGACTGAAAAGACTAGCCGAATATTTTTTTTTCTCGAAGGAATGGGGACTTACGAAAGAATGCGGTGCTTACGATAGCCTGGGCAGAGGCTATACGATCAGCCAATTGGCTTGCATACTGTGCTAGCAAGCGAACCGCCGCCCGCCGGTTGGCACTTCTCAAATGGGAGTCTATTCTTACGCGAGTACTTTCAAATCGGATTGGCTGAGTCATTTTTTTCATTCGCGTGACGTGAGGACCCTGACTCAGAGAGTATGTATATAGTTTTGATAAAATTAATCATGTACGACCTTCTGTCCTGAATCGGCGCGATGTATCGCTATTTTCGACAATATAAAAACAAATTGCATTTCAAAATATAATTGAGTCGTTTTTGAGAGAAAAAATGTGAACTATTTCCTTTAGGGTGAATTTCTTGATGACCCAGATGCAATTGTCGCTCAGTGGCCTCTGCAAGGTCAGCTGAAGTCATCTGAGGTCACCAGCACCCTTTTTGCCAATAACTCAATATAATAAAGATAGAGACGTGCGAATGACATCACTGTGTTTGTCTCGTCGAGTCGCGTCGCGCACACATGCAACATGACCTACCTGGGTCACCAAATGACCTTGCACCGAGGTCAAATTTTGAAGTTGACCTAACCAGGTCACTATTAAAATGTTTTGAAGTGCCTTGACGAGACAAACACGATGGTGTCAAAATAATTTATCTATGTTTAATCGATAAAAAGTTATTCATGAACAACTTGAAGTTGTGTGTTGTTACTAGTCAAAAAAGTAGTTCGTGAATACCTTGTTATCTATTAAACATATCATCTTAACACCATCGTGTTTTTCTCGTCAAGGCGCTTCGAAACATAGTAATGGTGACCAGGTTAGGTCAACTTCAAAATTTGACCTCAGATCAGTCATTGTGTGGCCCAGGTAAGTCATGTTGCATTTGGGTTGATGCGACTCGACGAGACAAACACAGTGGTGTCATTTGCACGTCTCTATCTGTATTCTATCAAGAGTTATTGGCAAAAAGTGCTGGTGACCTCAGATGACTTGCAAAGGTCACTGAGCAACAATTGCACCAGGGTCATCAATAAATTCACCCAACTTAACCTTCAAGTGGCTTATATTGCAACCTGCAACTTTCGTGACACAAACACCGCAATAAATGCAATCATGGGACAATTTGTTTGTTTGTTGAAAACGCGTTATTTTGAGCAATTAAAAAATACATTTATAGAAAATAACCATCTCCAATTATTTTTTCTGTGCAAACACAACTTACCAAAGTATATTTTACAAATATAAGACAAAATAATTTTCACTGCGCTCGTGTCAAGGTCAGGTCGCCAGAGGTCACGGGTCATTTCGTCAGAATCCACACAAAAATAAAAACTGGGCCTGTGATGATGTTCCTCACTTCATTGCCATTCAGAAAACGTATGGGTTTCTAGGAATTTGATAACTTGTCGAGTTATTGGCTAATCGGCTAAGTCATGCAAGGTGACCTCACGAAAATGCCGGAGGCTGTAACTCGGCAGCCGCAACTCCAATCGAGCTGAAACTTGCACAGCGCGATTTGGCGCCCCAGATAACCCCCATCACGGACTTAAATCGAAATCGGAGATGTAGGGTGTTACCCCCTTGTCGATATGTCCTGGAATGCCCCAGTTGGGCAACACAGCAGGACGTGATCGAATGTGCCCGCCTCCTCGCCGCAAACTACGCGAGTCCGCAGGGCATGACAAGAACAATAAAGCCCCCTGCGCCGTGTCGGCCGGCGCCGGCGCCGGCGCGGTTCGGTTTCTCACCTCGCCGGTGTTGGTGTGGTTGATGAGGCACTCCTCGTTGAAGAGCTCAGCGTGCGCCACGTTCGAGACAGACAGCTGCGGGGAGACCATGTTCCAGAAGCCGTCGGTGCCGAGCACCAGGCAGCGGTGCTGCGTCACGTCCACCGTCAGCACGTCCAGGTCCGGCTCCGGCGACACCACGTACTCGTTGTTGGACGAGTTGAAGCTCCACAGGTCGCCTGTCGGATGCAGTGGAGCGAGTTAGAACAGTGCGGTCACGGTGAGGTGCCCAGCTCACTTCATCGAAATAGAGAAGTACGCAGGTAACGTGAAAACGCACACAAAACACAACCAGTCAGATTTGTGTTAACATTTGTCAAAACATCGCAGACATCAATACAAGCTACTAGACTGAAAATAGTGTGACCAATTATGGTACAGATCCAACACAAATAAGAGTTTTGAAAACTAATAGTCATGCAAATCTGTGACAAATCTCTCATTTTTGAAAGCATGCTATATGCATTGTTAAGTGTTAAATGCAAAGCGTGGCTGTGGATGACACTCAACCGAAGGCCAGGAACACCACTGTGATGCAAATTTAAGGGGTAGTGCCGCGATTTAGGCTCTGAGCCTTTGCGGTACCCCCACGACCACTGTATACTAAAATTAATGCAAATAAATGTGTTGTTGTTTATGCACCGCGTTCCGTTCGCGCCACTGCCCCTCCGCACCAGAAGCGACTGACGCACCGAGTGAACGCGCCACAGCCAGGAACGGGATCTCGTCGATCTCTGTGGAGCGTCGGATGGGGCCCTGGTGGCCGATGCGGGGCCGGTTCCAGACGACACGCGGCACGCCGGACTTGTTGATCACCTTGCCCCCACTCTGCTGGATCCGCTCACACTCGTCGACCGACTCTGGCTTGTGGTCGCGCGTCAGCGGCCGGGCGTGCCAGTGGCGCGAGTCGTCACCTGCCGTGGCAGCGACGGTGAATCAGGGCCAGTCAGCACTGACATGGTGCTGCCACTATGTCCAATACAGCAGGCAACGCAATACAACACAACAGAAAATGGCACTACACAGTACACACTACTACGAAGCATGCCAGGACACGACGTAATGCAGCATTTTGAAAGAGATGCATAACACCAAACAACACAACACTATGACAACCCTCAGCTACCAAACATAACGAGAGAAAACACAGAACAGCACAGCAACCGCATGAAGTGACACAACACTCGAAACACAAAAGACAGGACAGACTCATTCGTGAGCCAGCGTCTCTGGTTCCCCAGTCTGTTTCCACATGTCTACTTCACACTCAGATAACTGCATGACAATAATAATGGAAATGCATATGTCATACACGATTATTAATAATACAAAAAATAGTCCGAACCTTTTGAATGGATGGATTTCCGAGGCCCACGCTAAGCAGAGCTTGTCGCGCAGGCCCTGACCCTACCATCCGATCGCGCAATTCCTGGTAGCCGGCAGAATTTAGAAGCGAAAGTTTTACGTGCCCGACATACCTGGACACGGTCCGCCCCACTCACTGACGTTACGGGTCACCTGACCTTTAGTGCGAACGGTGCCACTGGCCGCAGGCCATCCCAGTCAGGAGCAAATAGCGAGCGCCGAAGCGACTTCAACCCGGGCTGCCACTACCTGGGCAGCACACACAGCCCAGCGCTCTCCCACTGAGCTGCAGGGGCGGACAATGGGGGTTGATTGGGGATTTAGGGCGCCGCAGCTGCCTAGTTGTGTGGCGTGGCGCCTATATATGTCATACTCACTGGCACTCAATCAGCAGGCAACTCACGAACTAGGAGTACACTATAACTGGTGTTCACAGAGCTGCATGAGTCTAAATGTGTAAAACAACGCACGCCATGAACCTGTACTAAAAATTACCTGGCTTCTGGTATCCGAGGACAATAGCAGAGTCCCCCACATGGCCAGTGTAGATTTTGCCTCTCCTGATGAATGCAATGCTGGCAGTAGAGCCAGAGGTGCTTGGCAGACCAGCAGATGTCTTGGGCCAGTGTTCTGAGGAGACAAATATAGTGAGACAAGCATCCTCACCCCTGTCAGCACATAACAGTGTTAGATATGATGGGGCACATACCTAGCACAATAATTTGACTCATTAGATCTGACAGTTCTGACATGAGATTATTGGGTAAAATAATACACTTATTAACACTTCAGGCATGCATGGACTAGCTAAGCAATGTGCAAGATACAAGATAAGGTTCATATCAGTTTTGGCAGTTGTTTAATTATGTTCTTAGCTTGTATAATAAAGTGAGTAACAAATTACATCATAAAAACAGTCACTCTCAGTAAGGTACCATGAAGTATGAAGCACAAGATAGACTTACCTTACCCAGGCTTAATTTAATTACAGGGTTCAGATACAATATTCATTGTGATGGATGGTTATAATATATTCCTCACCACTCCATTTACCATGTCATTAAGGTCAATGACCTGACAACACTCATATGATCAATAGGGCAGTGGTGACTTGAAGGAATTTGAGAAACTTTAGAAATAACTGCTAATGTTGACAATTATTGTGAAAATCTGCTGTCAAATTCTGATTACATCACTCTTTTAGCACCATGCACATATAAAGTGCACCTGTCATTGACTTCCACACAAGGCATATATATAGCCAGACCCAGTAACAAACCCACCATTTCCTGGGATTCCTTTGGGTGGCAGCCTGGCTCAGATGGCTCAGTGGTAGAGCACCTGCTGTCTGAGCCAGTGACCAGGGCTCTAACCAGGGTTGGAAAAGTTGCTGTTTGCTGGTGTACAGGGGCACCAGGAGATTGTGTACTCTAGAATTGTGACTGGAAAGAATTAACTTTTTTGTACTCTTTGAATAGGCAATAAATATTCTTAGGAAACATGCCAAACTCATATGAATATTTGTGTTCCCAGGCACAGCAGACATCAATGAGAAAAATTTGAGCGACATCAAGCAGAAAACGATTTCCAACCTCCAAGAACCAAGTGTCTCTAAACTGAAACCTTTGGTCAGCAAGATGAAATGCCAGCGCCTACATTGTGTTATTCCAATGCATGTTTCAAATGAACATATTTATGTTTTAAATATAAACATGATGTATGATGCAGTCTTCTGTCTGATAACAAACTGATCACAAATTATGGGTTAATCCAGACAACTCATTAGCAAATACTTAACCATGCGAGTAGGTGAAGGGACAAAGTTAAAACACAGCTCTTCCTTAGGGCAGAGTACATGTCGCTTATCTCGAAAAGCGTCAGTCAGTGGTGTTAAAAATATCAAAAAACAAACAAACAAACAAGAAACTAAGCACCCACCAATCCGACTCAATAATCACACACCGCCGTAGACACCGCACTACACAAATCAAAATAGCGTACCACGAGACGTCCTGCGCCGAAAATGTCTCATATCTTCCTTCAGAAGAGATGAGCACAAGATTACGCTGCTGAGTACTTTCCTCGACGAATACCTTGTGTACCAAGTACCGTTTTCCCTTGCTGGAAAAGCTCATGGTACCTGGTGTTCATTGAGAACAAGTACTATGCAGATAATCATTTTTTAAAAGGTTAAATGACCAATTAAATGGTATGAAAAGAAAGTGCTTGCCTTCCTGATGCCAATGGTACCATTTTGTTTGTTAAGACGACCACCTTTTTTAGGCGTAAATAGCTAATGAGAATCCTTGTACTCAGTGTCTAAAACACCAGGTCACCAGGTGCATACCGGCGAAGCTTTATGTCCGATATATCTATCAATCAGGCTCGTTAATCTAAATTAACTAAATATGAATGCAAAATGTTCGGCCTTATCAAAAAACTGAAATTCAAGAGCATCCGCTACGTGAAAGAGGTCGTATAACACCGTCTAAGATATACTCGGCGCTCTTCTCAGTTGCTTCTCGGCAACTCTCAACTCGAGCTCAACGCTGATTGGCCCGTGTCCACACCGGGCACATTTCGTGAGGACAACACTATTACACCGCAAGTCTTGGCTCCGCGCGCTCTCTCGTGTTTTGCGACTATGATGCGCCATTAACGTATTTCAATTTCATGACCGTGATTATTTGGGCCTCAAGCCTTGGCCTTGAGTATTTTGTTCGTACCACACCGTGTTCCAGGCATTTCAATTTGTCCTCTTGGAACAGGTTAGTGGCTTGTTGGTCACCGAAGGTTAAAAATACAGGTTTTCTGGTCACATACATACTAAAGTACTTTTCAGTTTTCTACTGCCCAGTGTCCTAGCATTGGTAAATTTGGGTGGGAAACGACACCCTATGGATACTGTTTTTCCGCTCTCTTTCCCGAGTTTTACTGGGATTTTCAACTCCTTATTTTAAAATGTATTGGATAATTGGAATCCTCACTGATTAATGGATGTAATAATGGGGACAGCCTGTGTAGGGAAAGAGGTAATAATTGGCATAGGTACCTAATAACTAATTCTGGTGAGCAGGTAATTGGATATTAATAAAACAGAGTACATATGTTATTTGGTTGAATTTTCCGCTCTTTATGTTTATTTTAGCCAGAATTTTCCACTCTGCACTCCAGCTCCAAAGCAATCCTAGTACCCTGCTACTGCCTGTGTACTAGTTAGGGCACATAGCATTGTCTCTTGGGCCCTTTATTACCATACAGCCTAATATGTAACTGCCATGAATATAATCCTATTTGTAATTATGTACTATTTTTTTTTCTGAGAAAATGTACTTCACTACCAGCAAAAGTAAAATTCCCACCCTCACGTTATTACCATGAATATACTACTACCTGTAATTATGTACTCAATTTTTCCAAGAAAATGTACTATGCATACCAGCAAAAAAAAGTAAATTGCCAACCCTGGCTCTAACTCATTGGTCCAAACTCTGACCTCTGCAGGTTGACCCAGCCCTCAACAAACACCCATCAGAACATGGTGAATTCCAATTGTGCTTTTATCACAAGGAAATGCCTTAACCAAAAAAGGTTTCCATGGATTCAATTTTCAATTTCTGCCCCCAGATTTCCAAAGCAGCCCAAAATTTCCAAAAGCTGCCCCAATTTTGATGTGTTGGTGCCAACCCTGCCCCCACAAGATCTTGTCAAAACCTGCCACGTTTTGCATATTGGTGGATACATATGACACATTTCACACACAAAAAGACCCATGTTTACATTGCAGTTGTAATGGCGGAGTTGTTGCGGTCAGCTGAGGTGATTGACAGGTGATACAAATCATTATTGTTAGGTAAGTACTGAGAATGTCTGTTTTGAGTGCAGTTCTAATGAAATGAGATGTGTATAATTAGTATAAAATATTATATTTTCCAGTCATATTCCGCTTTTGCACACCTTTTATAGGAAAATGTAATATTGTATACTAATTCTACACATCTGATTTCATCAGAACTGCACTCAAAACAGGGACATTCTCAGTACTTACCTGACAATAGTGATTTTTATCACCCGTCAATCGCCTCAGCTGACTGCAATGACTCAGCCATTACCACTAAAATGTAAACAACATGGGCTGCTTTGTGTGTGAAATGTGTCGGATATGTATCTAGTAAGGTCACATTGTGGTAGCGGCTGCTGCACAGCCGACCTTCAATCTCAAATACAAGTCCTGTCCTACGCCAGGAATAGAGGTTTAGTGAGAGCGTCATGCATATATTTTTGGTAGACAAAGAAGTGCAACATATAGATATGGCTTTGAAATTTGGTGTGGGCATCGTCCATACTTGGTTGTCCAACATTTCTTCTGTATAACTAATCTAACCCTGCCATTAAGTCTGATCGGGACGAAACCTACAATTCGCTCATAGCCATTATGACTTAAAAAACAAATAGCCGCCACGGGATTGAGCGTGATAGGGTTTAGTGGTCGACCAGATACATATGATGTCATATGATAGCCAGTATCTGACACATTTATGCACCCAATTATTTATATTTAATTGTAATGGTGGAGTCGTTGCAGAGTTACAGGTGGTCAACTGAGGCTATTGGCGGGCGCTACAAATAATTAGTCGGGTAAGTACTGATGTCCGTTTTGAGTGCAGTTGATGAAATCAGATTTGTAGAATTAGCATACAATATTCAATTTTCCTATATAAAGGTGTGCAAAAGTGGAATATCAACTATTTTCCTATACAAAGGTGTGGAAAAGCAGAATACAACTGAATCACCAGTTGCTCCCCATCCCATGGGAACATCAAACGTCAAAACATGACTATCACAATAAGGATCAAATGACCATACCTATGCTGCAAACTGGCTGTCATCTCCATGCCTATTTCACAAAAATTGATATTAATTTATAGGTTAAAATTGGTCTACAGAAGCGACAACCCGAACCTACATAACTGCGCCAGTTTCGTCTACAAATTCTTACCAAGCTCTTTCCACATCGCCTGATGAGTGGCAATGAATCCTTCCCGTATGGCTTTGAGCACAAGTTCATCTTCATCTGACCAAAAATTCTTTTGACTGACTACAAAGTCCATTAAGTTGTCTTTTGAAAATTGGGCCGCTTCTCTCCCACCATGGCCGTCAAAGATTCCGAAGAAGGCGTATTCCAAATCTTTCTCATCTTCCGTCTGTTGATAAGCCACCGAAAAGACATCTTCCATGTAACGTCGATCACCCTGATTGCAATGCCCAGTCACACGCAGGTTTACACCGATATTTGGCGCCATAGCAACAAGTACAGACAGGGCGATGCACTGACGCTTCTCCCACGACCATACGCTCAAACGCAACGGTTTTGCACAGGAAACATCGCAACAAAATACAAGCGTGCGATTGGCTGTTGCGGTACTTGCGTCATTCAACCTTCGAAAGTGAGCCGACTTTCACAAAAATAAGGAAATAAACAAGTTGTATTTTGCCCATTTTGAATAAAGTTTAAATAGGAAAAGGTCATGCTAATATCATACATCTTTTAAAATTGATAAACATGAAATATTTTCAATTTATTTAGTTTGGTTAATATTGCTTTTTTGAACAGCACTATATGGACGTCGAGTCGTAACACAAAATCATGATTTCATACATTCTTGTTCATGCTTCTTGATACAAACGATGCATATTTTTTTATAATTAAAAACGGACTTCTCCAAAAAATAATAGCGTTAAAATATGAAGAATGTCAAATAAAATGTGCATACAACCTTCCTACTGGGGCGTGAATCAGTAGAAGCGGATGCTAGGAATGAGCCAATCAAATTCCTGTATTTGCGCTCTACCCATCCAGAACAAGACGACAACATTCCTACATGTAAACAAAATAAACCGCCAAATATCGTAGCAGAAGCCTGATATTTGGTGCTGGTTTACTTACGAAGTTTTCTGTTATGATCGTCAGTGAAATGGATTGGAGTAGTGTATAGTTTAAGGCAAAATATCGATATCGTGCAGACGATTCTAGCGTGCCTTTATCCATGCAATCATCGTAATCTGTGAACTCAGTTGTGATTCTTGCGAGCACATCACAATCAAGTCGTTAAGATGATATTAAAACATCTTAAAACAATTTTGCCTGCCCAGGTAAGTAGTCATAATTCCCTAAAAAATGTTCGCATGCATTTGCTTTCCTTTTTGCTCAATGGTTCTCGGAAATCGCCCGCTGTTCCCGCTCAAGTCCAACTAGTTGCATTTCTGTTTTATGATAGAGTTAATACATGCAAAAACTGGGCCTGAAGGTCACGATCTCAGCGAGCTCTTTTTTAATGGCATTCTTCTGGCATTGGTCTGAGAACAAGTAAAATCACACTAGTACACATCGCGTGCGTATTTACATACATTACATACATTCGCGTGCGAGGGGGCGCAGAGCACTCGAGTGGGGGGAATGCGTTATTTCGGTCGCAGGGGAGGGGAGGGGAGGGAGAGGGAGCAGTGACGACTGGCGCCATGCTCACACACCACGGGGGGAGCTCCCGGCGGGCCATGCTCACTGCCCAGGAGGGCAGCTTCGCAGGCACATACCGGGAGACAGGGGGGGGGGGGGGGGAGAGCGGGAGGGCCTCGGAGCCGCTCTCCGGAGTCGCGGTCGTCGACGGCACCTCAAAGGAGGAGGGAACCGTCGACTCAGACGACCGCGACTCACCAGCAGGCCCCGCAAAGTCAACGAGCGCGTCGATCAGCTCCAACACGGTCGGAAAAGGGGAGCCGTTTAGAAGTGAGCAGGGGAGTGGTACTTTTTCTTCTGCCCAGTGGAGGTCGAGCTTGGCCTTAAATTGCCGAACGGTCTCAGTGTCCACCACTTCCGGGGGCAGAGCGTTCCAGTCATTTATGACTCGGATACTGAATGCATTTCGCTTGACTAGACACTGCACGGGACTTGCTGAGCTTCCAGCTTCCACCGATGACCTCGGGTGTGGCATTGTCTGGCGGGGGCGAAGAACGTCTCTGGTGGCAGGTCGATTCCTCCGTGCAGGATTTTGTATAGTTTTACCATGTCGCCTCGGCGCCGTCGGTAGTGCACAGAGGGCAGTTGAGCATCGCGAGTCGCCGTCTGTAGGAGAGGTGACAGATATCTGGTATCAGCCTCTTTGAGCGTTCTCCACTAGCTTCTGGTCTGCTCGGTTGAAGGGACCCCAGATGACGTTGCCGTACTCCAAGTGAGGACGGACGAGGGATTTATACAGTAGCGGAAGGGTGTCTTGGTCGAATTTTACAAATGATTGCTGTATAACTGCGAGGATCTGGGTTGCCTTAGCCGCAGCTGAAGACGCCTGTTTGCGAAACTTGAACACAGAATCCATGTCAATTCCAAGATCCTTTTCGAGGAAGGAGTGCTCCAGACTGTGGTCCCTCATGACGTAGGAGTGGCGGCGATTTCTGTTCCCAATGTGGACAGTTTGCACTTGGACTCGCTAAAGGGCATCTGCCACTTGTCGGACCACATGTGATTACCGCGTCAATGTCAGCTTGAAGGTCTTCAATCCCCGCAACGAGCGTCACTGCGAAGTGCGAATGACGTCAGCGAATGACGTCAGGCATGTCGTTAACGTAGATCAGAAAAGGAAGTGGGCCTAGGACAGAACCTTGAGGGACACCACTTGTCACGCGGGCTCAGGGTGGCTTAGATGCCTCCACAGACACTTGCTGCTGGCGGTTCGACAGAAAGGCCTTATTCCAGGTGTAAAGCTTCCCAGCCACTCCATAAGCTTGTAGCTTCATTAGCAGGCGTTGATGGGGACGGAATCAAACGTTTTCTTATCATCAAGGTAGATGCAATCAGTGCAGTCGTCATTTTCAGCCCAGCAGCTCCAGTCCTCCATAACTGCAAGCAGCTGCGAGGTACATGGCCGCCTGGGGTGGAATCCGTGCTGATCCTTTGAAAGGAGCTCCAGAGACAAAAGATGGCTGAGAAACTGGTCACGGATCAGAGATTCAAGGATTTTACATGGCATGGCAGTAAGACTGATAGGTCGGTAATTCGCTGGGCTTTGGTCGGTCACCTTTCTTGTGAATTTGGACAACCACGCCTAGTTTCCAATCCGCAGGGACCTCTCCAGTATCCAGAGACCTCCTGTTCAGGTGAGCAAGCGGAATAGCTACTGCAGCGCAGGTCCCTTGCAGGAGCTTTTAGTTTATCCCGTCGGAGCCGGGTGAACTAGAAGGCTTGAGGTTGCAGATTTTCTTCGCGATGTCGTTTCATCGTTCCAACAGATCTCGCTTGTTGTCGTTTACCTCATGTTTGAATTGCGGGTGATATTTGGCAGTGTCGAATTATCCGTCTCGGCGGTGACCACATCGAATGGCACCGAGTTCCGGTCACTGATCGTTTTAACATTAAGGTCCGCCGCCTTGTAGGTGTGCTTGTGACTTTTAGCAGCTTCCACTGGTGACTTCTGGCATGGCGGATCCAGGGGGGGGGGGGGGGGGGGGGGGGGGGGGGGGGGGCAAAGGGCCATGCCTCCCCCAAACCGCCTGCAATCGGCGCAAAATGGACACATTTCCTGATATATAAAGCAATCTAAGCAACTTTTACTAAGAACAATTTGTTTTAAATCAACTCTCAATGCATAAGCATGCGAAATCCGATACGTTTCCAGAATTGTGTGAGACTGGGATTTGCCCCCCCCCCCCAACAAAAACGTTCTGGATCCGCCTTTGACCTCGGGTCAGGGTGGCATCTGACAATGCACGTCAGAAGAGAGCATGATCGAGCGACAATCGACATTCCCCCATGATCAGGACCTGGTGCACTGTTACCATGTCACAGGTTCCTGACACTGGTGAAGCGAGGGAGCGGTCTCAGTGCACTGCTGCAGGCTCTCCCGGCTTCAGGTCCACAGTCCAAGTCATTCTCGTTGCTCCCTTTGACTCTCCCGAGCGATTCTGGTCCGCCCTGCTGAAGGTACCCCATGGATGAGGTCATACTCCTGGAACGGCTTGATCATGATCTTGTAAAACAGCGGAAAGATGAAGCGGTCGGATTTGCGAACGAGCGACGACCACTGCGAACATCTGGGATCTTTTGGCTGCACATCGGCCGCGACTGGTTCGTGAAGCCTGAGTTTGCTGTCTACCACAATGCCCGAATTTTTTTTTTCCATTGCAGAGTGAATGTGCTAACCGCTGTGGATGCCGGCCTTGGTAAGAATTATGCGAACCGATGTGCATTTTCTTGCACGTAGCAGCACATAGGGCTCCAAACGCCGGCTCTTTACGGCCATTGCCTGTGTGATTGCCCCCCCCCCCCCCCCTCGTCCGTTTGTCAGGACGGCGCGGCCAAAATAACGGCCATGACGTGGTCCTACAACAACGTCAAGCTGGCCGTCTGCACTGCCGACCGCGTCGTCATCATGTTCGACGAGAACGGAGATAAGAAGGACAAATTCTCCACCAAGCCGATCGACTCCAAAGTAAGCGCGCGCGCTTTTCAGATGCATCAAAGTTTGTATGTGCCTTTTAGTACGGTTTGCGGAACGCGCTCGTATTATCGAAAACGACAATTAGAGCATATTTGAGGGAAATGAGATAGTTTGCGCCATTTATTAATATTTAATCAACGTTTCTGCTATATAACAATATATTAAACAACAAAGTGATAATCAGAGTGAACGCACTTATTCACCTAAAAAACAAACTCACCAAGATGATGAGGACTCGGTGTTACCACTGTTTCTGTGGCCGTCAGTATGGCAAGAAGAGTTACGTGGTGAAGGGTCTGGCGTTCTCTCCGGACGGCACCAAGCTGGCCATCGGGCAGTCGGACAACATCATCTTCGTCTACAAGATCGGCGAGGACTGGTAAGGTGCCAGCGGCGGCTGTCACGGTGCCAGCTGCCGCGTACTGGACTGGCTGCGGATACTTGTCTCGCAGTGGTGCTGAGAAATGATGTAGCATGTACCCATAATGATATCTGCAGTTCATCAAGCATCATTTATGGGCGCACTTCGATACAAAATGAAGGCTTTTGAAAATTGGTGCATTCTGTAATGGCCAGTTTTGGTTGTTGTGACTGCAGGGGTGAGAAGAAGGTGATCTGTAACAAGTTTGTGCAGTCGTCGGCGGTTACGTGTCTAATCTGGCCGCTCGAGGGCCCGATCGTGTTCGGACTGGCGGACGGCAAAGTGCGTGGCGCCAACGTCAAGTCCAACAAGTCGCAGACGCTCTACCAGACCGAGTCTTACGTCGTCTCTCTGGCGCCCAAGTGAGTGTCCGGCCCTGTGGCCACATTGCAGGACTGCAGCTGTAAATGATGACGGTAATAACGGAACGGCAACGGGATTATTATCAACCTTTCATTCTTGCATATTGTTTCATTCATTGCTTCATTCATAGTCTGTGTCAGTTATTGCCGATATTGTTATCTCAGGACTCAGCCGAGTGCAGACGGCGGACCATTGCGCAATGTGCATGCCTGCATACGACCTACATACGTCATCTATACGTACTGCCGGTCCGGTCTCTTCCGGTGCGGTGAGTCGGTGACTCAGTCCCGGCGGCGCGGTGAGTCGGTGACTCAGTCCCGTCTCTATGTGGCCGGCAGCTCCAGCGGCACGGCGATCCTGTCGGGACACGCGGACGGCAACGTAGTCAGGTTCTACGTGGCCAAAGATGATGAACAGCTGCCGCAGGTACAGTCACGCCAGTGGGCGTCCGATCCTCCCCGGCCCGTGGTACACCGGGCGGCTCAGTCCCAGCTGTCCCGGTCACGTACTCCCGAAGTGTCTAATACGAATTGTCGCGCATGCCCGCGGCCCGCCAGCCAATAGGAGGCCGGCTGCGTGTGGGTGTGGCATGTGACGTGTGACGTCACGAGGTGGTTACTGGTTAGTTTCGTGTTGGCCGTCAGGGAGATCTTGTCAAGGTCATGTATAGGAGGTAGAGTCATCCGGTGATTTTACGTAATCATGACGTCAGAGCGTGACGTCATGTGTATCCATCGGCCTCCGCCGCCATTGCAGTTAATGCTATTTCGGGAGAAATAAATACCATCTAACTCGAAAAGTAAAAAGGTTACGAAAAAGGAAAAGACAGCGTTGGAAAGCTCAAAACAAGGCGAATCGAAATATTTGGATCATTTTAGGTTCGGGTCCATATTGAGGTCACTAGAGGTCATCAAAGGCCAGGGCCTTGTTCACGGTCCCCCTGGTTCGGCGGTCACAAGCTAAGGCTCTAAGCCCCGCCCATTCGATGAACTTTGATTTGACCTAAACCACATGCATGATATGAATCAACGCGTTCTGACGATGTTAACACGATGACATCAAAATCATTGCTGTATCTATATTTGTCGAAAAGTTATTTGCAAAAAATAGTTTTAACCGACCGCAGACGACATGCGCCCGAATTGACTACTGGGGTGACGTCATAAGTAGAAGTGGAAACATTACGGAGATAGGGATGACACCACCCCCCCCCCCCCTGGATCTTGTATAATATGTCGTTGGGCGTTTTGAAAGAACATAAATTGTGAAACTTCTTGATCCCATCCCAGTCATAGGCAGATGGGTGGGTCTGATGTTAATAGAAAAATGTGGAATCAATGTTTAATTGCACAAAAGAATACACTTGCAGCTTTGCTCTGCTTGTGTTATGGATGCTACTCGTAGTTCAACGTATAACTTGGCGACACAAAGCCTTCTAAAAGGCGCACTGGCGATACAAAGCTTTCTAAAAGGCGCCCTGGCGATACAAATATTTAGAACAGCTCAGGTTTGTTTCACAAGGGAACACAATTCTAAAGAATAGTGTTATCCATGTCAAACCAACCTTCGGTTATAAAAGGCGCCCTGGCGATACAAATATTCCTAAAAGGCGCCCTGGCGATACAAAGCTTTCTAAAAGGCGCCCTGGCGATACAAATATTTATAAAAGGCGCCCTGGCGATACAAATATTTCTAAAAGGCGCCCTGGCGATACAAAGCTTTCTAAAAGGCGCCCTGGCGATACAAAGATTTATAAAAGGCGCCATCTATATCTCTGCAGCGGTAACCAAACACAATGTTAAGGTTCTGTCCGTCATGTTTTTGTCCTGTCGCCAAATAATATTTCAACAATTACCATGAATGTTCTTAGTGATGAGAGGAGTCATGGATGTTCGTCTATTAGTATCAAATTGGGAGCGTGTGCAGATGCGTTTACATGTAGATACTAAGGCACCCGTGTTTAGTTATATCTCAGTCTCAAGTACGGTTGTCGCTGGCCTACGCGTGTCACTGTGTATTAATGCAAATGAATGCAAGATGACTCAACTTTGTTGGCGCATTGTCAGTTTCCGTGTCGGCCATCGGGGAGTGCGAGATCCTGCCAAATACGGCATTGGGCTTTATGAAAGAACACATTTGCGAGGCCTATTGGTCCCACTCAATAGGCATATGGGTGAGTCTAACGTTGGAAGAATGAGGAAACAATGTTTACCTAATAACACAACATGGCATGATAGGTACACTCAAGTACAGCGCAGCCTTGCGTAGCAGCCATGGACGCCAGTTCAATGTTCAACTTGGCGTCTGGCGATATAAAACGTTTGCAAGGCACATTTTATACTTGTATACCTATGCAACACTCGAGATTTGGCAATCTTTCCACACACAAAAATAACCGAGTTTTTGTCATTAAGAATATATTTTGCGTACATTTGATTGCAATGTTTGCATCCAGTACTATGACTGGGATCAAGAAGCTTCGCAATTTATGTGCTTTCGAAAAGCCCAACGACATATACAAGATCCCCCAGACGGCCAACACGAAACTAACCACCTCGTGACGTCACACGCCACACCCACACGCAGCCGGCCTCCTATTGGCTGGCGGGCATGACATGACCATTCGTATTAGGCAATCGGGAATACGCGCCCCGGTCCACAGGCACAGACTCGTTGGGTTTCGGACAGTGGTGGGGGACCGATACCGCTTGGCTGGCTCGGCCGGGCCGCAGGCACAGACACGTCGACACGTCCCGTCCCCTCGCCCTGCCCGTCCCGACATGTACCGCCCCCGGGCCCGTCGTCGCCTCGGCCAGGTGGGGTGCCAGGTGACCGCTCGATACTGCTGACTCGGCCGCGCCGCACTTATCGATAGCAGCAGACAGGCGAGCAGGCACGTAGCCAGGATTTCGTCCAGGGGGGGGGGGGGGGCGCCTCGAAAGGGACCCCTTCCCGAGCGTTGAAAGCCCCCCCTTCCCAAGCGTTGAAAGGGTCAAACACAACGGATTAAAAGGCACGTTACAAGGATGGAGAATGCAGTATGACAGGTATGGCATGGGCCATACCAACTTTGGAACAAGCGACACCAATTTGGAATCAGCTATACCATCTTCGAATATTTTGTTTAGGCTCAAGACCCGAAACTCTTCCGCGGCGCGAAAATTTTGAGTCTTATGCCCTGGATATGCATGCTCATCAATGCGTCGGATTGCGTATGGTGCGGACCTCTAAAAAATGTATCTGTGCGTTTAAAAGTGCGGTAAAAAAGTGCTAAAGCGAACTATTTTGAACAATCATATAGGAAAGTAGCAACATACCCCATACACACTGGCGGATCCAGCCTCTCTCCGTGGGGGGAGGGGGTATCTTTTTGTGGCTAAAAGGTACTCCCCATTTTTTCTCCGCGGATTTGGGCCGGTCACCTTATTTTGGTATTCAAGCTAAGAATTTCACTTTTCAAATTCACAAAAATTGATTTTGTGGATTTTTTTCCTATTTTTTTTCTTCTTCTATTTTGTTTTGGGTCAAAACACAATTTCGCAAAATCCAAGATAGCCATTTTGGAGAGAATGTCATTTCCTTTTTTTCTTTTTCTTTTTCTTTTTCTTTCTCGTGGATCCCAGATGAGTCCTTGAACAGGTCGGAAGGGCGTTGAAAAGCTCGGAGGGGCCCCTAGACGATCTGAAGGGACCCTGAGCCTTTCAACAGTAAGAATGCAGTTTCAAGGGAATACAAATCATTTGTTTTTGTATTTGCTTTAAAACTTTATTTTCTACGATTGTTCAAACATTTATCGTTTTTCCACTAAAAATGGTATGACATGACGTCATTAAAACGTCATTATCTCCCCAAGTACTGCATCAATTTCATTGTAATTTGGTGAAAAGACGTATATTTGATGCAGCATAAGGCACTGTAAGTTTGACGTTGATATCTATCATGGTTTTCAAGTTATTGAGAAAATCTGGGAGGGGGCAGATGCCCCCCCCCCACCCCACCCCACCCCACCCCACCCCACCCCCCACCCCTACCCAACGGGGCGCGTGTTAATTGTCACGCGGGCTGCTTGAATTGCACCAGGTGCGCTGTTTTGTCTATCATTGAAATAAAGGGATACATACAAACTTCAAATTCTATGACTCGAGAAAAAAACTTCCGTTTTCATGAATGTTTCTTCTAAAATCATTGTTTTTCACGTTCAGTGCAGGGAACGCGCGGAGTGGGGGACATACTTGTATTGAATGCCCCTCCCAGATTCATGTGGGGAGGGGAATTTGCCCCTGATGCCCCCCCCCCCTCCCCTGGATCCGCCAGTGCCAGCAATTACCGCCAAGGAGAGCCTCTGCCAGACGCTTAATGCATTTCATTTTCCCATTTTCAAAATTTGTATAAGCAATTGCGAAAGTTGTATCATGCCGCGAAGCGGCGCGAAATTGTCCGTTTTTGTTTTAACTAGATAACTAGATTTTGACTGCTGCAAAGGCATTTTTGTTAACGATTTTACGATAAATCGGGAACGCGCAGGGGGGGGGGGGGGGGGCATTTGCCCCTGATGCCCCCCCCCCCCCCCATGGATCCGCCAGTGCACAAATGCGCCGAGAAACGGTACGAATTTTAACTCGCATATAATATAATTTGTAGTTAAATTGCGCCGCGGAGCGGCGCGACTTTTTTAAGTTGTATTCCCTTGAAACTGGATTCTTACTATTGAAAGGCCCAGAGTCCCTTCAGATCGTCTAGGGGCCCCTCCGACCTTTTCAACGCCCTTCCGACCTGTTCAGGGACTCATCTGGGATCCGCGAAAAGACATGATGTGTAGTGGGTGATATAGATTAAATACAAAGAGGACTTATTCCACAAGAAAAACAATAAAATCGGAGCTTTCGGGTATATTATAACACCCTTCGTCAGCGATTAAGATGCATTCGGTAACAGGTCATTGCTCGTCTTAAAGACGAGCAATGACCTATTACCGAATGCCTCTTAATTGCTGACGAAGGGTGTTACAATATACCCGAAAGCTCCTATTTTTTTTTCTCGTGGAGTAAGTCCTCATTGTATTTAATCTTCATCTGCGATCTCTACGTGCTTTGGGCCCTTCCGGTCTGGCCAGAGACCCCTCTGACCTTCCAAGAATCCCCTCTTGTGTGTCAGGGGGCCCATTCGGCCTGTTCAGACGTCCTTCCTACCTGGCCAGAGACTGCGCTGGCTGCTTTGTCGCCCTGCCGACATGCACAGGGGCCCCTCCGACCTGCGCAGGGACCCCTCCAGTCTGGCTAGCAACTCATCCGGCATGTTCAAGAGCCATTCCGACCGGTCCAAAAACCCTTTTGGTCTAGCCAGGGGCCCTTCTGACTTGCCCAGAAGCCCCTCCGATCTGCCCAGCGACTCTTCTGGTCGGACTGCGCTGGCTGCTTTATCGCCCTGCCGACATGCTCAAGGGCTCACCGACCTGCCATGAGGCCCCTCCATGCTGGCTAGGGGCCAATTCGGCATATTCAGGGGCCCTTCTTACCCGCACAGGGGCCCCTTTTGGTCTGGTTAGGGGTCCCTCCGATCTGCGCAGGGGTCAATTTAACTTTACAGGGGCCCTCTGATCTGTCCAGAGGCCCTCTAGCCTTCTAAGGAGCCCTTCCGACCTGGCAAGGGACTGCGCCAGGCACGTAGCCAAGGGGGGACGGCGTGTACGCCCCCCCCCCCCCCCCCCCGAGGCTAGGAGGGCCCTTTTCGGCACGCTCAGCGCGCCGAAAAGGGCCAACGAGACCGCGCGAAGCGCGGTATCATGGGGTCTTTACCATACCACGCGAAGGCGTGGTCTTTAGAAAGTTTAGAGCACTTCAGAGGCCCTCTCTGAAAGACCAGGGGGGCCCTTGAACGTTCAAAAGAGCCCTGTGCATGTCAGAGGGGTCCCTGACCAGACCGAAAGGGCCCCTGAGCGGATCAGAGGGCCCCCTGAACACGTCGAATGGGCCCTTAGCCAGCACAGAGGGGCCCCTGGGCAGGTCGAGAGACCCCTGAGCATGTCGACAGGGCGACAAAGCGGCCAGAGCAGTCCCTTGCCAGGTCATAAGGGCCCCTGAGCAGGTTGGAGGGCCCCTGGACAGACCAAAGGGCCCCTGGGAAGTTAAAAGTGCCCTTGTGCAGGTCAGAAGGGCCCCTGACCAGACCGAAAGGGCCCCTAGGTGGATCAGAAGAGCCCCTGTACATGCCGAATGGGCCCCTAGTCAGCACGGAGGGGCCCCAGGGCAGGTCGGAAGGCCCTCGGAGCATGTCGCAAGGCGACAAAGCAGCCAGCGCAGTTCCTTGCCAGGTCGAAAGACCCCTTAGAGGGATGGAGGGCCCCTGGAGAGACCAGAGGGCTCCTGGAAAGTTCGAAGGGTCCTGTGCATATCGGAGGGGCCCCTGATCAGACCGAAAGGACCCCTGGGTGGGTAAGAAGGGCCCCTGAACATACCTAATTGGCCCCTAGCCAGCACGGAGGGGCCCAGGGCAGGTCAGAAGGCCCCTTGAGCATGTCCGCAGGGCGACAAAGCAGCCAGCGCAGTCCGACCAGAAGAGTCGCTGGGCAGATCGGAGAGGCAAGTCAGAGAGGTCCCTGGCTAGACCGAAATGGTCCCTGGGCCGGTTGGAAGGGCCCTTGAACGTCTCCCGGGCCGGATCAGTGCGAGTGAACTAGTGTAAATGGACGTACAGTGCCGGACACGTGACGTTCGCGGTGACAGTGATGGACAGTGATGTCTGACGGAAAGCCGCAAGACTGTGGAGATGCGAGATCCGAAAGGAGTGCAAGGACGAGTTATCGCACTCGGAGTGAAACAGGCGCTAGCTCAGTGTCGTCGAACCTCAGCGAAGCTCGCCGTCGAGCTGCGCTAAGCAAGCTACAAGCTGAGCAGGGCCAGCGCGCGGCAGCGGTCAAGGCTGAGCTGGCCCGGCAGCAGGCTGATTTGACTCGGCGGCAGGCGGAGACCCAGGCGGCTCTCGAAGCCCAGGAGCTTCAAGATGAAGCGGAGCGTCGCCAACTGGAGGTCGAGATGCTGGAGCAGGAGGAAGCTAGGCTTCTGTCCGCAGGCGGCGACGCGCCACCTGACGAGCTCCAATCCGATCGAGCTCCGTTCGAGCCACCTCGGCAGCTACACGAGCTGCCACAGCCAGACGATGCCGCTGTACGTACCAGAAACTGGCTGGGTCAGCTGCAACCGCAGGTACGACCGGCGGATGCAACGCCAGCTAACGTCGCGCTCTCGCCTGCAACTGCGAGCCGCCAACCGTACCCGCTCGCAACCGTGCATCCGTCGGCCGCTCCTCAGCTGCCGAGAATGACACTGGAGAAGTTCAGTGGGTCGGCGCTCGAATGGCCGCGATGAATCGCGCTGTTCAGCTGGGCGTTAGTGCACGACAGGGAAGACATTACAGACATCGAACGATTGGCATACCTGCAGTCCCACCTGACCGGGCCGGCCAGGGAGGCAGTGCGGGGTATGATGTGTGACGCCAGCCTGTACAACGCCACACTGCGAGAGCTGGAAGAGGAGTTCGGTGCGGGCCGGCCAGGGAAGCAGTGCGGGGTATGATGTGTGACGCCCGCCTGTATAACGCCGCACTGCGAGAGCTGGAAGAGGAGTTCGGTGCGGGCCGGCCAGGGAAGCAGTGCGGGGTATGATGTGTGACGCCCGCCTGTATAACGCCGCACTGCGAGAGCTGGAAGAGGAGTTCGGTGCGGGCCGGCCAGGGAGGCAGTGCGGGGTATGATGTGTGACGCCAGCCTGTACAAAGCCGCACTGCGAGAGCTGGAAGAGGAGTTCGGTGCGGGCCGGCCAGGGAGGCAGTGCGGGGTATGATGTGTGACGCCAGCCTGTACAAAGCCGCACTGCGAGAGCTGGAAGAGGAGTTCGGTGCTCCATCACGCGTCGTCGAAGCCAATATGAGAAAGATTCTGACGGCACGACCAGTGAGGGACGGCGATCTACAGACTCTCACTGAACTCTCTCGAGACTCGAGAGCCGTTACACGCAGCCTGTCACACGGCTCTGCTCTGTCGCCTCGAGTGGGACGCTGACGGGCAGTAACTGCGCTGCGCTGTGTCTGCCGCCATGCGTAGTTATTGGGTGGTAGAGCGTTGCGCCGCGACTGCTACCTCGTGTAGTAATTGCGTTAGTAACTGTGTGTTGTTCAACTTTACAGCTCCGCTCAGATTGCCTCCTTCTGTGTGGTCGGCACTGTGTTACAATTCATGTCGCTGGCTGACAGCGCGCGTTAGTTAGTTGTTAGTGCATTGCGGGTCTTAGTGTGACGTTACGTTAGCAGATTAGGTTGGTTCGGTGGTTCACTCTCTCAAAACGCACTGTCGGCACACAAACACTCCGCTGAAGCTCACTGGTGGTTCTGTATTTTTACCTCCAAAACACCTCCGTCTCAAACTCGGTCTCTGCGCAGCGTGTCGAGCGGTCATTGGTCGAGCGGGTTACAAGGTCACAAGCCTGAGGGCGACTCATCACTGGCGGGCGGCGAAGTGCGGTTTGAGTTCGGGTCGCCGGCGAGAGATGCCGCTAGTGTTGTAAGCGCCAGCGGCTGCAGACACTGCCCTGCTGGCCGGGCGGGAGAGCGGGGGGCGCTGCTCGGCGACAGGTAATATTACACGCCCGGCGGTGGCATCGACATTCGACATATTCCCCACTCGAAATCCGGGAGGATTTCGAAACAAAAGCGGACAAAAGCGGAAAAAACGGACAGTACACAACACAACACAACACAGCACAGCACAGCACAGCACGGCACGGCACGGCACGACGCCAAACGCCTGCGGGGCACCACCGCCACCTCACTCGGCTGCCTCCAACTGGAACAGCCTGCTGAGCGGACGGCGGGTACTCCGGCCGCGCAGGCTGATGACGGCGGCCCGCACTCGGCCGTCCGGTCCGCGCAGCAGCTGCACCACGCGCGCCAGCGGCCACCGACCGCGCGGCCCCTCGTGGACGAGGACCACGTCACCCACGCTGGGTACACGGTCCGGTCGGCCTCTGGGTGAGCTGCTCCAATAGCGGAGAGCACGCTGATACTCGGTGTTCCACCGCCTGATCAGGTGATCGCAGACTCGCTTCCGATGTCTCCACGCCCTGCTGACCGTGCATTCATGTAGAGTCGGGCACACAACACCATCGATAGTTGTCACACCGAACAACAGGTGAGCCGGGGTCAGTAGGTCCTCACCATCACCCTGGGTGAGGGGGCGTAGATTTACAAAAAAGGCGAGCTCGTACAGTGTAGCGGATAGTTCATCGAACGTGAGATGACACAGGTGCAGGGTAATACGCAGAGCCGATTTGGTTACGCCCACCATGCGCTCCCAAAACCCTCCCCACCAGGGGGCAGCCTCCGGGATAAACTTCCATGTCACAGACCTCGGTAGGTGGCCCAGCAGAGCATAGAAGGCCCGCGCGTTGTCACTGTACACAAGAGCCGGAGTGCCGCGGATAGCAAAGAACCGCCTGAGGGCCAATACCAGGTCAGTAGTCGTATGCGATCGGACCAGCTCGAGGTGCACTGCGCGAGAGGTGGCACAGGTGATGAGCAGCACCCATACCTTGGTTGCGCTGTTGTCGACAAACAACGGCCCGAAGTAATCCACGCCTATTTTGGTGAACGGGCGAGACGGTTGGGTCCTGAAGCTCGGCAGAGCTCCCTCTGGTGACCTGTACGGTAAACACCGGTAGCGGCGGCAGCGGCGGCAGGTGTCAACGGCGCGGCGTACAGTTCGTCTTCTTACCGCGTACTCAGCTGTCAGCAGAGCCAGAGTGACCCGCGTGCCCTGGTGGAAGCACCGCCGGTGCGCATCGTCCACAATCAGCGTCGTGATGTGTGCCATGTCGGGTAGGATCGGTACCGGGCGCTCGCCGGTCCTCAGCGTCGCCTCCAAAACACCGTCATCACTGAGCTGCGGGCGGAGTTTGATGAGTGACGATCCTGTTGGCAACAGCTTGTGAGCGCGCACAGCCTCCATCTCACCTGGGTACGTGCGGAGTTGTGCGGTTCTGATCCAGAAGTGGAGGCTTCTTCTCTTCTCTTCCGATGTCAGCGGTCCGGTCACTCGCTCCGTCCTCGGCAGGCGGCTGTTGGAGACAAAGCGATAAACCCATGCCAGTCTATTCACAGCCTGAGCGAGACTAGAGCACGCGGTCACGTCGAACGGCAGCACCTCCCTGCACTGGCTGGTCAGCAGACTCATCGCTACCGGCGTCTTCTCCTTCTTCAGCTCCAGAGCCGCATCCGGAGACGGCTGCAGGTCGTCACTCGGGGTCGGTAGCACCGAGAGTGGTCCAGCAGCTGAGTCCTGCCTGAGGAACACGGGTCCGTTCCACCACACCTCGCACCTCTCCAGTGCAGACATGGACATACCTCGCGTCCCGAGGTCCGCCGGGTTGTCCTCTCCCCGGACGTGGTGCCACTGATCCTGTCTGGACAGCTGGAGGATGTTAGTCACGCGATTCTGTACAAACACTTTGAGCTTCTTCCCGCTGTTCAGCCAGTACAGAACATCCATGGCGTCCGTTCAGTAGACGACCCGTGGCTCGGTCAGGTCCAGCGCACGTCTGACGAACTCCATCATCCGGCAGCCGATCAGTGCCGCCATCAGCTCCAGTCTGGGCACGCTGAGGGCGGGGGTCACGGGCGCGAGACGAGACTTTGCAATCAACAGTCGAGACTCCCCACCCTGCACAACATAGATGGCGCAGCAGTACGCTCTCTTCGAGGCATCACAGAAGACGTGGTACGTCACGTCAGCAGAGGTCACCGCTGCACGAGGGAACCACACAACACGGTCAGACGCGTCTCTACACCAGGTGGCCAGCTCCCTCTGGAGCTCGGGCGTCAGGTCCTCATCCCAACCAGCGGGAGACTGCTCTTTCCAGGTCCTCTGAAAGAGAGCTCTGCCGACAACAAGCCACGGAGAGAGCACGCCGAGAGGGTCGAACGGTCTACTCAGCGTGGACAGCAGTTGGCGCTTGGTGGTACTGGTGACGACAGGCAGGGTGGGCACGCACACGGCTAGACGGTCCGCGCTGGTGCTCCACAGCAGACCCAGAACAGGGGCGTCCGAAGTTCCGTCACCGGAGATGCGCAGCTTGTGCAGCTCCATACCGGCATCAGAGAAGATCTTCTCGGTCCTCTCCATGCTCATCTCCGCTTCGGTGCTGCTGGCGAAGGAGGTGCAAACATCATCCATGTACAGCCCCGCCTCCAGCTTCACACAGAGTGACGGTTCGGTAGCGCGATACTGATCCAGGTGGGTGGAGATTGTTTGCAGCAACATGAGCGGAGAGCAGGTCAGTCCGAACGGGACTCGTCTGAAACGCAGACTCTGGTCAGCCCACAGAAACTGTAAATACTTCCGGTCCTCTTCTGCGACTGAAACCTGGTGGAAGGCTGCTCGGATGTCAGTTTGTGCGGCCACAGCGCCTCGCCGGAAGTTCAACAGCACCGCCGGCAGTCGCCGCAACAGGTTACCTCCAGCGTCGAGGTAGTCGTTCAGGCTGCGACCAGTAGCGTCCCTGGCAGAGCCGTCGTACACGATACGCAGCTTTCCGTTCCGCCAGATGCCTCGGTGTGGAAGGTAGAAGCCGCTGGTGTCTCCGACTGGTGCTGCCTCCACGACGCCATCTCGCTGGAGTTCCGCCAGGTGCCAGCCGTACTCCTCCCGCTCAGAATACGTCAGCCGCTCCTCCATGCGCCTGGTCCGCACCGCTGCAGAACGGAGGTTAGTGACAGGGCGCTCATCAGACGTCCACAGCAGAGCCATCTCGTACCTCCGGCCATCCGCGCTCCACGTCGGCCTCGCGGGTTGCCTCGTCTCCTCCGCGGTGATCCCGACCGCGTCCAGACTCCAGAGCTGCTCCGGTCTGAAGTCAGGCGTGTGAAGACGGCTGCAGCGGAGCGCGTACTTCACTGCGGGCGAGGTGACTGGTGCTTCGTCTATGCCGTGAAGAACGTAACCGAATACCGTCTCTACGGCCCTGAGACGGTCAGATAGCGGGATCTGGTCCCACATCACCACCCTGTACAGTTGGTCGACACCGATCAGGATGTTCACGGGTCCACCATCGAAATCGTCAGCAAGCAGCAGGTGCGGTGCAAACTTAACAACAGGAGGTCGAGCGGGGGTCGGCTGGGAACACAGGCGCTCGGTCTTCCACAGGTCAAACTCGTGGTCGTCCCCTCCATGACGACTCCTCAGGGTCATCCTCACCTTCTCGTAGAGCCTGGGCTCTTCACCTCGCTTCTGGAAGCCCATGCCGGCAAACGTGCCGCTCCCCACCGTGGGGAGGCCGAGCAGCTCCGCAGCCGACGTCCTGATGTATGACGAGTCAGAGCCGCCGTCCAGCAGAACACGCAGCATGCACGTCCCGCGGGATCCTGTCGCCTCCACCAGAGCGGTCTGGGTGAAGCAGACTCCGTCACTGGCGGCGAGGTGGTCAGACGGTGGAGGCGCTGAGCTGGGTGGGTTACAGGGCGAGCGGTGGGTAGTGACAGGTGGTGCCATCTCTGCGTCCACGGCGGTCAGCGCTGTAGACGCAACAGTCATCACGTTAGAAGCGTAGGGTTCATGCGCGGTCACAACGTGCTCAGCAGGCACGTCCGGTACGGTACTAGCGCTCATGGCCTGGTGGGGTGCAGCAGGTAACCAACCTCGGCGCGACGGTTGCTGACCGGTTTGTGGTGGTGACTCCCGATGAGGCGGCTGGCGGTTCTCGTCCCGACAGGCGGCAGACGGTGGCTGGAAACGTCCGACAGGACGCGTCAGGGGCGGCCGCCGGTTAGGCACGCCCGACTGAGGCAGACGCCTCGGATCGGTGGTGCTGCTGCTGCTGTGGAGACTGGTATGATGCGACCCTCCACACAACAGACAGTCTGAACTGCGACAGTCACGTGCGAAGTGAGGCCCTAGACAGCGAAAGCACACACCAGCAGCCCTAACAATCTCCCACCTGGCAGCAACATCCCGGTTCCTGTACACCTGGCATGCTGCGAGCCCATGCCTAGCCGTCCCACAAGCCACACACCGCCAGTCACCTTCGACACGTCCAGCAGAGCGGCTCACATGCTGATCCTGTAGGTTGGTCCGACCAACCTGTCTGTGAGCTGCCAGGCCACTCACAGTCGCCCAGCCGGCGGACGGTCTGGAAGAAGACTCGGCAGGTGCAGCCTTGGTTGAGTCTGCAGCCTGCTCCCGCACCATCATCTCTCGCTGCACGAAGTCCAGGAAGGCCCTGAAGTCACCAGCTGGTTGCCTCGCCCACTCAAGGCGCCAGGCCTCCGGCAGCTTCCCCTTGAGAACTGGTAGCAGGAGACTGGGAGAAGCTGTCTGAGGAAACACCAAGAGTCTCCAGGCCCCTCACACGAGCGGTCAATCCGTCGGTGAGGTCACGAAGTGCCGTCAGATCCTGTGGGTCCCTCACCTCCGGCAACTCCAGCAGCTGCTTCATCAGCCTCTCACGTCGGACGTCATCTCTGGAAAACCTGCTCTTCTGGACATCTACGGCGGCACCGTAACCCTCAGTTGATACAGGTATCCCCTCAACAGCCTGCTTTGCACTGGACCCTAGGTGCGACTTTAGGATAACAAACTTCTGAACATCAGCATACCTGGGGTTGCAGTGAATCGACACATCATAAAGCTCCCAGAACTCTGCCCACTTCATCACATCACCGTCAAAGGTCGGTATCTTCACCACCAGGGAGGACCTCAAGACAAACTGCTGGTCATCACGAGCTCGGTTTGGCTCAGAGTGGGAGGTGTCAGCAGCAGATGCAGACTAGGCGGCTGAGCACCCTGGAGGCCTTGAAAAGCTCCTCTGACATAGCAGCATCATGAGTGCTATCGTCCTGCAAACCTGCCTTGTCAAGACTAACCTGTAGCTCCCTCATCTCCTTCTGCAGCTTGTCCAACACATGAATTTTATATGCAAGATCATCTTGATCATCTGTGGCAGACACACGGTATTCCTTCAAACCATTGGTCATTCTGGTGGCCTTCCCTCTCAGCCTGGTTCGTTGTTGTGACTCCTCTTCCATCTTTTTCCAATTCACCAACACTTGCAAACAACAACGACTCAAATCTCGATAGGTTTAACCAACCAGAGAAAATCAACAAGGAAAAAAAAACAAAGACTGAAAAAGATCAGTGCATCCGGCCCGGGAGACTATGTGACGTTACGTTAGCAGATTAGGTTGGTTCGGTGGTTCACTCTCTCAAAACGCACTGTCGGCACACAAACACTCCGCTCAAGCTCACTGGTGGTTCTGTATTTTTACCTCCAAAACACCTCCGTCTCAAACTCGGTCTCTGCGCAGCGTGTCGAGCGGTCATTGGTCGAGCGGGTTACAAGGTCACAAGCCTGAGGGCGATTCATCACTGGCGGGCGGCAAAGTGCGGTTTGAGTTCGGGTCGCCGGCGAGAGATGCCGCTAGTGTTGTAAGCGCCAGCGGCTGCAGACACTGCCCTGCTGGCCGGGCGGGAGAGCGGGGGGCGCTGCTCGGCGACAGGTAATATTACACGCCCGACGGTGGCATCGACATTCGACACTTAGCGTATGTTGCGTTGCGTTAGAATAGTTTTTCGCTTTCTTATTAGATTTTCCTAATAGGATGTCGAAAAATCGGGCCGGCTATGTTAGCGAGAAAACGTGCCTTTTCCGCCCCGCCGCTGTATGCTCTCCCTAGCCCCGTTTACATAGCAATTTAAAAATAGTGGAACATTGTCCACTAATTGTGGAACATCTTCCATTAAGCTCGTTTGAGTAGATATCACCACAACACCAGACTGAGATTTGATCCAATTTGTTCAAACATGGTGTAAGAGTGATCTTGGTTCCTTTTAATTCGAAATAGTGCTTCATAAGTACTGTTAACAGCCCAAACATCCAGAGCGGAGTATTTTTTCTTCCGACATTTTGACCTTCATTTGGTAGCGTAGCAGCTTTTGCGAAGACTGCTACGCTTCCATATGCGCAACCGATGTACTTTTTCCGACGGCAGTTGCCGCTTTTTCGCGAATAAGAACTAGAGCTGCAAGATCTCCGGAAAGTATCATACCGGTACCATACAGCAACACCACCAATAACACAATGTTCCACCAATATACCGGCGCTGTCGCCTGTCATTAGTATTTTGTCGACAATATGTTCGCATGCTGCATAGTACATGCCGGAAGCATCTAAGAAGCGCTTGCGGTGCCTAAAAATGACCCGCTGTGTCGTGCACCGTACCGTAAGTCATGCAGCTCGAAACGTGGGAGGAGCTTATTTTAGCCAAGTTAGCGGGCACTTATTTTCGCGACCAGCACCTGACGTGAATTCTGTATAATACCACGGAAACAACACCAACAAAGGCAACAACTAGGCTGCAACAACCATACGGCCAATGTGATTCATAACAGCAGACGGTAAATTGACGCACTGGCGCCGTAATCGTGATCATGTGATGGTGAAAGAAACCTTCATGCTCCACTATTAGTGAACAATGTTCCACTGTTTTGAAACTGCTATGTAAACGGGGCTCCTGTCGCCATTTATGGCACCACGTGTGCAATACTTCGACTCTTACGCCCTCGTGTCCGCTGTCCTGGTTCCCGCGACCACGTGCGGTGTCGCGCACGAGGGCCGGGACGGTTGAGTGGGGGGGGGGGGGGGGGACCCATGAGTCCATATTTTCCAGTCAACAATCAACATTATGGTACGCACTAGTGATGTCATTTTCAGAAAATTCCTGAAACTTGACCAAACCGATACCAATTTCATTGTAGCTATGCTGACCGAAAACCAAACCGATTTTCCCCAGCTCGGAAATGACCGATTTTTGACCGACTTTCAATATTGGTGTAAGAGGTTGGCAAGTGTTACTTTGCATATGCAGGTGCATTTTTATAGGGAAAGAAATACCTCAATAAGGCTTAATAGTAGAGATGATCAGAATCCAAATTAATTGCCTGACCTTATTTCTCAGCTGGATACCTGCAGAACATGCCGAACTTCCTGCAAAAAAGGTGGCCGGTCTGATGCATATCGCTGACTTGCTTGACCGAAACATACCTACAGTTTGTTCTCTGACCAACCAATAACCGATTCGGTATTGGAATTTGTTGGGTATACCAAAATGTTGGTTACCGAATGGCATCACTAGTACGCACGCATTCAGAAGACCCGACTCTATTTCCCTTCCTTCATTTTCATTCAACTATTTTAATGAGGATCACCAGAACTCTTACTTCATGACTTTTTCCTTCTTCCATTTATTAATCATTTGTCACATTCTGTTTTATCTACACTACGCTGCAGCCTGAAACCAACTCCGTTCCATCGCCTTAGCGCTTACCAGGAATGCGTCAGGAATCCCAAAAGTCAAAGTTCGCTGGTGGAATTTTAATGTTCTTATGAAAGAGCGTCTCAGTGATGGTGACTTCATGGACAAAATCGTTGAGAAAGCTCTGTGGAAGGAGCAGGACCCAGTTGATTGTTGCGATGTCGGATGCGGTCGCTAAAGCCGCGAAAGAATGCACCTGGCGCGGTTATTTCACTCTTACCGCCTCGGGTAGACTTCTTAGCCCGTTCGCCGGCACTGTTATTTTTCCGGTTCTTGACATATTTCTCACTATGCACAGCACCCCGCAAACCAAAACATACCCTCAGTTGTAAAAATGCTGTTCACCCTTGACATGAATGCACTTCAGGTTGTCAAAGATGTTCCGTTACATGCAAAAAAATACACCTATATGGACACAATGTATCAGCCAAATTCTGGTCTGACGCAGGGTTCTATGTCAGATGCCAGTGGCGTACCGAGTAACGGTCATTCAGGGCATGACCTGGTCCTTTGCACCCGAGGCGCCCATGCAAAGCTGGCGCCCCTTCGATCAGTGACGGTGTCCCTCCGGCCAGTGAGGACGCTCTCCCGGCCAGTGACAGCGCTATTACGGCCAGTGACGACGCCTCTCCGGCGAGTGACGGCGCCCCTCCGACTAGTGACTGCCCCTCTCCGGCCCGTGACGGCGCCCATCCGGCCAGTCACGGCGCCCCTCCGACTAGCGACGGCACCCCCTCCAACCAGTGACGGCGCCCATCCGTCCGTCCGTAGGCGCCCCCCTGCAAATTTTTAGCCAATATTGGTGGCGCCCCTGTCGATCGGGTGGCGCCCCTCAAGACTGTATCAAGGATGTATCCAATTTATGATCTCCAACACTCTTAAGAAAACCCCTCCCGATCGAACAGCTCAGGTTTGTTTCCCAAAGGAAACACAATTCTAAAGAATAGTGTTATCCTTGTGAAACCAACCTTCGGTTATGTCGTCCCCAAAATTCTGCCCCGCATCGTTTTGAGCGATGACAAAAATATTTTGCAAATAATGTAGATTCTTAGCCTGAATACCTTAAAGGGAATGTTTTCCTATACAACCACAGCGTTGTATTGATTTTGAACTGAGATAACCATTATCTTTGGCCGTTATTGAAATGCTGAAAATCCTAAGGTCATTTTCCCAAAAAAACTTAGCCGTTTTTAAGCAATTCAAGTTATAGTTTGCAAAATGGGGTCTAGGCTAGTGCCGCCGCTGATTGGCTGACAGCGATTTTTTTTAGCCAATCCCACTTTCTCAGCCAATCAGCGGTGGTCTATAGCTCAATAATGACGACATTATCCCAAAATTAAAAACTTCATTTGTATAAAGTTAAGTGACTTTCGAGAGCAAATTATCACCATCGTTTTCAGCAGCACTTGCTTCATATTGTCGACTACAATCAGCGTATATTTGACAACTTTCATAACGGTGAAACATTCCTTTTAAGGTTTGGATCGCGGTTGTAGCGGGGGGGGGGGGGCAGCCCTCCCCCTACTTTTTGTTTAGTGTGGGGGGGGCCCTGCTGCCCCCCCCCCCCGTGGCGACGCCCCTGATTTTATATATATATATCCGGCGTATATCCAGCTTCGTCGATAATATCCAGAAGTAACGCAAATTATACGGCATTGCCTCGCAAAGTTTTTGTCAGATGGTTTTACTATCTTATATACACATATGACATAACTGACCATTTCAACTTTTCGATAGTGTGAGATTACGTGTATTTTGGATACACCGACTGGTAAAGGTCAATTTTGCGTCTGTAATGTTCAGGTATCGATCCTCTAAAATAACGTTATATAAATGGTCATGTCTGTAATGACGTTCTCCCAAATTTCAGCGATTTAACAACTTTTTAAAACTTTGAAAACAATGAGAGAAAAAAATCGCTTTAGGTTCCCTAATACCGAAAATAATAATCCCATGGTGTTTCATTTGCAAAAAAAAACTGGAAACTTCTGACGACGATAAGGCTGCTCTTTTTACTTTTATACATTTACTGCATAAGATGCTGATAATGCGTCTGTTCTCACACAATATTGGTAGACATGTGTTAATATTTGTGACCTTAGGATAATAATTTTCCACTCAAGATGCAAAATTAGGTCCTGACGCTTAGACTGAGACACACGTATGATAATACAATAAATGAAATGAAGGTATAATAATAACGTTATCGTTATTAAACTTAAGTTATTCTTCTTAACTTGTTAATGTTATTCGAAAATAACATGAATTTGTAATATTTGTGTAGTAATTTTCATCTAGGCTGGTATTTTGTTGTCGTATACCGCGAGTTTAGCTTTCCCCTGCGGAGTGCACATCTTCCGGTCTACCGGCCATATCTACCGGCCATATCTACCGGCCATACGCAGGTGCCAGTGGTGCGGTGTGGCCCAGACTGGCGACTGTGCCACCGTGTCGGCGGCCCGTCCTGACGGCTGACCCTGTACTCTGCCCGCTCCACCCCACAGGGCAAGCTCCTGCAGCACAACGTGCCGCCATACGCACTCTGCTGGGCCAACAACCACATCGGGATCGGCGGCTGCGACCGCAAGTTCATCTTCTACACCAAGGTAGGTAACCGAAGGTTGGTTTCACAAGGATAACACTATTCTTTAGAATTGTGTTTCCTTTGGTATGTATATGCTGCAGGCGGGCCGGCTGGCGGCGGGACGGGCCCGGGATCGCACCGGCCCGGCTCAAACCCCGCTCAGGCGCTAACTCAGGCGGGCCGTCACGCGACGGGACGGGCCCGTGATCGCACCGGCCCGGCTCAAGCCCCGCTCAGGCGCTAACTGCAGGTGGTATATGATTCGTTATCACTTCCTACAGCTGCTTGTCCTTACGGCGACCAGTGTTACGCAGAGAAGCTGTTGTTTGTGTCAATAAATGGTGTTATGTTTCGCTGTTAACGCGAAGCACTTGACTCCTTTGTTGTTTTATTTCTCACTTATTACTTGGCTCCTTTTCATTTTTTCTCTCTCGATATAATAACACTGCAGCGCAAAGTTGTGTGTTATATGTATGAACAAAGGATGTATGCGTCTGTGTCCGTATACCGCAGGAGGGCCGCCTGGGCCAGCAGTTTGACTACGCCCGGGACGACACGGAGAAGGAGCTGACCACGGCCGTCTGCAGCCCCAGCGGACAGAGCGTGGTGGTCGGCAGCTTCGATAGGTCAGTCAGAGCCGTCGACAGCGCTAATGTGATGCCGAGAGTGGCAGGTTCGAGATGTGTCCACAGTCGGTGCGTCTGCTAGTCACTCACAAGCCACCGAGTCAAATGTCAGCCTAATGTTGATATTCTCAATCCTGTATGGCGTACCACGAGCAGTGGACACTGGACACTACAGTGGCAGAGTTCATTAGCCACTCACTGCTTCTGAGTGTTGATCCCAGTCCCATACCATGCCTCCGTGACTGTCTCCCTCCGTGACCGCCCCCCCTCCGTGACCGCCCCCCCCCCTCCGGGACCGCCCCCCCCCCCTCCGGGACCGCCCCCCCCCCCCTCCGTGACCGTCCCCCCCTTTGTGACCGTCCCCCCTCCGTGACCGTCCCCCTCTGTGACCGTCCCCCCCCCCGCACCGCGCTGTCCCTCCGGCAGGCTGCGCGTGTTCGACTGGAGTCCGCGGCGAAACATCTGGGAGGAGTCCAAGATAAAGGACATAAAAAACCTGTACACGATCACGGCGCTGTCCTGGAAGCGGGACGGCTCGCGGGTCGCCTGCGGCAGCCTCTGCGGCAGCGTCGAGCTGTTCGACTCGGCACTCAAGTCAGTGGGTCGACGGCACGGGTGGCCCGGACGGCACGGGCGGCACGGGCGGCACGGGCGGCACGGGCGGCACGGGACGGCACGGGACGGCACGGGACGGCACGGGACGGCACGGGACGGCACGGACGGGACGGCACGGGACGACACGGGGTGGCACGGGGCGGCACGGGGCGGCACGGGGCGGCACGGGACGGCACGGGACGGCACGGGACGGCACGGGACGGCACGGGACGGCACGGGACGGGACGGCCCGGGTGACACGGGACGGGAACGTGTCGGATTACGGTCGGAGTGGGGTGCGGTGTAGATTTGTGGGGTGATACCGTTTGAGAAGATACAATCTAGGAAGTGATCGAGGCAGGCTGGGTTGGGGTGGTGAGATCAGGTTGTCAGCGTATGGCTAAAAGTTGCATTTACTACGACTTCCCGAGCTGTACTAAAACAAGGCATAGCCCGCCTGTAATAGACAAACGTATGTTTCTAGTCGTAGCGTGTTCGTACAGGTTCGTTGCGTGGTATTTCCCGACTGTGGCGGCGCAGCCTCCCTCTGGCCGAGCTGCGGTGACCGGTGGGCCCTGCTGCGTGTTCCCGGCAGGCGAGCCGTCTGGAACGACCGTTGGGAGATGACGTACGTCGGCCCGTCTCAGGTGCTCATCAAGCCGCTCAAAGGTGGCGGACGCGGCGTCATTCTCAAGTCACAGTACGGATACGAGATCGAGGACGTCAAGTTCATGGGTACGACGCCACACCGTTTCCAGACGCCCTCGGGCTGGCTGCCCTCCCAAGCTTGCTAGACGTCCGCTAAAATTATAATGTGTAATGTAATTTGCAATGAATAATTGCAATATTTCGCTTTTGTGCCGTAGGTGGTGAGCTCGCTGACTCAGTATGCCTGGTGAGCTCGCTGACTCAGTGACTGACTCACTGACTCGCTGACTCAGTATGCCGGCGGTGTTTTGTCAGGTAAGGAGCGGTACCTGGTGGCCCGCACGCCGGAGACGATGCTGGTCGGAGACCTGTCTCGGAACCTCCTCTCCGAGGTGCCCTGGATGGACAACAGCGGCAACGAAAAGTTCTTCTTCGAGAACGCCAACTGCTGCATGATCTTTAACGCTGGGGAGATGAGCGTCATCGAGTACGGCAACAACGAGCTGCTCGGCTCGGTCAGGTGAGATACTCCGGCTGTTACGGCAGCTCAGATGACGAGTCGAGCTGCTCGGCTCGGTCAGGTGAGATACTCCGGCTGTTACAGCCGCTCAGATGACGAGTCGAGCTGCTCGGTCAGGTGAGATACTCCGGCTGTTACAGCTCAGATGACGAGTCGAGCTGCTCGGCTCGGTCAGGTGAGATAATCAGGCTGTTACAGCCGCTCAGATGACGAGTGGTCCCAGTGTCCGGGGTTCCCACAGCCCAGTGTCCGGGGTTCCCACAACCTAGTGTCCGGGGTTCCCACAACCCAGTGTCCGGGGTTCCCACAACCCGGTGTCCGGGGTTCCCACAACCCAGTGTCCGGGGTTCCCACAACCTAGTGTCCGGGGTTCCCACAACCCAGTGTCCGGGGTTTCCACAACCCAGTGTCCGGGGTTCCCACAACCCAGTGTCCGGGGTTCCCACAACCCAGTGTCCGGGGTTCCCACAACCCAGTGTCCGGGGCTCCCACAACCCAGTGTCCGGGGTTTCCACAACCCAGTATCCGGGGTTCCCACAACCCAGTGTCCGGGGTTCCCACAACCACAACCCAGTGTCCGGGGTTCCCACAACCCAGTGTCCGGGGTTCCCACAACCCAGTGTCCGGGATTTCCACAACCCAGTGTCCGGGGTTCCCACAACCCAGTGTCTGGGGTTCCCACAACCCAGTGTCCGGGGTTCCCACAACCCAGTATCCGGGGTTCCCACAACCCAGTATCCGGGGTTCCCACAACCCAGTGTCCGGGGTTCCCACAACCCGGTGTCCGGGGTTGTGATGTACTGTTTTTGTTTCGCTGTGGAATAGATTGGAATCGACTGTATGCGATTCGCTTGCCGACTACTGTGACTGCCAGTGTGTGGCCCGGTTATGGCACCGGTCCACCTCTGACGGCCTCCTGACCCGGCTGACCGTGTGGCGGGTGACTGCCAGTGTGTGGCCCGGTTATGGCACCGGTCCACCTCTGACGGCCTCCTGACCCGGCTGACCGTGTGGCGGGTGACTGCCAGTGTGTGGCCCGGTTATGGCACCGGTCCACCTCTGACGGCCTCCTGGAGTCCTGACCCGGCTGACCGTGTGGCGGGTGATTGCCAGTGTGTGGCCCGGTTATGGCACCGGTCCACCTCTGACGGCCTCCTGACCCGGCTGACCGTGTGGCGGGTGACTGCCAGTGTGTGGCCCGGTTATGGCACCGGTCCACCTCTGACGGCCTCCTGGAGTCCTGACCCGGCTGACCGTGTGGCGGGTGATTGCCAGTGTGTGGCCCGGTTATGGCACCGGTCCACCTCTGACGGCCTCCTGACCCGGCTGACCGTGTGGCGGGTGATTGCCAGTGTGTGGCCCAGTTATGACACCGGTCCACCTCTGACGGCCTCCTGACCCGGCTGACCGTGTGGCGGGTGACTGCCAGTGTGTGGCCCGGTTATGGCACCGGTCCACCTCTGACGGCCTCCTGACCCGGCTGACCGTGTGGCGGGTGATTGCCAGTGTGTGGCCCGGTTATGACACCGGTCCACCTCTGACGGCCTCCTGGAGTCCTGACCCGGCTGACTGTGTGGCGGGTGATTGCCAGTGTGTGGCCCGGTTATGACACCGGTCCACCTCTGACGGCCTCCTGGAGTCCTGACCCGGCTGACCGTGTGGCGGGTGATTGCCAGTGTGTGGCCCGGTTATGGCACCGGTCCACCTCCGACGGCCTCCTGACCCGGCTGACTGTGACGGCAGGACCGAGTTTATGAACCCGCACCTGATCAGCGTCAGGATCAACGAGCGGCGGCAGAAGGGTGTCGAGGACAGCAAGAAGATGGCCTACCTGGTCGACCTGAAGACCATCACCATCAGTGAGTGCTGTCGATATGGACCAGCGTCTTGCTTCAGTTGTGCACCGAATTTGCTTTGCGAGCTTATTTTGCGCCAGCGGTTCTATTGTATGGAGAGTATGCTAAGGTAACATGCCGACATCTCCAGTGACTTGTTCTGACCTGTATTGCCCCGCCCAGCCCATTGAGCATGAAGTGTCCTGACCTCTTCTGACCTGACGTGCCCGCAGTTGATCTCATGTACGGTGTGAACCTGGGGGTGATCCCTCATGACACCAAGATCGACTGGCTGGAGCTGAACGAGACCGGTCTCAAGCTGTTGTTCCGCGACAAACGGCAGCGCCTGCAGCTGGTCGACATCGAGACCAAGACCAACACCGTCATCCTCAACTACTGCACATTCGTACAGGCGAGTCAGCAGCGTCTATCTCCGATTCCGTGCATTCGCCCGCAGACGGTTGCAGCGGCCCTTTCCTCTGCTCGCCACTTAGGCGCTATCTCTGCATCAACCGTCGGGAGATATAGGGGTTCGATTTAGGAATATTCATTTTTGACTCGGTTGCGTACGCTGTGAAGTGTTTGCTCAGCGGCCGTTTTGCTGCTCTAATGTGGCTGAAGCAATCACGATAAATGGCAGGGCGTGATGCTGCAGATCAGCCCAGCTGACGGGCTGCTCCTGGTTATAACCCGTCCCTGTGTCCTGACGTGTCCCGCAGTGGGTTATCAGATCTGCCCCGCTGACGGGCTGCTCCTGGTTATAACCCGTGCCTGTGTCCTGACGTGTCCCGCAGTGGGTTATCAGATCTGCCCCGCTGACGGGCTGATCCTGGTTATAACCCGTGCCTGTGTCCTGACGTGTCCCGCAGTGGGTTATCAGATCAGCCCCGCTGACAGGCTGCTCCTGGTTATAACCCGTGCCTGTGTCCTGACGTGTCCCGCAGTGGGTTATCAGATCTGCCCCGCTGCCAGGCTGCTCCTGGTTATAACCCGTGCCTGTGTCCTGACGTGTCCCGCAGTGGGTTATCAGATCTGCCCCGCTAACAGGCTGCTCCTGGTTATAACCCGTGCCTGTGTCCTGACGTGTCCCGCAGTGGGTTATCAGATCAGCCCCGCTGACGGGCTGCTCCTGGTTATAACCCGTGCCTGTGTCCTGACGTGTCCCGCAGTGGGTTATCAGATCTGCCCCGCTGACGGGCTGCTCCTGGTTATAACCCGTGCCTGTGTCCTGACGTGTCCCGCAGTGGGTTATCAGATCTGCCCCGCTGCCAGGCTGCAACTGGTTATAACCCGTGCCTGTGTCCTGACGTGTCCCGCAGTGGGTTATCAGATCTGCCCCGCTGACGGGCTGCTCCTGGATATAACCCGTCCTGACGTGTGCCGCAGTGGGTTATCAGATCTGCCCCGCTGACGGGCTGCTCCTGGTTATAACCCGTGCCTGTGTCCTGACGTGTCCCGCAGTGGGTTATCAGATCTGCCCCGCTGACGGGCTGCTCCTGGTTATAACCCGTGCCTGTGTCCTGACGTGTCCCGCAGTGGGTTATCAGATCTGCCCCGCTGCCAGGCTGCAACTGGTTATAACCCGTGCCTGTGTCCTGACGTGTCCCGCAGTGGGTTATCAGATCAGCCCCGCTGCCAGGCTGCTCCTGGTTATAACCCGTGCCTGTGTCCTGACGTGTCCCGCAGTGGGTTATCAGATCTGCCCCGCTGCCAGGCTGCAACTGGTTATAACCCGTGCCTGTGTCCTGACGTGTCCCGCAGTGGGTTATCAGATCAGCCCCGCTGCCAGGCTGCTCCTGGTTATAACCCGTGCCTGTGTCCTGACGTGTCCCGCAGTGGGTTATCAGATCTGCCCCGCTGACGGGCTGCTCCTGGTTATAACCCGTGCCTGTGTCCTGACGTGTCCCGCAGTGGGTTATCAGATCAGCCCCGCTGACAGGCTGCTCCTGGTTATAACCCGTGCCTGTCTCCTGACGTGTCCCGCAGTGGGTTATCAGATCTGCCCCGCTGACGGGCTGCTCCTGGTTATAACCCGTGCCTGTGTCCTGACGTGTCCCGCAGTGGGTTATCAGATCTGCCCCGCTGACGGGCTGCTCCTGGTTATAACCCGTGCCTGTGTCCTGACGTGTCCCGCAGTGGGTTATCAGATCTGCCCCGCTGACGGGCTGCTCCTGGTTATAACCCGTGCCTGTGTCCTGACGTGTCCCGCAGTGGGTTATCAGATCTGCCCCGCTGACGGGCTGCTCCTGGTTATAACCCGTGTCTGTGTCCTGACGTGTCCCGCAGTGGGTTATCAGATCTGCCCCGCTGACGGGCTGCTCCTGGTTATAACCCGTGCCTGTGTCCTGACGTGTCCCGCAGTGGGTTATCAGATCTGCCCCGCTGACGGGCTGCTCCTGGTTATAACCCGTGCCTGTGTCCTGACGTGTCCCGCAGTGGGTTATCAGATCTGCCCCGCTGACGGGCTGCTCCTGGTTATAACCCGTGCCTGTGTCCTGACGTGTCCCGCAGTGGGTTATCAGATCAGCCCCGCTGCCAGGCTGCTCCTGGTTATAACCCGTGCCTGTGTCCTGACGTGTCCCGCAGTGGGTTATCAGATCTGCCCCGCTGACAGGCTGCTCCTGGTTATAACCCGTGCCTGTGTCCTGACGTGTCCCGCAGTGGGTTATCAGATCTGCCCAGCTGACGGGCTGCTCCTGGATATAACCCGTCCTGACGTGTGCCGCAGTGGGTTATCAGATCTGCCCCGCTGACGGGCTGCTCCTGGTTATAACCCGTGCCTGTGTCCTGACGGTCCCGCAGTGGGTTATCAGATCTGCCCCGCTGACGGGCTGCTCCTGGTTATAACCCGTGCCTGTGTCCTGACGTGTCCCGCAGTGGGTTATCAGATCTGCCCCGCTGACGGGCTGCTCCTGGTTATAACCCGTGCCTGTGTCCTGACGTGTCCCGCAGTGGGTTATCAGATCTGCCCCGCTGACAGGCTGCTCCTGGTTATAACCCGTGCCTGTGTCCTGACGTGTCCCGCAGTGGGTTATCAGATCTGCCCCGCTGACAGGCTGCTCCTGGTTATAACCCGTGCCTGTGTCCTGACGTGTCCCGCAGTGGGTTATCAGATCTGCCCCGCTGACGGGCTGCTCCTGGTTATAACCCGTGCCTGTGTCCTGACGTGTCCCGCAGTGGGTTATCAGATCTGCCCCGCTGACGGGCTGCTCCTGGATATAACCCGTCCTGACGTGTGCCGCAGTGGGTTATCAGATCAGCCCAGCTGCCGGGCTGCTCCTGGTTATAACCCGTCCTGACGTGTGCCGCAGTGGGTTATCAGATCAGCCCCGCTGACGGGCTGCTCCCGGTTATAACCCGTGCCTGTGTCCTGACGTGTCCCGCAGTGGGTTATCAGATCAGCCCAGCTGACGGGCTGCTCCTGGTTATAACCCGTACCTGTGTCCTGACGTGTCCCGCAGTGGGTTATCAGATCTGCCCCACTGCCGGGCTGCTCCTGGTTATAACCCGTCCTGACGTGTGCCGCAGTGGGTTATCAGATCTGCCCCGCTGACGGGCTGCAACTGGTTATAACCCGTCCTGACGTGTCCCGCAGTGGGTTCCTGGCAGTGACGTGGTGGTGGCTCAGAGTCAGACCAACCTCTGCATCTGGTACAACATCGACGCCCCCGAGCGGGTCACCATGTTCCCCATCAAGGGCGACATCATCGACATCGACCGCAGTGACAACAAGACGGAGGTGCGTCAGTGGCAGGACGTCACCGGAGGCTGAGTCGCAAGACGCCCGATCTGTCTTAACGGGCCAAAGGGCGTCTGTCCGAGAGCGAATTCATACCGTTGCGAGACCGGCATTGACACACTAGGATATTGTCTTGTGAGGTTGAATTGGTTTTGTGACAGCCGTAGTTTCTGGTGCGATGTCTGATGTGACAGTTGTGACTGACAGAGCCGTCAGTGGAGTGTGTGACGGTACATGTGACTGACAGTGGAGTGTGTGACGGTACATGTGACTGACAGTAGAGTGTGTGACGGTACATGTGACTGACAGTGGAGTGTGTGACGGTACATGTGACTGACAGTGGGGTGTGTGACGGTACATGTGACTGACAGTGGAGTGTGTGACGGTACATATGACTGACAGTGGAGTGTGTGACGGTACATGTGACTGACAGTGGAGTGTGTGACGGTACATGTGACTGACAGTGGAGTGTGTGACGGTACATGTGACTGACAGCTGACAGTGGAGTGTGTGACGGTACTTGTGACTGACAGCTGACAGTGGAGTGTGTGACGGTACATGTGGCTGACAGTGGAGTGTGTGACGGTACATGTGACTGACAGTGGAGTGGGCGACGGTACATGTGCCTGACAGTGGAGTGTGTGACGGTACATATGACTGACAATGGAGTGTGTGACGGTACATGTGACTGACAGTGGAGTGTGTGACGGTACATGTGACTGACAGTGGAGTGTGTGACGGTACATGTGACTGACAGTGGAGTGTGTGACGGTACATGCGACTGACAGTGGAGTGTGTGTGTGTGTGACGGTACATGCGACTGACAGTGGAGTGTGTGACGGTACATGTGACTGACAGTGGAGTGTGTGACGGTACATGTGACTGACAGTGGAGTGGGTGACAGTACATGTGACTGATAGTGGAGTGGGTGACGGTACATGTGACTGACAGCTGACAGTGGAGTGTGTGTGTGTGTGTGTGTGTGTGTGTGTGACGGTACATGTGACTGACAGTGGAGTGTGTGACGGTACATGTGACTGACAGTGGAGTGTGTGACGGTACATGTGACTGACAGTGGAGTGTGTGACGGTACATGTGACTGACAGTGGAGTGTGTGACGGTACATCTGACTGACAGTGGAGTATGTGACGGTACATGTGACTGACAGTGGAGTGTGTGACGGTACATGTGACTGACAGTGGAGTGTGGGTGACGGTACATGTGACTGACAGTGGAGTGGGTGACGGTACATATGACTGACAGTTGTGTGTGTGACGGTACATGTGACTGACAGTGGAGTATGTGACGGTACATGCGACTGACAGTGGAGTATGTGACGGTACATGTGACTGACAGTGGAGTGTGTGACGGTACATGTGACTGACAGTGGAGTGTGTGACGGTACATGTGACTGGCAGTGGAGTATGTGACGGTACATGCGACTGACAGTGGAGTATGTGACGGTACATGTGACTGACAGTGGAGTGTGTGACGGTACATGTGACTGACAGTGGAGTGTGTGACGGTACATGTGACTGACAGTGGAGTGTGGGTGACGGTACATGTGACTGACAGTGGAGTGTGGGTGACGGTACATGTGACTGACAGTGGAGTGTGGGTGACGGTACATGTGACTGACAGTGGAGTGGGTGACGGTACATGTGACTGGCAGTGGAGTGTGTGACGGTACATGTGACTGACAGTGGAGTGTGGGTGACGGTACATGTGACTGACAGTGGAGTGGGTGACGGTACATGTGACTGGCAGTGGAGTGGGTGACGGTACATGTGACTGACAGTGGAGTATGTGACGGTACATGTGACTGACAGTGGAGTGTGTGACGGTACATGTGACTGACAGTGGAGTGTGTGACGGTACATGTGACTGGCAGTGGAGTATGTGACGGTACATGCGACTGACAGTGGAGTATGTGACGGTACATGTGACTGACAGTGGAGTGGGTGACGGTACATATGACTGACAGTGGAGTGTGTGACGGTACATGTGACTGACAGTGTAGTATGTGACGGTACATGCGACTGACAGTGGAGTATGTGACGGTACATGTGACTGACAGTGGAGTGTGTGACGGTACATGTGACTGACAGTGGAGTGTGTGACGGTACATGTGACTGACAGTGGAGTGTGTGACGGTACATGTGACGGACAGTGGAGTGTGTGACGGTACATGTGACTGACAGTGGAGTGTGTGACGGTACATGTGACTGACAGTGGAGTATGTGACGGTGCATGTGACTGACAGTGGAGTGTGTGACGGTACATGTGACTGACAGTGGAGTGTGTGACGGTACATGTGACTGACAGTGGAGTGTGTGACGGTACATGTGACTGACAGTGGAGTGTGTGACGGTACATGTGACTGGCAGTGGAGTGGGTGACAGTACATGTGACTGACAGTGGAGTGGGTGACAGTACATGTGACTGACAGTGGAGTGTGTGACGGTACTTGTGACTGACAGCTGACAGTGGAGTGTGTGACGGTACATGCGACTGACAGTGGAGTATGTGACGGTACATGTGACTGACAGTGGAGTGTGTGACGGTACATGTGACTGACAGTGGAGTATGTGACGGTACATGTGACTGACAGTGGAGTATGTGACGGTACATGTGACTGACAGTGGAGTATGTGACGGTGCATGTGACTGACAGTGGAGTGTGTGACGGTACATGCGACTGACAGTGGAGTATGTGACGGTACATGTGACTGACAGTGGAGTATGTGACGGTACATGTGACTGACAGTGGAGTGTGTGACGGTACATGTGACTGACAGTGGAGTGTGTGACGGTACATGTGACTGACAGTGGAGTATGTGACGGTACATGTGACTGACAGTGGAGTATGTGACGGTACATGTGACTGACAGTGGAGTGTGTGACGGTACATGTGACTGACAGTGGAGTGTGTGACGGTACATGTGACTGACAGTGGAGTGGGTGACGGTACATGTGACTGACAGTGGAGTGTGTGACGGTACATGTGACTGACAGTGGAGTGTGTGACGGTACATGTGACTGACAGTGGAGTGTGTGACGGTACAGGTGACTGACAGCTGACAGTGGAGTGTGTGACGGTACATGTGACTGACAGTGGAGTGTGTGACGGTACAGGTGACTGACAGCTGACAGTGGAGTGTGTGACGGTACATGTGACTGACAGTGGAGTGTGTGACGGTACATGTGACTGGCAGTGGAGTGTGTGACGGTACATGTGACTGACAGTGGAGTGTGTGACGGTACATGTGACTGACAGTGGAGTGTGTGACGGTACATGTGACTGACAGTGGAGTATGTGACGGTACATGCGACTGACAGTGGAGTGTGTGACGGTACATGTGACTGACAGTGGAGTGTGTGACGGTACAGGTGACTGACAGCTGACAGTGGAGTGTGTGACGGTACATGTGACTGACAGTGGAGTGTGTGACGGTACAGGTGACTGACAGTGGAGTGTGTGACGGTACAGGTGACTGACAGTGGAGTGTGTGACGGTACATGTGACTGACAGTGGAGTGTGTGACGGTGCATGTGACTGACAGTGGAGTGTGTGACGGTACAGGTGACTGACAGTGGAGTGTGTGACGGTACAGGTGACTGACAGTGGAGTGTGTGACGGTACATCTGACTGACAGTGGAGTGTGTGACGGTACATGTGACTGACAGTGGAGTGTGTGACGGTACATGTGACTGGCAGTGGAGTGGGTGACGGTACATGTGACTGACAGTGGAGTATGTGACGGTATATGTGACTGACAGTGGAGTGTGGGTGACGGTACATGTGACTGACAGTGGAGTGTGTGACGGTACATGTGACTGACAGTGGAGTGTGTGACGGTACATATGACTGACAGTGGAGTGTGTGACGGTACATGTGACTGACAGTGGAGTATGTGACGGTACATGTGACTGACAGTGGAGTGTGTGACGGTACATGTGACTGACAGTGGAGTGTGTGACGGTACATGTGACTGACAGTAGAGTGTGTGACGGTACATGTGACTGACAGTGGAGTGTGTGACGGTACATGTGACTGACAGTGGAGTGTGTGACGGTACATGTGACTGACAGTGGAGTGTGTGACGGTACATGTGACTGACAGTGGAGTGTGTGACGGTACAGGTGACTGACAGTGGAGTGTGTGACGGTACATGTGACTGACAGTGGAGTGTGTGACGGTACATGTGACTGACAGTGGAGTGTGTGCCGGTACATATGACTGACGTGGGTCGGCTGTCTCTGTCTCTCTGACGTGGGTCGGCTGTCTCTGTCTCTCTGACGTGGGTCGGCTGTATCTGTCTCTCTGACGTGGGTCGGCTCCTCCGCAGGTGATCGTGCAGGACAGTCGGCAGGAGTACTCGTACACGCTGGACGAGGGTCTCATCGAGTTCGGCACGGCCATCGACGACGGCGACCTGCTGCGAGCCATGACGTTCCTCGAGTCGCTCGAGCTCACCCCGGAGGCTGAGGCCATGTGGCGCACCCTGGGACGGCTGGCCGTCGACAGCCAGCAGCTGCACATCGGTACGGGACGCGGGCCAGGGCGGGCCGACACAGGAAGGGCAGGGACAGCCAGCAGCTGCACATCGGTACGGGACGCGGGACAGGCCGGGCCGACACAGGGAGGGCAGGGACAGCCAGCAGCTGCACATCGGTACGGGACGCGGGACAGGCCGGGCCGACACAGGGAGGGCAGGGACAGACAGCAGCTGCACATCGGTACGGGACGCGGGACAGGCCGGGCCGACACAGGGAGGGCAGGGTCAGTCAGCAGCTGCACATCGGTACGGGACGCGGGACAGGCCGGGCCGACACAGGGAGGGCAGGGACAGTCAGCAGCTGCACATCGGTACGGGACGCGGAGCAGGCCGGGCCGACACAGGGAGGGGACGGATAGTCAGCAGCTGCACATCGGTACGGGACGCGGAGCTGGGATCACTTACCGTCGGTTGACGCGAGGAGTTGCGTTACGCTATTATGACTGAAGTCGGTGACGACATGTATCAGTGTTGGTTAGTTTAAACTGTGGCCGTGGTTTACAACCCTTGTGTAAACGGCTACTGTGCCACTGCGCCGTCCAGCGACGCTGAGGCCCGGACGCGCACACTGTGCCAGGTACTGGTCTGACCGGACTGACGCCGGCGTGTGTTGCAGCGGAGCGGTGCTACGCTGCGCTCGGGGACGTCTCAAAGGCCAAGTACCTGCGGGAGGTGATCATGCTGGCAGAACAGGTGGCCCAGAAGATGGGTGCGTACTGCTGACTGCTGACTGCTGACTGATACTCGCTGGGTTGTGCAGCAGGGCTCGTGTCTGTTGTATGCGTCCTGTACAGGGTACGCTGTCTTGTATTCTCCAACGGCTGGTGCGTATTCTGCACGCTGAAATATCGACTGCAGTTTGTGCGATGCGTGACTGAGACTCCGCACCTGGACCGCCGTGCTGACTGAGACTCCGTGAGCACCCGACCAGCGCGCCGTGCTGACTTAGACTCCGTGAGCCCCGACCAGCGCGCCGTGCTGACTGAGACTCCGTGAGCACCCGACCACAGCGCCGTGCTGACTGAGACTCCGTGAGCACCCGACCAGCGCGCCGTGCTGACTGAGACTCCGTGAGCCCCGACCAGCGCGCCGTGCTGACTGAGACTCCGTGAGCACCCGACCAGCGCGCCGTGCTGACTGAGACTCCGTGAGCACCCGACCAGCGCGCGGTGCTGACTGAGACTCCGTGAGCACCCGACCAGCGCGCCGTGCTGACTGAGACTCCGTGAGCACCCGACCACAGCGCCGTGCTGACTGAGACTCCGTGAGCACCCGACCAGCGCGCCGTGCTGACTGAGACTCCGTGAGCACCCGACCAGCGCGCCGTGCTGACTGAGACTCCGTGAGCACCCGACCACAGCGCCGTGCTGACTGAGACTCCGTGAGCACCCGACCAGCGCGCCGTGCTGACTGAGACTCCGTGAGCACCCGACCAGCGCGCCGTGCTGACTGAGACTCCGTGACCACCCGACCACAGCGCCGTGCTGACTGAGACTCCGTGACCACCCGACCACAGCGCCGTGCTGACTGAGACTCCGTGAGCACCCGACCACAGCGCCGTGCTGACTGAGACTCCGTGACCACCCGACCACAGCGCCGTGCTGACTGAGACTCCGTGACCACCCGACCAGCGCACCGTGCTGATTGACACCGTGCTCTCGTCCCCCGCCGTATGACTGAGCTCTGCTCCCTGCTGTATAACTCGGTTCTGCTCCCTGCTGTATAACTCGGTTCTGCTCCCTGCTGTATAACTCGGTTCTGCTCCCTGCTGTATAACTCGGTTCTGCTCCCTGCTGTCTAACTCTGTTCTGCTCCCCGCTGTATAACTCGGTTCTGATCCCCGCTGTATAACTCGGTTCTGCTCCCTGCTGTCTAACTCTGTTCTGCTCCCCGCTGTATAACTCGGTTCTGCTCCCTGCTGTATAACTCGTTTCTGCTCCCTGCTGTCTAACTCTGTTCTGCTCCCCGCTGTATAACTCGGTTCTGATCCCCGCTGTATAACTCTGTTCTGCTCCCCGCTGTATAACTCTGTTATGTTCCCCGCTGTGTAACTCGGTTATGTTCCCCGCTGTATAACTCGGTTATGTTCCCCGCTGTATAACTCGGTTATGTTCCCCGCTGTATAACTCGGCTCTGACCCCCGCCCAGGCCCAGGTCACGGTGACGTGTATGACCGGGTTCTGACCCCTGCCCAGGTCACGGTGACATGTATGATCGGGTGCTGACCCCCCCCCCCCCGCCGTCCAGGTCACGGTGACGGTATGGACTTTTACGAGGTGAAGGCGCGAATGGCGGTGCTGAGTCGCCAGTTTAAGGAAGCCGAGACTATCTACCTGGACAACAACCAGGTGGACAGTGTCATCCGCATGTACCAGAACATGAACAAGTGGGAGGAAGGTACGTGTTGTCACGTACGCCGCACATGCCGTGAGCTGCCCCCGGTAAACGGGATAGAAAATAGGAGGCGGTAACAATCATCAGAAAGGTCTGTCCGAGCGACTTTACCAAAATGCGAGATCGTACATCAGTTTGACAGGAAAGGGTCTGGCATGGGTCGATTGTATCATAGCATTGCTGGCCCTCACCCTTGGCTGCTCTCCTTAACCCTATTTGTAACGGGGCGGATTCCGCCCCCCCCCTCATGTTTTTTTTTGCAGATATCTCCAGAACGGCTGGGAGCAGGCCCATTACATTTTTGGACTTTTCATATAATTCAATACCGCATTTGGAGTCAAAATTTTGAGTTCTTAATCTGAACAGGGGCGGTTCCAGGGCACATTTTTGGGTGGGTTCGGAGGCGACATTTAGCGATAATACGGAAATGCGATCTTCACGGTTTCTTCCTAACTGCGTCAAGTATGAAGGAGTTACATCGGTTTACGGTGATTGCAACAAGTGCAAATTAGTTGATGTTAATGAAATATCATAAAAATTGTATGGCAGAGGCGGTTTCAGGGGCTTGAAAGGGGGGGGGGGGGGGGGGGGGGGTTCCAGGAGGTATTCAATGCTTGGCGGGAAGCCAATAGAGCGATGTAAGGGGCATGTATAGCTATCAAGATGTAAAAGATAGCTTCTGCTTCCATTATTTGCATAATTTATTACATATAGAGTTTCAGGGGCGTGTTCAGACACATGAAAAGAGGGGTGACCGGCATGGTGATGACGATATGCCAGCGATAACGGCGCAATAGACGTTTAGCTTATGATATATGCACATTTGAGGCCAGAAAAGGGAATAAGGTCATGTTTTTGCAGAGGCGCGCTCAGGGATGGAAGAAAGGGGGTCATATTATTGCAAAGAAACCAAGAGGCATGGGCGTACAATGACATAACATACTGTAGTTTTCGGATGAAACACGCACCACAGGCTACTCTACGAACGATTATAAGATAATAGGCGATTCCAGGTAGGGTAAAAGGGGGGTAAGCAATGTTAATTGAAGTTGTAAGTGAAATAGTCACTGTTGACTAGTTAGTATCATAATAGCGGATAATATACTTATCAAAAGGTCTTGCGCCGCTCCACTTTGGATCCTCGATACGCCTATGATGAAGTACAACATGCAAAAAGGAACTATCTACGATTAGTAACATATTTATAGTGCTGGGTAGCAACTTGTCTGCGGTTAATATTTTTTCCCAATTTGACCTCCCTTTTTCACTAACCTGGTACCGCCTATGGCAAAAATATGATTTATAACTGTTTTGTCTAATGTCACAATCACATACCATTTCACTTATTAAAAAAAAAAACATTTTTTTTTATTACGCATTTACTTCACCCCATATTGAGTGACCTGCACACGCCTATGATTTTTGAATTTTCAAACGTCACCGTCATATATCAATTTCCAATTCAATATCTATCGATTCCTATTAGTTGTGTTAAAATCGGTCGATAAACATGAAAGCTATGTTGGATCAAAAATACCACTAAAATGTGTCGTTTTTGCCCCCCTTGTTGCCCCCCTATCCAAAATTTAGATTTTTTATTATTTAGAAATGTAGATCGTGTTGAGGGGAACCAAACACCGTTTAATTTGTGAAAATCGGACGGGTATATCGCGAGATCTCCGGGGGGGGGGGGGGGGGGGGGCGAATCCGCGCGCCCTCCCCCCCCCTGTTACAAATAGGGTTACGCTACGCTCGCTAGCAAGTCCGTCTGTTGTATCCGTCTCCTGTAATCGTCACCGTCTGTTGTATCCGTCTCCTGTTGTATCCGTCTCCTGTTGTATCCGTCTCCTGTTGTATCCGTCTCCTGTTGTATCCGTCTCCTGTTGTATCCGTCTCCTGTTGTATCCGTCTCCTGTTGTATCCGTCTCCTGTTGTATCCGTCTCCTGTGATCGTCACGGTCTGTTGTATCCGTCTCCTGTTGTATCCGTCTCCTGTGATCGTCACCGTCTGTTGTATCCGTCTCCTGTTGTATCCGTCTCCTGTGATCGTCACCGTCTGTTGTATCCGTCTCCTGTGATCGTCACCGTCTGTTGTATCCGTCTCCTGTGATCGTCACGGTCTGTTGTATCCGTCTCCTGTGATCGTCACCGTCTGTTGTATCCGTCTCCTGTGATCGTCACGGTCTGTTGTATCCGTATCCTGTGATCGTCACGGTCTGTTGTATCCGTCTCCTGTGATCGTCACCGTCTGTTGTATCCGTCTCCTGTTGCATCCGTCTCCTGTTGTATCCGTCTCCTGTGATCGTCACCGTCTGTTGTATCCGTCTCCTGTGATCGTCACCGTCTGTTGTATCCGTCTCCTGTGATCGTCACGGTCTGTTGTATCCGTCTCCTGTGATCGTCACCGTCTGTTGTATCCGTCTCCTGTGATCGTCACGGTCTGTTGTATCCGTCTCCTGTGATCGTCACGGTCTGTTGTATCCGTCTCCTGTAATCGTCACCGTCTGTTGTATCCGTCTCCTGTTGCATCCGTCTCCTGTTGTATCCGTCTCCTGTGATCGTCACCGTCTGTTGTATCCGTCTCCTGTGATCGTCACCGTCTGTTGTATCCGTCTCCTGTGATCGTCACGGTCTGTTGTATCCGTCTCCTGTGATCGTCACCGTCTGTTGTATCCGTCTCCTGTGATCGTCACGGTCTGTTGTATCCGTCTCCTGTGATCGTCACGGTCTGTTGTATCCGTCTCCTGTAATCGTCACGGTCTGTTGTATCCGTCTCCTGTTGTATCCGTCTCCTGTGATCGTCACCGTCTGTTGTATCCGTCTCCTGTGATCGTCACGGTCTGTTGTATCCGTCTCCTGTGATCGTCACCGTCTGTTGTATCCGTCTCCTGTGATCGTCACGGTCTGTTGTATCCGTCTCCTGTAATCGTCACGGTCTGTTGTATCCGTCTCCTGTTGTATCCGTCTCCTGTGATCGTCACCGTCTGTTGTATCCGTCTCCTGTGATCGTCACCGTCTGTTGTATCCGTCTCCTGTGATCGTCACGGTCTGTTGTATCCGTCTCCTGTAATCGTCACGGTCTGTTGTATCCGTCTCCTGTTGTATCCGTCTCCTGTTGTATCCGTATCCTGTGATCGTCACCGTATGTTGTATCCGTCTCCTGTGATCGTCACGGTCTGTTGTATCCGTCTCCTGTGATCGTCACGGTCTGTTGTGTCCGTCTCCTGCGATCGTCACCGTCTGTTGTATCCGTCTCCTGTGATCGTCACGGTCTGTTGTATCCGTCTCCTGTGATCGTCACGGTCTGTTGTATCCGTCTCCTGTTGTATCCGTCTCCTGTGATCGTCACCGTCTGTTGTATCCGTCTCCTGTGATCGTCACCGTCTGTTGTATCCGTCTCCTGTGATCGTCACCGTCTGTTGTATCCGTCTCATGTGATCGTCACCGTCTGTTGTATCCGTCTCCTGTGATCGTCACCGTCTGTTGTATCCGTCTCATGTGATCGTCACCGTCTGTTGTATCCGTCTCCTGTTGTTTCCGTCTCCTGTGATCGTCACGGTATGTTGTATCCGTCTACTGTGATCGTCACGGTCTGTTGTATCCGTCTTCTGTGATCGTCACCGTCTGTTGTATCCGTCTCCTGTGATCGTCACGGTCTGTTGTATCCGTCTCCTGTGATCGTCACGGTATGTTGTATCCGTCTCCTGTGATCGTCACGGTCTGTTGTATCCGTCTCCTGTGATCGTCACCGTCTGTTGTATCCGTCTCCTGCGATCGTCACCGTCTGTTGTATCCGTCTCCTGTGATCGTCACGGTCTGTTGTATCCGTCTCCTGTGATCGTCACCGTCTGTTGTATCTGTCTCCTGTGATCGTCACGGTCTGTTGTATCCGTCTCCTGTGATCGTCACGGTCTGTTGTATCCGTCTCCTGTGATCGTCACCGTCTGTTGTATTCGTCTCCTGTGATCGTCACGGTCTGTTGTATCCGTATCCTGTTGTATCCGTCTTCTGTGATCGTCACCGTCTGTTGTATCCGTCTCCTGTGATCGTCACGGTCTGTTGTATTCGTCTCCTGTGATCGTCACCGTCTGTTGTATCCGTCTCCTGTGATCGTCACGGTCTGTTGTATCCGTCTCCTGTGATCGTCACGGTCTGTTGTGTCCGTCTCCTGTGATCGTCACGGTCTGTTGTGTCCGTCTCCTGCGATCGTCACCGTCTGTTGTATCCGTCTCCTGTGATCGTCACGGTCTGTTGTATCCGTCTCCTGTGATCGTCACGGTCTGTTGTACCCGTCTCCTGTTGTATCCGTCTCCTGTGATCGTCACGGTCTGTTGTATCCGTCTCCTGTTGTATCCGTCTCCTGTTATATCCGTCTCCTGTGATCGTCACGGTCTGTTGTATCCGTCTCCTGTGATCGTCACGGTCTGTTGTATCCGTCTCCTGTGATCGTCACGGTCTGTTGTATCCGTCGCCTGTGATCGTCACGGTCTGTTGTATCCGTCGCCTGTGATCGTCACGGTCTGTTGTATCCGTCTCCTATGATCGTCACGGTCTGTTGTATCCGTCTCCTATGATCGTCACGGTCTGTTGTATCCGTCTCCTGTGATCGTCACGGTCCGTTGTATCCGTCTCCTGTGATCGTCACGGTCTGTTGTATCCGTCTCCTGTGATCGTCACCGTCTGTTGTATCCGTCTCCTGTGATCGTCACCGTCTGTTGTGTCCGTCTCCTGTGATCGTCACCGTCTGTTGTATCCGTCTCCTGTTGTATCCGTCTCCTGTGATCGTTACGGTCTGTTGTATCCGTCTCCTGTGATCGTCACCGTCTGTTGTATCCGTCTCCTGTGATCGTTACGGTCTGTTGTATCCGTCTCCTGTGATCGTCACCGTCTGTTATATCCGTCTCCTGTGAACGTCACCGTCCGTTGTATCCATCTCCTGTGATCGTCACGGTCTGTTGTATCCGTCTCCTGTGATCGTCACGGTCTGTTGTATCCGTCTCCTGTGATCGTCACCGTCTGTTGTGTCCGTCTCCTGTGATCGTCACCGTCTGTTGTGTCCGTCTCCTGTGATCGTCACCGTCTGTTGTATCCGTCGCCTGTTGTATCCGTCTCCTGTGATCGTTACGGTCTGTTGTATCCGTCTCCTGTGATCGTCACCGTCTGTTGTGTCCGTCTCCTGTGATCGTCACCGTCTGTTGTATCCGTCTCCTGTTGTATCCGTCTCCTGTGATCGTTACGGTCTGTTGTATCCGTCTCCTGTGATCGTCACCGTCTGTTGTATCCATCTCCTGTGATCGTCACCGTCTGTTGTATCCGTCTCCTGTGATCGTCACGGTCTGTTGTATCCGTCTCCTGTGATCGTCACGGTCTGTTGTATCCGTCTCCTGTGATCGTCACGGTCTGTTGTATCCGTCTCCTGTTGTATCCGTCTCCTGTGATCGTCACCGTCTGTTGTATCCGTCTCCTGTTGTATCCGTCTCCTATTGTATCCGTCTCCTGTGATCGTCACCGTCTCCTGTGATCGTCACCGTCTGTTGTATCCGTCTCCTGTGATCGTCACCGTCTGTTGTATCCGTCTCATGTGATCGTCACCGTCTGTTGTATCCGTCTCATGTGATCGTCACGGTCTGTTGTATCCGTCTCCTGTGATCGTCACGGTCTGTTGTATCCGTCTCCTGTTGTATCCGTCTCCTGTGATCGTCACCGTCTGTTGTATCCGTCTCCTGTTGTATCCGTCTCCTATTGTATCCGTCTCCTGTGATCGTCACCGTCTGTTGTATCCGTCTCCTGTGATCGTCACGGTCTGTTGTATCCGTCTCCTGTGATCGTCACGGTCTGTTGTATCCGTCTCCTGTGATCGTCACCGTCTGTTGTATCCGTCTCCTGTGATCGTCACCGTATGTTGTATCCGTCTCATGTGATCGTCACGGTCTGTTGTATCCGTCTCCTGTTGTATCCGTCTCCTGTGATCGTCACGGTATGTTGTATCCGTCTCCTGTGATCGTCACGGTCTGTTGTATCCGTCTCCTGTGATCGTCACGGTCTGTTGTATCCGTCTCCTGTTGTATCCGTCTCCTGTGATCGTCACGGTCTGTTGTATCCGTCTCCTGTTGTATCCGTCTCCTATTGTATCCGTCTCCTGTGATCGTCACCGTCTCCTGTGATCGTCACCGTCTGTTGTATCCGTCTCCTGTGATCGTCACGGTCTGTTGTATCCGTCTCCTGTGATCGTCACGGTCTGTTGTATCCGTCTCATGTGATCGTCACCGTCTGTTGTATCCGTCTCATGTGATCGTCACCGTCTGTTGTATCCGTCTCCTGTTGTATCCGTCTCCTGTGATCGTCACCGTCTGTTGTATCCGTCTCATGTGATCGTCACGGTCTGTTGTATCCGTCTCCTGTTGTATCCGTCTCCTGTGATCGTCACGGTATGTTGTATCCGTTTCCTGTGATCGTCACGGTCTGTTGTATCCGTCTCCTGTGATCGTCACGGTCTGTTGCATCCGTCTCCTGTGATCGTCACCGTAGGTTGTATCCGTCTCCTGTGATCGTCACGGTCTGTTGTATCCGTTACCTGTGATCGTCACGGTCTGTTGTATCCGTCTCCTGTGATCGTCACGGTCTGTTGTATCCGTCGCCTGTGATCGTCACGGTCTGCTGTATCCGTCTCCTATGATCGTCACGGTCTGTTGTATCCGTCTCCTGTTGTATCCGTCTCCTGTGATCGTCACGGTCTGTTGTATCCGTCTCCTGTGATCGTCACGGTCTGTTGTATCCGTCTCCTGTGATCGTCACGGTCTGTTGTATCCGTCTCCTGTGATCGTCACCGTCTGTTGTATCTGTCTCCTGTGATCGTCACCGTCTGTTGTATCCGTCTCCTGTGATCGTCACGGTCTGTTGTATCCATCTCCTGTTGTATCAGTCTCCTGTTGTACCCGTCTCCTGTGAGCGTCACGGTCTGTTGTATCCGTCTCATGTTGTATCCGTCTCCTGTGATCGTCACCGTCTGTTGTATCCGTCTCCTGTGATCGTCACGGTCTGTTGTATCCGTCTCCTGTGATCGTCACCGTCTGTTGTATTCGTCTCCTGTGATCGTCACCGTCTGTTGTATCCGTCTCCTGTGATCGTCACCGTCTCCTGTGATCGTCACCGTCTGTTGTATTCGTCTCCTGTGATCGTCACCGTCTGTTGTATCCGTCTCCTGTGATCGTCACGGTCTGTTGTATCCGTCTCCTGTGATCGTCACCGTCTGTTGTTTCCGTCTCCTGTGATCGTCACGGTCTGTTGTATCCGTCTCCTGTGATCGTCACGGTCTGTTGTATCAGTCTCCTGTGATCGTCACGGTATGTTGTATCCGTATCCTGTGATCGTCACCGTCTGTTGTATTCGTCTCCTGTGATCGTCACGGTCTGTTGTATCCATCTCCTGTTGTATCCGTCTCCTGTGATCGTCACGGTCTGTTGTATCCGTCTCCTGTGATCGTCACCGTCTGTTGTATCCGTCTCCTGTGATCGTCACGGTCTGTTGTATCCGTCTCCTGTTGTATCCGTCTCATGTGATCGTCACCGTTTGTTGTATCCGTCTCCTGTGATCGTCACGGTCTGTTGTATCCGTCTCCTGTTGTATCCGTCTCATGTGATCGTCACGGTCTGTTGTATCCGTCTCCTGTGATCGTCACGGTCTGTTGTATCCGTCTCCTGTGATCGTCACCGTCTGTTGTATCCGTCTCCTGTGATTGTCACGGTCTGTTGTATCCGTCTCATGTGATCGTCACGGTCTGTTGTATCCGTCTCATGTGATCGTCACGGTCTGTTGTATCCGTCTCCTGTGATCGTCACGGTCTGTTGTATCCGTCTCCTGTGATCGTCACCGTCTGTTGTATCCGTCTCCTGTGATTGTCACGGTCTGTTGTATCCGTCTCCTGTTGTATCCGTCTCATGTGATCGTCACGGTCTGTTGTATCCGTCTCCTGTGATCGTCACCGTCTGTTGTATCCGTCTCCTGTGATCGTCACGGTCTGTTGTATCCGTCTCCTGTGATCGTCACCGTCTGTTGTATTCGTCTCCTGTGATCGTCACGGTCTGTTGTATCCGTCTCCTGTGATCGTCACCGTCTGTTGTATCCGTCTCCTGTGATCGTCACGGTCTGTTGTATCCGTCTCCTGTGATCGTCACGGTCTGTTGTATCCGTCTCCTGTGATCGTCACGGTCTGTTGTATCCGTCTCCTGTGATCGTCACGGTCTGTTGTATCCGTCTCCTGTGATCGTCACGGTCTGTTGTATCCGTCTCCTGTGATCGTCACGGTCTGTTGTGTCCGTCTACTGTGATCGTCACGGTCTGTTGTATCCGTCTCCTGTGATCGTCACGGTCTGTTGTATCCGTCTCCTGTGATCGTCACGGTCTGTTTTATCCGTCTCCTGTGATCGTCACCGTCTGTTGTATCCGTCTCCTGTTGTATCCGTCTCCTGTGATCGTCACGGTCTGTTGTATCCGTCTCCTGTGATCGTCACCGTCTGTTGTATTCGTCTCATGTGATCGTCACCGTATGTTGTGGCCGTCTCCTGTGATCGTCACGGTCTGTTGTATCCGTCTCCTGTTGTATCCGTCTCCTGTTGTATCCGTCTCCTGTGATCGTCACGGTCTGTTGTATCCGTCTCCTGTGATCGTCACGGTCTGTTGTATCCGTCTCCTGTGATCGTCACCGTAGGTTGTATCCGTCTCCTGTGATCGTCACCGTCTGTTGTATTCGTCTCCTGTGATCGTCACGGTCTGTTGTATCCGTCTCCTGTGATCGTCACGGTCTGTTGTATCCGTCTCCTGTGATCGTCACGGTCTGTTGTATCCGTCTCCTGTGATCGTCACGGTCTGTTGTATCCGTCTCCTGTTGTATCCGTCTCCAGTGATCGTCACGGTCTGTTGTATCCGTCTCCTGTTATCGTCACGGTCTGTTGTATCCGTCTCCTGTGATCGTCACCGTCTGTTGTGTCCATCTCCTGTGATCGTCACGGTCTGTTGTATCCGTCTCCTGTTGTATCCGTCTCCTGTGATCGTCACGGTCTGTTGTATCCGTCTCCTGTGATCGTCACGGTCTGTTGTATCCGTCTCCTGTTGTATCCGTCTCATGTGATCGTCACGGTCTGTTTTATCCGTCTCCTGTTGTATCCGTCTCCTGTGATCGTCACGGTCTGTTGTATCCGTCTCCTGTGATCGTCACCGTCTGTTGTATCCGTCTCCTGTGATCGTCACGGTCTGTTGTATCCGTCTCCTGTGATCGTCACCGTCTGTTGTTTCCGTCTCCTGTGATCGTCACGGTCTGTTGTATCCGTCTCCTGTGATCGTCACGGTCTGTTGTATCCGTCTCCTGTGATCGTCACGGTATGTTGTATCCGTATCCTGTGATCGTCACCGTCTGTTGTATTCGTCTCCTGTGATCGTCACGGTCTGTTGTATCCATCTCCTGTTGTATCCGTCTCCTGTGATCGTCACGGTCTGTTGTATCCGTCTCCTGTGATCGTCACCGTCTGTTGTATCCGTCTCCTGTGATCGTCACGGTCCGTTGTATCCGTCTCCTGTGATCGTCACGGTCTGTTGTATCCGTCTCCTGTGATCGTCACCGTCTGTTGTATCCGTCTCCTGTGATCGTCACCGTCTGTTGTATCCGTCTCCTGTGATCGTCACGGTCTGTTGTATCCGTCTCCTGTTGTATCCATCTCCTGTGATCGTCACCGTCTGTTGTATCCGTCTCCTGTGATCGTCACGGTCTGTTGTATCCGTCTCCTGTTGTATCCATCTCCTGTGATCGTCACCGTCTGTTGTATCCGTCTCCTGTGATCGTCACCGTCTGTTGTATCCGTCTCCTGTGATCGTCACGGTCTGTTGTATCCGTCTCCTGTTGTATCCGTCTCCTGTGATCGTCACGGTCTGTTGTATCCGTCTCCTGTTGTATCCATCTCCTGTGATCGTCACCGTCTGTTGTATCCGTCTCCTGTGATCGTCACGGTCTGTTGTATCCGTCTCCTGTTGTATCAGTCTCCTGTTGTATCAGTCTCCTGTTGTATCAGTCTCCTGTTGTATCCGTCTCCTGTTGTGTCCGTCTCCTGTGATCGTCACGGTCTGTTGTATCCGTCTCCTGTGATCGTCACCGTATGTTGTATCTGTCTCCTGTTGTATCCGTATTTGTATTTGACGTTGGACCCCATCCACGCCGAAGCGGGCTATTCCGGAGCCACATACAAGCATGGACAACACGAATGGTACACTCATCCTAATATAAAATGAAGACAGTTTCACTACAGCACATACTCCCATACAGCACATACTTCAATACTCTCACATACACATTACATCACATACACTGCAATGCTCTCACACGCACATTACGTTATATACATCAGGCTACTCTGGTTGAGGCATGTTCTGTATCGCTCTTTTGAATGCGGGCATGGCTGAGTGACGTGTCGCTAAAGGCAGCTCATTGTAATTTTGCACAACATGATATAGAAATCGGCGCTTGCCAGCCTCTGTCCTCACGCGTGGAAGGGCCAGGTCAGAGTTCTGTCGCGTAGAGCGGGAGCGAAGATCAGAATTGACATGAAGCTGGGAAGCAAGAGCCTGTGGTTCCCCGGTGTTTCGAATTTTGTGTAGTAGATTTAGGGAGTGCTGTCTGTATAGCTGCTGGGCAGTGGGCCAGCCAAGCTCAGCTCGCACGTCAGAGATGTGATCAAATTTACGTTTGCCAGATATGACACGAAGGGCAAAATTTAGAATTTTGTCAAGGCGTTGTATGTTCCTCTGCGAGCCATTGCCAAATACTGCTAAACAGTACCGAACGTGTGAAACGACCAAGGCATTTACAAGAAGTGGCAACAGCTCGCGGGGGATGCTGTGCCGCACGTGCGATAGCCCAATGAGGATACCACTACATTTTTTTACCAGGGAAGACACGTGTGAGTCCCATGTGAAGTGCTTATCAAACAGAACACCTAAATTTTTGACGTATGGGCTCTCTTGTACTATGTCTTCGCGGAACTGAACAGCAACAGGGTAAAGGTCGCGACAATTTTGGCGGGATCCGAACGCTATTAATTCGGTCTTGCTTGTATTTACTTTGAGACCATGAGAGTGAAACCAGGTATCAAGTGCACTCAGGGTGTCCTCCAATTTACTGACCAGATCATTGAGTTGGTGTTTTTTGCCGGATAACAAAATTTGAGTGTCATCAGCGTACTGGACCACATGAGCATCCCCCGCGAACAGGCACATATCGTTAGCGAATATTTGAAAAAGTAAAGGCCCAAGAGACGAGCCTTGAAAAACTCCGATAGAGTTGGGGAGAGGCCTGGAGAAATGAAGGTTCCCACTCCCATCAGCCGTACAGACAGACAGTGTGACCGCAGAGGTATGATGTAAACCAGGTGGGATCGATGTTATATGTACGTAGTTTAGAGAGGAGCATAGAATGGTCGATGACATCGAAGCACTTGGATAAATCGAGGAGACAGAGAAGGGTGAGTTCCTGGTGGTCAATAGCCGAGAGGATGTGATCAGAAACAGTCAGAAGGGCGGTCTCAGTAGAGAGCAGGGAGCGGAACCCGTGCTGGGATGAGGAGAACAGGTGGTTATCCGACATGTATGAGTAAAGCTGACGTTGCACAATACGCTCAATGAGCTTTGGGAAGGCAGATACAATGGAGATAGGGCGAAAATTGGAAGCTTCGGACTGGCTGCCGGCTTTGTGTATTGGATGAATAATGGAATGTTTCCAGGGCGCTGGGTATTCGCCGGAAGATAGGCTAGTATTGATGATATGGAGTAAAACGGAGCCGATAGCAGCAAAGCAAAGCTTTATTACCTGAATAGAGATGCCGTCAGCACCACAGGCCCCTGAATTTTTCATTGAGTTGAGGAAGGACCGGAGAGCGGACAGAGAGATAGGCTGTAGTTTGAAGGCACATGTGCCGACACGAGGTAGACGGACAGGGAGAGAGGGGGGCTCACCCCTGGCCCGGACCTCACTCGCAACCCGGGGACCAACGCCCACAAAGTACTGGTTTAGCTCGTCAGGGGTGGCCTCTGGCACGATGCGGTCGGCAGACTTCTTGCCCGCTATGATTTGACGTACATTCCGAAATATGGTGGTAGGACCCAGCTCACGCACTCTCCTGGCGATGTCCTGCCTTGTGTCGTGACGAATGGCAGAACGGACCTGTTTGTTAAGCGCAATGAACTCAGGGGTCCTACCACTATGGACAAGAAGTCTGCGACGCTGTGCCATCAGGTTGCGAGTGGTGTCAGATACAGGGGGAGCGGAAGGGTTACGAATTTTGATACGTTTTAGAGGTGCGTGATGGTCGAGGATGGGGAGGAGACAATTTATGAATGCAGACCACTGGTCTGACACTTCCACGCGTGAGAACACTCCACTCCAGTCAGTGGCTCTGAGAGCAGCGTGAAAAGCCGATATATTAATGCGATGTAGGCGCCTAGATGAGACGAAAATCGGCTTACGGCGAGGCTTGGGGATGGACAATTTAGCTTGGATGATACAGTGATCACTATAGGGACATGGACAGACAGATACGTCACTCAAAAAGTTTCCCGTATTGGACACAAACACATCAAGTAGAGATCCAGACTCGTATGTGGGACTAGTCACGTGCTGGTGCAGGGCCAGGCTGTCTAGGAACTGATTAAATCTCGATTTACATATATCGTTGTCGGACGCTAGAAGGTTGCAGTTAAGGTCGCCAGTTATTACAATATTGTCAGTGGACGAAAGAAACACGCGTTGCACTTGAGTTTCAAGAAAATCGAGGTCGGCTGATATGGCGGCTACGGTGTGTCGAGGAGGTCTATATACGCAACCTAGGTTAAAACGACGACCGTGCGAGTTACTGACTTGTAACCAAAACGTTTCTATTTTGCCGTCGTTTTTGGCACCTACAACTGATTTAAGTGGTTTTACTTTCAAATTGTTTTTTATCAGTACAGCTATTCCCCCGTAACCACTACCGTCTGGACGGTCGGCACGGTGCAGAGAAAACCCCGGGAACGTGACGAAGCGTGAGCAAGTTTCGGGGCGAAGCCATGTTTCTGTGAGCACAGCAATATCACAATTTAATAATTCTAAATCATGACGGAGGTCTAAAATCTTAGGTTTTAGGCTTAAAATGTTCAACGCCATGATGTATAAGGCCCCGCGTCCAATCGTATCAGAGCCATGAGGTTGGCGTGTCACTTCAGTTGCGTTGTGCGCCTGTGCAACCGGATGCTGGCCGGCAGCGCTGACCAGAGGTGCTGTGGCGGCCTCCCCTTGCAAGGTGTGCCGATCTTGTTGTCGGTCGGTTGCGGCGAGCGCCGGCCCCGGCCGCTCGCTGGTAGTCGCGTCGGGTGGGTCGGCGGCCACCGCCGCCGCTCGGTCTGACGGAGTAGCGGGCGTCGGCGGCTCGTCTCTGACTTGCGTCTCTGTCTCTATCGTGGTGACGGGCGGTTGTTGGCACACTACACGACAGGGCCCATTGGGGTCCCCAGTGCCGAGAGCAGTCGGCTGGTCGCTGCTCCCTCTCTCTCTCGCTCGGCGGGCCCGCCACCCGCCCCGGGCTCCCCGCCGCGCCGGCCGCCGGGAACGTGCCCCGGTGACCGTTTGGCCGCCTGGCATTTGTTGACTTTAGCCGGGCGGCACTGCGGCGGCAGTCCCCTGGTCAAGGGGGGTTGCCATGGCGATGGCCAGGGCTGGTGGTGTTCGTCCGCTCTGTTGCGTTGGTATGCGTTGGAAAAAGTAGTTCTAGAACATTGAAGCAGGACTCTTGAAGAAATGCAATATTTCGAGCACGTAATATCACTGCCGCACCATAGAGAAAAAAGACACTTATTTGAAACAAATCTTGAAGCGTTCACACACTTTCTGACACAGACCGAGGTTTCTGTCTTCCGGCTTGGTTGTTCACGCAGGTTTCAAATCACAAATCTTCTGAGGTAGATAATAGATCGAAAACACAACTCACAGTTTATATGATGTAGCACGCAGATGAACTAGAAGATAAGAGCACGTAGACACTAAATTTCACGAAGCAGGGTGTCGAATTCCCCGATTAATCAGAAGACAGTGCGGAGCGGCCGGGGGTCGCCCGTCTAGCGCGCCGACCCGGCCGTGACCGTCTCCTGTTGTATCCGCCTCCTGTGATCGTCACCGTCTGTTGTATCCGTCTCCTGTTGTATCCGTCTCCTGTGATCGTCACCGTATGTTGTATCCGTCTCATGTGATCGTCACCGTATGTTGTATCCATCTCCTGTTGTATCCGTCTCCTGTTGTATCCGTCTCCTGTTGTATCCGTCTCCTGTGATCGTCACCGTATGTTGTATCCATCTCCTGTGATCGTCACGGTCTGTTGTATCCGTCTCCTGTGATCGTCACGGTCTGTTGTATCCGTCTCCTGTTGTATCCGTCTCCTGTTGTATCCGTCTCCTGTGATCGTCACCGTCTGTTGTATCCGTATCCTGTGATCGTCACGGTCTGTTGCATCCGTCTCCTGTGATCGTCACCGTCTGTTGTTTCCGTCTCCTGTGATCGTCACGGTCTGTTGTGTCCGTCTCCTGTGATCGTCACCGTCTGTTGTATTCGTCTCCTGTGATCGTCACGGTCTGTTGTATCCGTCTCCTGTGATCGTCACGGTCTGTTGTATCCGTCTCCTGTGATCGTCACCGTCTGTTGTATCCGTCTCCTGTGATCGTCACGGTCTGTTGTATCCGTCTCCTGTGATCGTCACGGTATGTTGTATCCGTCTCCTGTGATCGTCACCGTCTGTTGTTTCCGTCTCCTGTGATCGTCACGGTCTGTTGTATCTGTCTCCTGTGATCGTCACCGTATGTTGTATCCGTCTCCTGTGATCGTCACGGTCTGTTGTATCCGTCTCCTGTGATCGTCACGGTCTGTTGTATCCGTCTCCTGTTGTATCCGTCTCATGTGATCGTCACCGTATGTTGTATCCGTCTCCTGTGATCGTCACGGTCTGTTGTATCCGTCTCCTGTTGTATCCGTCTCATGTGATCGTCACGGTCTGTTGTATCCGTCTCCTGTGATCGTCACGGTCTGTTGTATCCGTCTCCTGTGATCGTCACCGTCTGTTGTATCCGTCTCCTGTGATTGTCACGGTCTGTTGTATCCGTCTCATGTGATCGTCACGGTCTGTTGTATCCGTCTCATGTGATCGTCACGGTCTGTTGTATCCGTCTCCTGTGATCGTCACGGTCTGTTGTATCCGTCTCCTGTGATCGTCACCGTCTGTTGTATCCGTCTCCTGTGATTGTCACGGTCTGTTGTATCCGTCTCCTGTTGTATCCGTCTCATGTGATCGTCACGGTCTGTTGTATCCGTCTCCTGTGATCGTCACCGTCTGTTGTATCCGTCTCCTGTGATCGTCACGGTCTGTTGTATCCGTCTCCTGTGATCGTCACCGTCTGTTGTATTCGTCTCCTGTGATCGTCACGGTCTGTTGTATCCGTCTCCTGTGATCGTCACCGTCTGTTGTATCCGTCTCCTGTGATCGTCACGGTCTGTTGTATCCGTCTCCTGTGATCGTCACGGTCTGTTGTATCCGTCTCCTGTGATCGTCACGGTCTGTTGTATCCGTCTCCTGTGATCGTCACGGTCTGTTGTATCCGTCTCCTGTGATCGTCACGGTCTGTTGTGTCCGTCTACTGTGATCGTCACGGTCTGTTGTATCCGTCTCCTGTGATCGTCACGGTCTGTTGTATCCGTCTCCTGTGATCGTCACGGTCTGTTTTATCCGTCTCCTGTGATCGTCACCGTCTGTTGTATCCGTCTCCTGTTGTATCCGTCTCCTGTGATCGTCACGGTCTGTTGTATCCGTCTCCTGTGATCGTCACCGTCTGTTGTATTCGTCTCATGTGATCGTCACCGTATGTTGTGGCCGTCTCCTGTGATCGTCACGGTCTGTTGTATCCGTCTCCTGTTGTATCCGTCTCCTGTTGTATCCGTCTCCTGTGATCGTCACGGTCTGTTGTATCCGTCTCCTGTGATCGTCACGGTCTGTTGTATCCGTCTCCTGTGATCGTCACCGTAGGTTGTATCCGTCTCCTGTGATCATCACCGTCTGTTGTATTCGTCTCCTGTGATCGTCACGGTCTGTTGTATCCGTCTCCTGTGATCGTCACGGTCTGTTGTATCCGTCTCCTGTGATCGTCACGGTCTGTTGTATCCGTCTCCTGTGATCGTCACGGTCTGTTGTATCCGTCTCCTGTTGTATCCGTCTCCAGTGATCGTCACGGTCTGTTGTATCCGTCTCCTGTGATCGTCACGGTCTGTTGTATCCGTCTCCTGTGATCGTCACCGTCTGTTGTGTCCGTCTCCTGTGATCGTCACGGTCTGTTGTATCCGTCTCCTGTTGTATCCGTCTCCTGTGATCGTCACGGTCTGTTGTATCCGTCTCCTGTGATCGTCACGGTCTGTTGTATCCGTCTCCTGTTGTATCCGTCTCATGTGATCGTCACGGTCTGTTTTATCCGTCTCCTGTTGTATCCGTCTCCTGTGATCGTCACGGTCTGTTGTATCCGTCTCCTGTGATCGTCACGGTCTGTTGTGTCCGTCTCCTGTGATCGTCACCGTCTGTTGTATCCGTCTCCTGTGATCGTCACGGTCTGTTGTATCCGTCTCCTGTGATCGTCACCGTCTGTTGTATCCGTCTCATGTGATCGTCACCGTCTGTTGTATCCGTCTCATGTGATCGTCACCGTCTGTTGTATCCGTCTCCTGTGATCGACACCGTCTGTTGTATCCGTCTCCTGTGATCGTCACCGTCTGTTGTATCCGTCTCCTGTGATCGTCACGGTCTGTTGTATCCGTCTCCTGTGATCGTCACGGTCTGTTGTGTCCGTCTCATGTGATCGTCACCGTCTGTTGTATCCGTCTCCTGTGATCGTCACGGTCTGTTGTATCCGTCTCCTGTGATCGTCACCGTCTGTTGTATCCGTCTCCTGTGGTCGTCACCGTCTGTTGTATCCGTCTCATGTGATCGTCACCGTCTGTTGTATCCGTCTCATGGGATCGTCACCGTCTGTTGTATCCGTCTCCTGTGATCGTCACCGTCTGTTGTATCCGTCTCCTGTGATCGTCACCGTCTGTTGTATCCGTCTCCTGTGATCGTCACGGTCTGTTGTATCCGTCTCCTGTGATCGTCACGGTCTGTTGTGTCCGTCTCATGTGATCGTCACCGTCTGTTGTATCCGTCTCATGTGATCGTCACCGTCTGTTGTATCCGTCTCCTGTGATCGTCACCGTCTGTTGTATCCGTATCCTGTTGTATCCGTCTCATGTGATCGTCACCGTCTGTTGTATCCGTCTCATGTGATCGTCACCGTCTGTTGTATCCGTCTCCTGTGATCGTCACGGTCTGTTGTGTCCGTCTCCTGTGATCGTCACCGTCTGTTGTATTCGTCTCCTGTGATCGTCACGGTCTGTTGTATCCGTCTCCTGTTGTATCCGTCTCCTGTGATCGTCACCGTCTGTTGTATCCGTCTCCTGTGATCGTCACCGTCTGTTGTATCCGTCTCCTGTGATCGTCACGGTCTGTTGTGTCCGTCTCCTGTGATCGTCACGGTCTGTTGTATCCGTCTCCTGTGATCGTCACGGTCTGTTGTATCCGTCTCCTGTGATCGTCACCGTCTGTTGTATCCGTCTCCTGTGATCGTCACGGTCTGTTGTATCCGTCTCCTGTGATCGTCACGGTATGTTGTATTCGTCTCCTGTGATCGTCACCGTCTGTTGTATCTGTCTCCTGTGATCGTCACGGTCTGTTGTATCCGTCTCCTGTGATCGTCACGGTCTGTTGTGTCCGTCTCCTGTGATCGTCACGGTCTGTTGTATCCGTCTCCTGTGATCGTCACGGTCTGTTGTATCCGTCTCCTGTGATCGTCACCGTCTGTTGTATCCGTCTCCTGTTGTATCCGTCTTCTGTGATCGTCACGGTCTGTTGTATATATCTCCTGTGATCGTCACGGTATGTTGTATCCGTCTCATGTGATCGTCACCGTCTGTTGTATCTGTCTCCTGTGATCGTCACGGTCTGTTGTATCCGTCTCCTGTGATCGTCACGGTCTTTTGTATCCGTCTCCTGTGATCGTCACGGTCTGTTGTATCCGTCTCCTGTGATCGTCACGGTCTGTTGTATCCGTCTCCTGTGATCGTCACGGTCTGTTTTATCCGTCTCCTGTGATCGTCACCGTCTGTTGTATCCGTCTCCTGTGATCGTCACCGTCTGTTGTATCCGTCGCCTGTGATCGTCACCGTCTGTTGTATCCGTCTCCTGTGATCCTCACGGTCTGTTGTGTCCGTCTCCTGTGATCGTCACGGTCTGTTGTATCCGTCTCCTGTGATCGTCACCGTCTGTTGTATCCGTCTCCTGTGATCGTCACGGTCTGTTGTATCCGTCTCCTGTGATCGTCACGGTCTGTTGTGTCCATCTCCTGTGATCGTCACGGTCTGTGTGTTTCTGCAGCGCTGCGGCGTGACTTCCCTGTCTGTCTGTGTGTTTCTGCAGCGCTGCGGCGTGACTTCCCTGTCTCTGTCTGTGTGTGTTTCTGTAGCGCTGCGGCGTGACTTCCCTGTCTCTGTCTGTGTGTGTTTCTGCAGCGCTGCGGCGTGACTTCCCTGTCTCTGTCTGTGTGTGTTTCTGCAGCGCTGCGGCGTGACTTCCCTGTCTCTGTCTGTGTGTGTTTCTGCAGCGCTGCGGCGTGACTTCCCTGTCTCTGTCTGTGTGTTTCTGCAGCGCTGCGGCGTGACTTCCCTGTCTCTGTCTGTGTGTTTCTGCAGCGCTGCGGCGTGACTTCCCTGTCTCTGTCTGTGTGTTTCTGCAGCGCTGCGGCGTGACTTCCCTGTCTCGGTCTGTGTGTGTTTCTGCAGCGCTGCGGCGTGACTTCCCTGTCTCTGTCTGTGTGTGTTTCTGCAGCGCTGCGGCGTGACTTCCCTGTCTCTGTCTGTGTGTTTCTGCAGCGCTGCGGCGTGACTTCCCTGTCTCTGTCTGTGTGTGTTTCTGCAGCGCTGCGGCGTGACTTCCCTGTCTCTGTCTGTGTGTGTTTCTGCAGCGCTGCGGCGAGACTTCCCTGTCTCTGTCTGTGTGTGTTTCTGCAGCGCTGCGGCGTGACTTCCTTGTCTCGGTCTGTGTGTGTTTCTGCAGCGCTGCGGCGTGACTTCCCTGTCTCTGTCTGTGTGTGTTTCTGCAGCGCTGCGGCGTGACTTCCCTGTCTCTGTCTGTGTGTGTTTCTGCAGCGCTGCGGCGTGACTTCCCTGTCTCTGTCTGTGTGTGTTTCTGCAGCGCTGCGGCGTGACTTCCCTGTCTCGGTCTGTGTGTGTTTCTGCAGCGCTGCGGCGTGACTTCCCTGTCTCTGTCTGTGTGTTTCTGCAGCGCTGCGGCGTGACTTCCCTGTCTCTGTCTGTGTGTTTCTGCAGCGCTGCGGCGTGACTTCCCTGTCTCTGTCTGTGTGTTTCTGCAGCGCTGCGGCGTGACTTCCCTGTCTCTGTCTGTGTGTGTTTCTGCAGCGCTGCGGCGTGACTTCCCTGTCTCTGTCTGTGTGTTTCTGCAGCGCTGCGGCGTGACTTCCCTGTCTCTGTCTGTGTGTGTTTCTGCAGCGCTGCGGCGTGACTTCCCTGTCTCTGTCTGTGTGTGTTTCTGCAGCGCTGCGGCGTGACTTCCCTGTCTCTGTCTGTGTGTTTCTGCAGCGCTGCGGCGTGACTTCCCTGTCTCTGTCTGTGTGTTTCTGCAGCGCTGCGGCGTGACTTCCCTGTCTCTGTCTGTGTGTGTTTCTGCAGCGCTGCAGGTGGCCGAGACGCGGCGTCACCCGGAGCTGGCGCAGCTGCGCGCCAACTACCACCAGTGGCTGATGACTACCCGCCAGGAGGAGAAGGCCGGTGAGCTGAAGGAGCAGGAGGGAGACTTCATCCACGCCGTCCAGCTGTACCTGCGCAGCGGACTGCCGGCCAAAGCCGCCAGGTGGGCACGCCGGCTCACAGACACGGCCGCTGTTAATCTGATGGCAGGCGGTATTTATCGTCCTAGCGCGGAAGTCGGCCGGGCTGCGATGAAGGCATCTGCTGGTGTTCTTATGCGTTCGATCGTCTGATCTATGTGTGCCTGTGTGCCTGGTGTTCAGCCGGCTGAGCTGACGGCCGGTGAGTGTCTCCACTGACCCGGCCCCTCTGACCACCGGCAGGGTGACGCTCAACACGCCCGAGCTCGCCAACAACGTGGGCCTGATCAACGGCATCGCGCAGGCGCTCATCACCGCCGAGCTGTTTGAGAAGGCCGGTGAGATGTACCAGCGGGTGAACGAGCTGGAGCCGGCACTAGACTGCTTCAGGCGGGGCAGCGCCTACCCGCGCGCCGTGGCGCTGGCCAGATCCAACTTCCCGGCAGGTGGGCCGCCAGACACCGTTCCCGACAGAGTTACATACCGCTTTGCTGAGCTCGTTTATCTGGTTTGGTTGCGATCCGGGTCAAAGTGGCCACTGGAATGACCGGACCCCTGGCCCCACTCCTGATTGGATCCTTGACTGAACCTTGATCGTCTCCGGGAATATGGTCGGCAGCGTTGCTAACCCGCCCTGTTTCCCCTGTTGCCCCTGTTCACCCTGTTCCCCCTGTTCCCCCTGTTCCCCCTGTTCCCCCTGTTCACCCTGTTCACCCTGTTCACCCTGTTCACCCTGTTCCCCTGTTCCCCCTGTTCCCAGTGGTGGTTCAGCTGGAGGAGGAGTGGGGTCTCCCTGGTCCTGGTCCCCCAGCTGACCCGCCCTGTTCCCCCTGTTCCCAGCGGTGGTTCAGCTGGAGGAGGAGTGGGGTCTCCCAGCTGACCCGCCCTGTTCCCCCTGTTCCCCCTGTTCACCCTGTTCACCCTGTTCACCCTGTTCACCCTGTTCCCCCTGTTCCCCCTGTTCACAGTGGTGGTTCAGCTGGAGGAGGAGTGGGGTGACTACCTGGTCTCCAAGCGGGAGACAGACGCCGCCATCAGCCACTACATCGAGGCCGGCAAGACGATCAAGGCGCTGGACGCCGCCGTCCACGCCCGGCAGTGGAAGAAGGCCATGCAGATCGTGCAGGTCAGTGACCTGACTGTGGTCTGTGGTCAGCAGGTCAGTGATCTGACTGGCCCTGGGTGGGCCTCCACCGATCGGACAGATCGTGCAGGTCAGTGATCTGACTGGCCATGGGTGGGCCGGGTTGTCGGCGCCGAGGGCTGAGTGGCCACTGTCAGCAGTGAGGGGAGGGCTGAGTGGCCACTGTCAGCAGGGAAGGGGAGGGCCGAGTGGCCACTGTCAGCAGGGAAGGGGAGGGCCGAGTGGCCACTGTCAGCAGGGAGGGGAGGACTGAGTGGCCACTGTCAGCAGGGAAGGGGAGGGCCGAGTGGCCACTGTCAGCAGGGAAGGGGAGGGCCGAGTGGCCACTGTCAGCAGGGAGGGGAGGGCTGAGTGGCCACTGTCAGCAGGGAAGGGGAGGGCCGAGTGGCCACTGTCAGCAGGGAGGGGAGGACTGAGTGGCCACTGTCAGCAGGGAGGGGAGGGCTGAGTGGCCACTGTCAGCAGGGAGGGGAGGGCTGAGTGGCCACTGTCAGCAGGGAGGGGAGGGCCGAGGTGCCGGCGTCGGGAGCGAGTGACTACCGTCTCAGCAGGGAGGGGAGGGCTGAGTGGCCACTGTCAGCAGGGAGGGGAGGGCTGAGGTGCCGACGTCGGGAGTGGGTGACCACCGTCTCATCAGGGAGGGGAGGGCTGAGTGACCACTGTCAGCAGGGAGGGGAGGGCTGAGTGGCCACTGTCAGCAGGGAGGGGAGGGCTGAGTGGCCACTGTCAGTAGGGAGGGGAGGGCTGAGTGGCCACTGTCAGCAGGGAGGGGAGGGCTGAGTGGTCACTGTCAGCAGGGAGGGGAGGGCCGAGGTGCCGGCGTCGGGAGCGGGTGACCACCGTCTCAGCAGGGAGGGGAGGGCTGAGTGGCCACTGTCAGCAGGGAGGGGAGGGCCGAGGTGCCGGCGTCGGGAGCGGGTGACCACCGTCTCAGCAGGGAGGGGAGGGCCGAGGTGCCGGCGTCGGGAGCGGGTGACCACCGTCTCAGCAGGGAGGGGAGGGCTGAGTGGCCACTGTCAGCAGGGAGGGGAGGGCCGAGGTGCCGGCGTCGGGAGCGGGTGACCACCGTCTCAGCAGGGAGGGGAGGGCTGAGTGGCCACTGTCAGCAGGGAGGGCCGAGGTGCCGGCGTCGGGAGCGGGTGACCACCGTCTCAGCAGGGAGGGGAGGGCTGAGTGGCCACTGTCAGCAGGGAGGGGAGGGCCGAGGTGCCGGCGTCGGGAGCGGGTGACCACCGTCTCAGCAGGGAGGCGCCCGGCGTGCCATGTTACGTGGTCTGCTGCGTGCTGTGACTGGTGTCGGTGCCCGGGTGCCTATTGTATTATTCCTAAGGCCGTACACGTAGCTTGTGCGATCCAATGTTTCTGTCCATACATGCCTTTTTCTCTCAGTCTTTGGACGTGCTTAAAACATGACATTTGATAAGTCCTTACCTTTTCCTCAATCCTTCTCCACATCCGAAAGGGGTACCTCGCTCAAAATCCTGGAGCCGCACAAGCTGATGCTGAGGGGCACAAGAAGAAGAAGAAAAAGAAAAAGGTATGTGCTTCTAAGTCGTTACCTATTCGATCCTGGTCACTCTGTGTGAAACCCGTCCTTTGAGTCCCGTTTTGCTTTGTTGTGTCCATGTGCTGTGTGCATGCATTCGACTTTAACAGCCATTTCCACGGAAATGAGCTGTGCCTGTCTCCTATATGCAGTCAGTTTCCCCCACCGTGTTATCACTGTGTCCGTGTACCGGCTGTCGCCTGTCGGTTCTGACCTGCTCCTCCTGTGCGGCTGGTGACGACCAGGACATCTCACCTGTCGGTTCTGACCTGCTCCTCCTGTGCGGCTGGTGACGAGCAGGACATCTCACCTGTCGGTTCTGACACGCTCCTCCTGTGACGCTGGTGACGAGCAGGACATCTCACCTGTCGGTTCTGACCTGCTCCTCCTGTGCGGCTGGTGACGAGCAGGGCATCTCACCTGTCGGTTCTGACACGCTCCTCCTGTGCGGCTGGTGACGAGCAGGACATCTCACCTGTCGGTTCTGACCTGCTCCTCCTGTGCGGCTGGTGACGAGCAGGACATCTCACCTGTCGGTTCTGACCTGCTCCTCCTGTGCGGCTGTCGAAGGCGGCTGGTGACGAGCAGGACATCTCACCTGTCGGTTCTGACCTGCTCCTCCTGTGCGGCTGGTGACGAGCAGGACATCTCACCTGTCGGTTTGACCTGCTCCTCCTGTGACGCTGGTGACGAGCAGGACATCTCACCTGTCGGTTCTGACCTGCTCCTCCTGTGACGCTGGTGACGAGCAGGGCATCTCACCTGTCGGTTCTGACCTGCTCCTCCTGTGCGGCTGGTGACGAGCAGGACATCTCACCTGTCGGTTCTGACCTGCTCCTGTGCGGCTGGTGATCGCAGGCGGCTGGTGACGAGCAGGACATCTCACCGTACCTGCTGAAGCTGGGAAACCACTTCGCTCAGATCGGCGACCACGCCACCGCCGAGAAGCTCTTCATGGACGGCGGCATGTTCAAGGAAGCCATCGAGATGTACAACAACGCAGGTCCGTGCGTGCCAGCCCAGGGGCGTAACATTGTTGACGAATATCCTGACACTGTCATGTCCGTGAAAAAGTGGAATTACGTGAAATCAGTGATCAGAACACTCGTGAACCTCCAAACGCTAATTATTCCCTTCAGCCTTCACCGGCCGATGAGCTGCAATTCCTCTCATTCGCGTCTCAGAGGTTGTCCGAGATGTAAGGGGAAATCTGACACTTAATTTTGCTGACTGAAATAGTGTTAAATCATCAACGCGTTTCTGTTTAATTCACGATTTCGGCATGCCTATGGGGCTGTTCCAGCACCCTCATCCGGATTAGGTGGAGGTCTTATTTTCTCCACCGGCCGTTCCCGCGCCTCAACTAAAATCGGTTGAGCCTCTACCAACCTCAACCGGATGAGCAAAATCTCAACCGCTCGTCGAGCGGATGAGATTGGGCAAAGTCGGATTACGGCAGCTATGGCGCACCAGTGACACACTTTTGTAAACATTTTTCGGCGCCATTCGCGAAGAGCATTGTGGACAGCTTTTGCATGGATTCCATTGTTGTTTAGATCTATGTGAAACGCACGGTGGATAAAAGTACCTGAACAAATTTCTGACACGCACGGTAAAACGCAAAACTGCGAGGAATAAAATAATGTATGTAAATGGCGGCCGCACACTGCGTCATTTGGCGCGCGATATCGCGGAATAAAGCTGGCCCGGACGAGCTTTTTCTGTGCTAAACACCGCGGAACCGCAGAATGTCGCAGTGATATCGCTCGCCGAATGGCCTAGTGTGCAGCTCGCATTACAGCGGAGACCGTGACCGTGAGTTCGCACCCAAACAAATGATGGCCAGCAGCTGATAATTCCACCGAGTCTCTACCGCTCGTTCCCGCACCGGGCACGCCTCAACCTATTCCGGGTGAGGGTGGGTGAGGGCGCTGGAACAGCCCCTATGCCTCATCCCACCTGTCCGGCGCACGGTGGTTACAATACCGTTCCGCAGTGCGGCTACGTATTGCGGCACAGCCTATATTCAGTCCGTCCAACGTTCGACTCTCACAGGCTCGGACGACGGACATCTCCCGCGTTCCATGCACTCTTTTCAAAATCCGATTGAAATAAAATTAGGTCGTAAATGCCAGCTTAATTTCTGCATGTGTAGTCTGATGAAGAAAGGCGAAGATTTTAATTACCTTAATCACTTAAATACGTTGTTGCCATTGGCAATCAAGACAAGACCTAATACAGGCACGTAGCCAAGGGGGCGGCGTCCCCCCCCCCCCCCCCCCTGGAGCCCAAGAGGGCCCTTTTCGGCGCGCGCGGCGCGCCGAAAAGGGCCAACGAGACCGCGTGAAGCGCGATATCATGGGCTCTTTACCAGGCGAAGCGTTGTCTTTAGGGAGTTTAGAGCACTTCAAAGGCCCTTTGGGCCACCAGGGCCCTCTGAAAGACCAGAGGGCCCCTTAGACATTCAAAAGAGCCCTGTGCATGTCAGAGGGGCCCCTGACCAGACCGAAAGGGTCCCTGAGCGGGTCAAAGGGCCCCCTGAACACGTCGAATGGGCCCCTAGCCAGTACAGAGGGGCCCCTGGGCAGGTCGAGAGGCCCCTGGGCAGGTCGAGAGGCCCCTGAGCATGTCGGCAGGGCGACAAAGCGGCCAGCGCAGTTCCTTACCAGGCCATAAGGACCCCTGAGCAGGTTGGAGGGCCCTTGGTCAGACCAGAGGGCCCCTGGGAAGTTGAAATGGCCCCTGTGCAGGTCAGAGGGGCCCCTGACCAGACAGAATGGCCCCTAGGTGGGTCAGAAGGGCCCCTGAACGTACCGAATGGGCCCCTAGTCAGCACGGAGGGGCCCAGTGCAGGTCGGAGGGCCCTCGCAGCAAGTTGCAAGGCGACAAAGCAGCCAGCGCAGTTCCTTGCCAGGTCGGAAGGGCCCCTTAGAAGGCTGGAGGACCCCTGGAGAGACCAGAGTGCTCCTGGAAAGTTCAAAGGGCCCCTGTGCAGATCGGAGGGGCCCCTGGCCAGACCAAAAGGACCCCTGGGCGGGTAAGAAGGGCCCCTGAACATGCCGAATTGGCCCTAGTCAGCACGGAGGGGCCCAGGGCAGGTCAGGGGGCCCCTTGAGCATGTCCGCAGGGCGACAAAGCAGCCAGCGCAGTCCGACCAGAAGAGTCGCTGGGCAGATCGGAGGGGCTCCTGGGCAAATCAGAAGGGCCCCTGGCTAGACCGAAAGGGTCCCTGGGCCGGTCGGAAGGGCCCTTAGACATGCCGGATGAGTTTCTAGCCAGGCTGGAGGGGCCCCTGGGCAGGTCGGAGGGCCCCCTGAGCATGCTGGCAGGGCGACAAAGCAGCCAGTGCAGCCCCTGGCCAGATCGGAAGGACCTCTGAACAGGTCGAATGGGCCCCTTGACACAGAAAGGGGGCTTCTTGGAAGGTCAGAGGAGTCCCTGGTCAGACCGGAAGGGCCAAAAGCACGTAGAGATCCCAGATGAAGATTAAATACAAAGAGGACTTCCTCCACGATAAAATATTAAAAGCAGAGCGTTCCGGTATATTGTTACACCCTTCGTCAGGGTGTTACAATATACCCGAAAGCTCCGATTTTTTTTTTCTTGTAGAGTAAGCCCTCTTTATATTTGATATATATCACCCACTCCACATCATGTCTTTTCGCTTCGCGGATCCCAGATGAGTCCCTGAACAGGTCGGAAGGGCGTTGAAAAGGTCGGACGGGCCCCTAAACGATCTGAAGGAACCCTGGGCTTGTCAACAGTAAGAATGCAGTTGTCCAGGGAATAAAACTCCAAATTTTTGCGCCGCTCCGCGGCGCAATTTAGCTACAAATTCAATATTATGCGAGTTAGAAAAAAAATGCCCGTGTCTCGGCGCATTTATGTTGCTACTTTCCTATATAATTGGTCAAAATAGTTCACTTACCACTTTTTTACCGCACTTTTAAACGCACAATATAGCATTTTTAGAGGTCCGTACCATACGCAATGCGATGCATTGATGAGAAAGCATATCCAGGGTATAAGACTCAAAATGTCGCGCTGCTCCGCGGCGCAATTTGTTTAAGAGTTCCAGGTCTTGATCTGAAAAAATTATTCCAAGTTGATATAGCTGATTCCAAATTGGTGTCGCTGGTTGCAAACGACGCAATCTGAGTTTGCCAATATGGCAGTTTGCTAACTCCAGCTCCTAAAAGTTGGTATGGCTCATGCCATACCTGTCATACTGCATTTTCCATTCTTGTAACGTGCCTTTTCATCCGTTTTGTTTGGCCCTTTCAACGCTTGGGAAGGGGGCTCTTTCAACGATCGGGAACGGGCCCTTTCGAGGCGCCCCCCCCCCCCCCCCTGGACGAAATCCTGGCTACGTGCCTGAGTCCTAATAATGTACAAATGCGAGAGATATTTTAAGGTTCTCAGCCCGAGGGGCTCAGAAAAGGCTTATTCACATACCACCGTGTTGCACTGGTTTTAACAAGCAAGCAACTTTGTCACGGTATAGAACTTCTATAAAAGCTCCGTTTCGTGGTCTGGATTTGGCGTCTGACCAGTCCCTCTCCCGTGTCTTTCCCGTGCTCTGCAGGCAAGTGGGACAAGGCGCACTTTATCGCGCGGCAGCACATGCAGCCGGAGCAGGTGACGCACATGTACATCCAGCAGGCTCAGGAGCTGGAGGAGGCCGGCAAGTTCAGGGACGCCGAGAAGCTCTACATTACCGTCCAGGAGCCTGACATCGCCATCACCATGTACAAGAAGCAGCGACAGTACGATCACGTGAGTCGGCCGGCCGGTGGTGGCGGCCGGTGGCGGGAGAGGACATGGTCGGCAGAGGGTCTGGACAGCAGACCTGTCAGACTGGCCGACTGAAGCAGCGACAGTACGATCACGTGAGTCGGCCGGCCGGTGGTGGCGGCCGGTGTCGGGAGAGGGCGTGGTCGGCAGAGGGTCTGGTCAGCAGACCTGTCAGACTGGCCGACTGAAGCAGCGACAGTACGATCACGTGAGTCGGCCGGCCGGTGGTGGCGGCCGGTGTCGGGAGAGGACGTGGTCGGCGGAGGGTCTGGGACAGCAGACCTGTCAGACTGGCCGACTGAAACTGCGCTCAGTGGGTGAACGGATACGGTCGGACGTGGTCTGTCAACACGTTATGTGCGGTTAGTGCCTACCGGCGCCGTTTGATACCCGTTACTAGTAACGGCATTACAACTGATTGGACGGGCTGGTGACCTACAGCCGTCAGTGTAGCTGCTGACTGGTGCTGGTGCTGTGGCAGATGATGCGGCTGGTGACCTACTGCAGCCGTCAGTCAGTGTAGCTGCTGACTGGTGCTGGTGCTGTGGCAGATGATGCGGCTGGTGACCTACTGCAGCCGTCAGTCAGTGTAGCTGCTGACTGGTGCTGGTGCTGTGGCAGATGATGCGGCTGGTGACCTACCGCAGCCGTCAGTGTAGCTGCTGACTGGTGCTGGTGCTGTGGTAGATGATGCGGCTGGTGACCTACAGCCGTCAGTGTAGCTGCTGACTGGTGCTGGTGCTGTGGCAGATGATGCGGCTGGTGACCTACTGCAGCCGTCAGTCAGTGTAGCTGCTGACTGGTGCTGGTGCTGTGGCAGATGATGCGGCTGGTGACCTACTGCAGCCGTCAGTGTAGCTGCTGACTGGTGCTGGTGCTGTGGTAGATGATGCGGCTGGTGACCTACAGCCGTCAGTGTAGCTGCTGACTGGTGCTGGTGCTGTGGCAGATGATGCGGCTGGTGACCTACTGCAGCCGTCAGTCAGTGTAGCTGCTGACTGGTGCTGGTGCTGTGGCAGATGATGCGGCTGGTGACCTACTGCAGCCGTCAGTCAGTGTAGCTGCTGACTGGTGCTGGTGCTGTGGCAGATGATGCGGCTGGTGACCTACTGCAGCCGTCAGTGTAGCTGCTGACTGGTGCTGGTGCTGTGGCAGATGATGCGGCTGGTGACCTACTGCAGCCGTCAGTCAGTGTAGCTGCTGACTGGTGCTGGTGCTGTGGCAGATGATGCGGCTGGTGACCTACTGCAGCCGTCAGTCAGTGTAGCTGCTGACTGGTGCTGGTGCTGTGGCAGATGATGCGGCTGGTGACCTACTGCAGCCGTCAGTGTAGCTGCTGACTGGTGCTGGTGCTGTGGCAGATGATGCGGCTGGTGACCTACAGCCGTCAGTGTAGCTGCTGACTGGTGCTGGTGCTGTGGCAGATGATGCGGCTGGTGACCTACTGCAGCCGTCAGTCAGTGTAGCTGCTGACTGGTGCTGGTGCTGTGGCAGATGATGCGGCTGGTGACGGAGCACCACCCGGAGCTGGTAAACCAGACGCACATCCACCTGGGCGGCGAGCTGGAGAAGGAGAACAACTACAAGGAGGCGGAGAAACACTACGTGGCCGGCGGCGACTGGAAGGCGGCCGTCAACATGTGGCGCGGGCTGGAGAGCTGGGAGGATGCCTTCAGGGTGAGTTAGTTATCTGGCAAGCAGCTGACCGGATGCGTGCCATACTCGAACATTAGCCGGTCGAGCAGCTGACCGGATGCGTGCCATACTCGAACATTAGCCGGTCGAGCAGCTGACCGGATGCGTGCCATACTCGAACATTAGCCGGTCGAGCAGCTGACCGCAATTCAGGGTTCTAGGATTGCTTTGGATGTGGGATGCGGAGTGGAAAATTCTGGCCAAAAATAAGCATAAATAGTGGAAAATTCAACCAAAAAACATGTACTCAGCTTTATCAATTCCCAATTACCCGCTTACCAGAATTAGTTATTACCTATGCCAATTCTTACGAGTCTTTCCCTCCACAGGCTGTCCCTATCATTACATCAATACATTAGTATCAGGGTTCCAATTATCCAATACATTTTGAAATAAAGAGTGGAAAATTCACAATAAAACGCAGGAAAAAGAGTGGAGAAAGAGTATCCATAGAGTGTCGTTTTCTACCCAAATTTTCCAATGCTAAGATACTGGACCGGATGCGTGCCATACTCGAACATTAGCCGGTCGAGCAGCTGACCGGGTGCGTGCCATACTCGAACATTAGCCGGTCGAGCAGCTGACCGGGTGCGTGCCATACTCGAACATTAGCCGGTCGAGCAGCTGACCGGATGCGTGCCATACTCGAACATTAGCCGGTTGACTGGCGACCAGTGATGGTCTACGTTACGCTACGGTATGGTGTTTAGTAACACGTAGCTCAAGAAATCGTTACGTAACGTAATTGAAGTATTTCGTAGCGTACTACCGACAAATATTCCAATAGCGTAACTGCTACCGGTACGCAAGGTATTTCGTAGCATAACATCAGGGGGCGGCGCCATGATACATCCGGGATTTTTTTAGAACCGTTGCGGTGCTCTTTTCGGCATTAAATTGGTCTTCGAACCCCAAATGTCTGCTGAAGGTTCTCCAATGCATGCCCGGACACAAATATGTTCTCGATTAGGTTCTCTAAAACACGGCGCGGACTCTGATCGAGAACCTTTCTAGAATAGGTCTCAAGACGTGTTGTCAGTGTACTGTTGTCACAAACCTTTTGAAAATCCAAGAAATGTTGAGCAAAAGCGGTGTGATATTTTTGAGCGCTTTTACGGCTTATTTTACGTTTAACTTAGTTTTCATCGAACTCGTAGATTATGACGTCACTGAATTTGCAGTATCAAATGAAGTTCTCGACATTTTTTCAGTTTGAAATACCTTTTATAAATTAAGTCTGAATCATTTGAGGGAACACATTTCCGAGGTCAGGTTCCGCGCTAAGCAGAGCTTGTTGCACAGGTCCTGACCCAACCATCAGACCTCGCAATTCCTGGTAAAAGGCAAAATTTAGAAGCGAAAGTTTTGCTTACCCGAACATATCTGGACAAGGTCCTTTACCTGGACAAGGCCTTCTGGCGTCACCTGACCTGTGCGTGTGCGACGTGTGCGACGAGTGCGACCGCTGCCACCAGCCGCAAGCCATCCTAGTCAGGGACAAATAGCGAGTGCCGAAGCGACTCGAACCCGGCCTGCCACACTGAGTGAGGTCTGAAGCCCAGCGCTCTCCCGTCTGAGCTACAGGGGCGGACAAGTTAACGCTGGATAAACTTGGGAGCCTGATAGCTTTATTGGTTTCTGATCTGCTATTGCGAATGGTCCTCAGGAGAAGGACAATGTTGACCGGCCAGTCAATGTCGTGTTAAGTGTCATACACCAGTAACAATCAGTAGGATTGCTGGTGCTAATATTCCGTGATAGCTATAGCCGTTGCATCAATTAGTTTCAATAATTATTATGCTTATCTTCGCAACTGTCTATCGCGAAATAAATGCATGACGGCTGGTTGATAGGAAAGTTAGAAATGTAGATGAACGAAAAAAATCACAGTTACATACTGTTGATTTTCCTGGTATCTTTTGTATCGTAGTGTCGACTGACGATATTCTAAGCTACGTTTAAGTGTAATCGGTAACGTAGCAAATATAACGTAACGTAATTCGGTAGCGTAGCTTTGGCCTAAAACCATACGTAGCGTAGCGTAATTCCGTAGCGTAGCGTACGGAATCACTGCTGGTGCCACAACGGCTGGCTATTGACCGCCCTCCCACTCTGCCGTTTGTTCGTGTGTGCTTCCCGACGTCTCACGTGCTGTCTTGTCATGACCGTCCTGCTCCGCTTCCACGTCACCCTGCCAGGTGGCCAAGAACTCCGGCGGCAACAACGCGGCCAAGCAGGTGGCCTACCTGTGGGCCCGCACCATGGGAGGCGAGTCGGCCGTCAAACTGCTGAGGAAACTCGGCTACCTCGACCAGTGCATCGAGTACGCCTGTGAGAGCCTACAGGTCAGTCGGCTCAAACCAGGCGCAATCGGAGGGTAGCCACCAAGTTTCAGTTGTTTGGTGTTATCGTGAATCGTGTCATTGTTATGAAGATGACGAAATGTGACCTGTTCCACCTGGGGGTCGTTACGAAATGTGACGGTTCCACCTGGGGGTCGTTACGAAATGTGACGGTTCCACCTGGGGTCGTTACGAAATGTGACGGTTCTACCTGGGGTCGTTACGAAATGTGACGGTTCTACCTGGGGTCGTTACGAAATGTGACGGTTCCACCTGGTGGTCGTTACGAAATGTGACGGTTCTACCTGGGGTCGTTACGAAATGTGACGGTTCCACCTGGGGGTCGTTACGAAATGTGACGGTTCCACCTGGGGGTCGTTACGAAATGTGACGGTTCCACCTGGGGGTCGTTACGAAATGTGACGGTTCCGCCTGGGGGTCGTTACGAAATGTGACGGTTCCACCTGGGATCGTTACGAAATGTGACGGTTCCACCTGGGGTCGTTACGAAATGTGACGGTTCCACCTGGGGGTCGTTACGAAATGTGACTGTTCTACCTGGGGTCGTTACGAAATGTGACGGTTCTACCTGGGGTCGTTACGAAATGTGACGGTTCCACCTGGGGGTCGTTACGAAATGTGACCTGTTCCACCTGGGCGTCGTTACGAAATGTGACGGTTCTACCTGGGGGTCGTTACGAAATGTGACGGTTCCACCTGGGGTCGTTACGAAATGTGACCTGTTCCACCTGGGGGTCGCTACGAAATGTGACGGTTCCACCTGGGGGTCGTTTGGAGTAGTCTCGTAACAGACATCGTCTCAGCAGCTTGCTGTTGTCACACTGTGTGTGGGTGTGGGTGCGCGTGCGCGTGCGCGTGCGCGTGCGCGTGCGCGTGCGCGTGCGCGTGCGCGTGCGCGTGCGCGTGCGCGTGCGCGTGTGTGTGTGTGGCGTATTATGCGGCAGGCTTGGGGGCGAAGCCAGATTTCTGGCTTCCAGGCCAAGGGCGGAGTCACGTGGCTGACACAAGCACGAATTCGAAGCCGACGTGAATTTATCTGAAACGCTGCATCGCGAAGCCTAAGTCAGCATTTGTGACTAGAAGTGTTGAACCACAAAGCCGAAGTCGAAGCCGGCGACTTCGAAATTAACAAACTCAAAGCCAAAGCCAAACCTTTGTATTTCAATAATTTTTGCTCAAAGCCAAAGCCGAAAAATACCTGTGGAAGGCGAAGTCAAACCCGATGTTAATCGCTCAAAAATGTATGTTCCTGTACCCAAAGCCGGTTTTAAATGCACGAAGCCAAAGATCATTCAGGTCATTAGCTGGTGCAAAGCATAGTACATGTTATTGTTTAGGTTTTACTGCTCATCAAGTCAAAGGCGAAGTCATGCGGTAAAATGTCACGAATCCGCAGTCAAAACTGAACACAACCACCAAAAAAAAAAAAACGAAGCCGAAGTCTATCCGGAAATGTTGAAATGTTGTTCAAAATGTCACAAAGTGGAGGCCGGATGCGTCAGTTTTTGAACACATGTCGCCGAAGCCGAAACACAATTCATGTGAGAAAAGTGTGACTTCGTGTAGACGAGGTCGAAGCCGAACCCGGCTTTGTACCCATGTCTGTAATGTGATCGTTGACTTTGCGGTCATGTTTCAGTTTGACTTTGCGTTCGAGCTGGCCAAGGGCAGCCCGGCGAGTAAGGTGCAGGAGATCCACTACAAGCACGCCATGGCGCTCGAGGACGACGGCAAGTTCCCGGACGCCGAGGAGGCGTTCATCCGCGCCGGCAAACCGCGCGAGGCCGTCCTCATGTGAGTTTTCAATCCGCCCTGCCCTCTGACGTAACTTGACCTTGAACGCGACCGCTGCCGGTTGGCCGCAGACCGTCCCAGTCGGGCCAGTCGGGGTCAAATAGCGAACGCCGAAACGACTCGAACTCGTCCTGCCACACCGGGTGAGGTCTGAAGTGCAGCGCTCTCAGGGGTGAACGGTATATCACGATGATTGCACGGTGCACCGATGACGTTGTACGGTGTACCCCAGTGACACAGCGCCCGTTGCCGCTTACGGCAGTCTACACTCTACATGCCACTAACGCCAGGCAACACCGTTGCTTTTTCATCAGAGACAAACAAAAGTATCATCCCTGAATATTTTTAGAACATACCTGAAAACAGTCGATCATTTGTCCAACGTTTTGTGCATTTGTCTGCATTTTACTAAAGCGGAGACATGAAAACTAAGGAACGGCTTGCATTGCGTTCCGTAATTTGTCTTTAATCGGAATTAAACGCTGGCGCTAGTGAAACCTCACGACACGGCTGCTCGTTGTCAGTAATAGTCGTCTGTCCGTGTCTGCTCTGAAAACTGACGACACGGCTGCTCGTTGTCAGTAATAGTCGTCTGTCCGTGTCTGCTCTGAAACCTCACGACACGGCTGCTCGTTGTCAGTAATAGTCGTCTGTCCGTGTCTGCTCTGAAACCTCACGACACGGCTGCTCGTTGTCAGTAATAGTCGTCTGTCCGTGTCTGCTCTGAAACCTCACGACACGGCTGCTCGTTGTCAGTAATAGTCGTCTGTCCGTGTCTGCTCTGAAACCTCACGACACGGCTGCTCGTTGTCAGTGTCGTCTGTCCGTGTCTGCTCTGAAACCTCACGACACGGCTGCTCGTTGTCAGTAATAGTCGTCTGTCCGTGTCTGCTCTGAAACCTCACGACACGGCTGCTCGTTGTCAGTGTCGTCTGTCCGTGTCTGCTCTGAAACCTCACGACACGGCTGCTCGTTGTCAGTAATAGTCGTCTGTCCGTGTCTGCTCTGAAACCTCACGACACGGCTGCTCGTTGTCAGTAATAGTCGTCTGTCCGTGTCTGCTCTGAAACCTCACGACACGGCTGCTCGTTGTCGGTAATAGTCGTCTGTCCGTGTCTGCTCTGAAAACCCACGACACGGCTGCTCGTTGTCAGTAATAGTCGTCTGTCCGTGTCTGCGGCAGGTACGTCCACAACCAGCAGTGGCCGTCCGCGCAGCGTGTGGCCGAGAACTACGACCCGGACTCTGTGCCGGACATCCTGGTCGGCCAGGCGCGCCAGGCGTTCCAGGAGCAGAACTACAGCAAGTTCGAGTCGCTGCTGCTGCGCGCCGGACGGTCAGAGATGGCCATCGGACTGTACAAGGTCAGACGCTCGCACGCTACTGACAGCTCGGTCAAGATATGTCAGCTCGGCTGCTGGGAGAAGTTTAACATAACACAGATAGTCTAGTAATGTTCCGTGGGTGAACGGTTGTTTGACTGACCGCTGTCCTCTGACCGCTGTCCTCTGACCTCTGACCGCTGTCCTCTGACCTCTGACCTCTGACCTCTGACCTCTGACCGCTGTCCTCTGACCTCAGACCTCTGACCTCTGACCGCTGTCCTCTGACCTCTGACCTCTGACCGCTGACCGCTGACCGCTGACCGCTGACCGCTGACCGCTGACCGCTGACCGCTGACCGCTGACCGCTGACCGCTGACCTCTGACCGCTGACCTCTGACCGCTGTCCTCTGACATTTGACCTCTGTGACCGCTGTCATCTGTCCTCTGACCTCTGACCGCTGTCCTCTGACCTCTGACCTCTGACCTCTGACCGCTGTCCGCTGTCCGCTGTCCGCTGTCCGCTGTCCTCTGTCCTCTGTCCTCTGTCCTCTGTCCTCTGTCATCTGTCCTCTGTCCTCTGTCCTCTGTCCTCTGACCTCTGACCGCTGTCCTCTGTCATCTGACCTCTGACCGCTGTACTCTGATCCGTCCTCTGACCTCTGACCGCTGACCGCTGACCGCTGACCGCTGACCGCTGACCTCTGGCCGCTGACCTCTGTGACCGCTGTCCTCTGACCTCTGACCGCTGTCCTCTGACCTCTGACCTCTGACTGCTGTCCTCTGACCTCTGTCCTCTGACCGCTGACCGCTGTCCTCTGACCTCTGACCGCTGACCGCTGACCGCTGACCGCTGACCGCTGACCGCTGACCGCTGACCGCTGACCGCTGACCTCTGACCTCTGACCTCTGACCGCTGACCGCTGACCTCTGACCGCTGTCCTCTAACCTCTGTCCTCTGATCCGTCATCTGACCCCTGTCCTCCGGGCTCTGACCGCTGACCGCTGGGTCGCAGGAGGCCAACATGTGGCAGGAGGCGCTGCGCGTCTGCCGGGAGTACGCGCCGCACAAGCTGGACGAGCTGCAGGAGGAGTACGACAAAAACGTGATGAAGCAGACGGGCACCAGCACGGCCAGCGGCGACGTGCGCCTGCTGCTCGAGCAGGCCGCCAAGTGGGAGCAGACCGACGACGTCGCCAAGGCCATCGACTGTTACATGAAGGTGGGCGGCCCCCGCCGGCCGGGTCAAATGTCAATGGTCAAGGGTCAACTATATCCCGGGGCGGGAGAGTTAACTGAGTAAACTTTGTGTACGTCCAGTGGCTGGCGTCAGGTCTGAGGTTTTGTGTCTGTGTCGGCAGATCAACCCGTCCATGACCCAGGACCGCGCCATCGTGGAGAAGGCCTGGATGAAGGCGGCAGACCTGGCCATCAAGTTCCTCGGCTCCACCAAGGGACCCAAGCTGGCCGCCGAAATGGGTGAGATCTGACAGCTCTGACATGGCACCCTCACCGGCTGCCGACGCCTATTCTGTAGACAGATGGTGCCTCAGACGGCGAACTGCAGCCGGACGCAGTCGGATCGGTCGCATTTTATTTTCACCAGAAATAAGTTGTGCAAAACGTCAGTAATTAATTGTCCAGCCGACTGCAGCCGATTGTCACGTTCTGGCTTCCTCCGCGTGGCCGGTATGTGTGGTAACGCTCTGACTGCCTCCGCGTGGCCGGTATGTGTGGTAACGCTCTGGTTGCCTCCGCGTGGCCGGTATGTGTGGTAACGCTCTGGCTGTCTCCGCGTGGCCGGTATGTGTGGTAACGCTCTGGCTGCCTCCGCGTGGCCGGTATGTGTGGTAACGCTCTGGCTGCCTCCGCGTGGCCGGTATGTGTGGTAACGCTCTGGCTGCCTCCGCGTGGTCGGTGTGTGGTAACGCTCTGGCTGCCTCCGCGTGGCCGGTATGTGTGGTAACGCTCTGGCTTCCTCCGCGTGGCCGGTATGTGTGGTAACGCTCTGGCTGTCTCCGCGTGGCCGGTATGTGTGGTAACGCTCTGGCTGCCTCCGCGTGGTCGGTGTGTGGTAACGCTCTGGCTGCCTCCGCGTGGCCGGTATGCGTGGTAACGCTCTGGCTGCCTCCGCGTGGTCGGTGTGTGGTAACGCTCTGGCTGCCTCCGCGTGGCCGGTATGTGTGGTAACGCTCTGGCTGCCTCCGCGTGGCCGGTATGTGTGGTAACGCTCTGGCTGCCTCCGCGTGGCCGGTATGTGGTAACGCTCTGGCTGCCTCCGCGTGGCCGGTATGTGTGGTAACGCTCTGGCTGCCTCCGCGTGGCCGGTATGTGTGGTAACGCTCTGGCTGCCTCCGCGTGGCCGGTATGTGTGGTAACGCTCTGGCTGTCTCCGCGTGGCCGGTATGTGTGGTAACGCTCTGGCTGCCTCCGCGTGGCCGGTAACCGTGTTTCGTGTGGTAACCGTGTTTCGTGTGGTAACCGTGTTTCGTGTGGTAACCGTGTGTCGTATGGTAACCGTGTTTCGTGTGGTAACCTTGTGTCGTGTGGTAACCTTGTGTCGTGTGGTAACCTTGTGTCGTGTGGTAACCTTGTGTCGTGTGGTAACCGGTCCGTTTGTCGCCAGGTAAGCGTCTGCTGGAGATCGGCGCCAATAACGCCGCGGCCCAGGTGTTCCTCGGCTCTGACAAGGTCCGCGAGGCCATCGAGGCGCTGGTGCAGGCCTCCGAGTGGCAGAAGGCCAAGAAGATCGCTCAGGAGATGGAGCCCAGGTCAGTAACTGGCTGACCACCAGCTGAAGCATAATCAGCAGGTGATGCAGCCCATGAACCAGGTCATCGCCTGCCCTGCTCCTATGACAATCACGTTGCGTGACGCTCAGATTTCTGATTTGCACTTCTAAAACTAAATTAAAAGTTAAAAAAAAATAGTCTGAACCTTTTGAATGGACAGATTTCCGAGCTCAGGACCCGCGCTAAGCAGAGCTTGTTGCGCAGTCCCTGATCCCTACCGTCCGATCGGGCAATTCCGGGTAGCCGGCAGAACTTAGAGGCGAAAGTTTAACGTGCCCGACATACCTGGACACGGTCCGCCCCGCCCTCTGACGTCACCTGACCTTGAATGCGGCTGCTGCCACCGGCCGCAGGCCATCCCAGTCAGGGGGAAAATAGCGAGCGCCGAAGCGACTCGAACCCGGCCTGCCACACCGAAACAAGTTTGGTTCAATTCCCTTTAGATACGGCCATTTTCAAGCGATGGGCCTTCTGTTTTTTTCCCCCGATTGTCTAAACTCGTTTTACTATGAAATATTTTCAAGCAATGTGTTGCATTTACCGTTGAATGAAATTGAACGCATTTACCGTTGAATGAATGTCCCGAATTGTATATACTAGGCTGCCAGCTGTCCAGCTCTGGTGACCGGTGTGGCATCACCCCGGCTCTGCCGACAGCTACCTGAAGTACGTGGAGGAGAAGTACAAGGAGTTCCTGAAGACGGAGGGACAAGCGGACGCCATGGCCAGCGTCGACGTGATCCAGGGACTCGACATGTTCGTCCAGAGTGGTGCGTCTCCCTGTACTCTACAGAGCTGGGCTATCAGCACCTGAAGCCACTCTGGACATGTTCGTCCAGAGTGGTACGTCTCCCTGTACTCTACAGAGCTGGGCTATCAGCACCTGAAGCCACTCTGGACATGTTCGTCCAGAGTGGTACGTCTCCCTGTACTCTACAGAGCTGGGCTATCAGCACCTGAAGCCACTCTGGACATGTTCGTCCAGAGTGGTACGTCTCCCTGTACTCTACAGAGCTGGGCTATCAGCACCTGAAGCCACTCTGGACATGTTCGTCCAGAGTGGTACGTCTCCCTGTACTCTACAGAGCTGGGTTATCAGCACCTGGAGCCACTCTGGACGTACCACTCTGGACATGTTCGTCCAAAGTGGTACGTCTCCCTGTACTCTACAGAGCTGGGCTATCAGCACCTGAAGCCACTCTGGACATGTTCGTCCAGAGTGGTACGTCTCCCTGTACTCTACAGAGCTGGGTTATCAGCACCTGAAGCCACTCTGGACGTACCACTCTGGACATGTTCGTCCAGAGTGGTACGTCTCCCTGTACTCTACAGAGCTGGGTTATCAGCACCTGAAGCCACTCTGGACATGTTCGTCCAGAGTGGTACGTCTCCCTGTACTCTACAGAGCTGGGCTATCAGCACCTGAAGCCACTCTGGACGTACCACTCTGGACATGTTCGTCCAGAGTGGTACGTCTCCCTGTACTCTACAGAGCTGGGCTATCAGCACCTGAAGCCACTCTGGACATGTTCGTCCAGAGTGGTACGTCTCCCTGTACTCTACAGAGCTGGGCTATCAGCACCTGAAGCCACTCTGGACATGTTCGTCCAGAGTGGTGCGTCTCCCTGTACTCTACAGAGCTGGGCTATCAACACGTGAAGCCACTCTGGACATGTTCGTCCAGAGTGGTACGTCTCCCTGTACTCTACAGAGCTGGGCTATCAGCACCTGAAGCCACTCTGGACATGTTCGTCCAGAGTGGTACGTCTCCCTGTACTCTACAGAGCTGGGCTATCAGCACCTGAAGCCACTCTGGACATGTTCGTCCAGAGTGGTACGTCTCCCTGTACTCTACAGAGCTGGGCTATCAGCACCTGAAGCCACTCTGGACATGTTCGACCAGAGTGGTACGTCTCCCTGTACTCTACAGAGCTGGGCTATCAGCACCTAAAGCCACTCTGGACATGTTCGTCCAGAGTGGTACGTCTCCCTGTACTCTACAGAGCAGGGCTATCAGCACCTGAAGCCACTCTGGACATGTTCGTCCAGAGTGGTACGTCTCCCTGTACTCTACAGAGCTGGGCTATCAGTACCTGAAGCCACTCTGGACATGTTCGTCCAGAGTGGTACGTCTCCCTGTACTCTACAGAGCTGGGTTATCAGCACATGAAGCCACTCTGGACGTACCACTCTGGACATGTTCGTCCAGAGTGGTACGTCTCCCTGTACTCTACAGAGCTGGGCTATCAGCACCTGAAGCCACTCTGGACATGTTCGTCCAGAGTGGTACGTCTCCCTGTACTCTACAGAGCTGGGTTATCAGCAACTGAAGCCACTCTGGACGTACCACTCTGGACATGTTCGTCCAGAGTGGTTCGTCTCCCTGTACTCTACAGAGCTGGGTTATCAGCACCTGAAGCCACTCTGGACATGTTCGTCCAGAGTGGTACGTCTCCCTGTACTCTACAGAGCTGGGCTATCAGCACCTGAAGCCACTCTGGACGTACCACTCTGGACATGTTCGTCCAGAGTGGTACGTCTCCCTGTACTCTACAGAGCTGGGCTATCAGCACCTGAAGCCACTCTGGACATGTTCGTCCAGAGTGGTACGTCTCCCTGTACTCTACAGAGCTGGGCTATCAGCACCTGAAGCCACTCTGGACATGTTCGTACAGAGTGGTACGTCTCCCTGTACTCTACAGAGCTGGGCTATCAGCACCTGAAGCCACTCTGGACATGTTCGTCCAGAGTGGTACGTCTCCCTGTACTCTACAGAGCTGGGCTATCAGCACCTGAAGCCACTCTGGACATGTTCGTCCAGAGTGATACGTCTCCCTGCACTCTACAGAGCTGGGTTATCAGCAACTGAAGCCACTCTGGACGTACCACTCTGGACATGTTCGTCCAGAGTGGTTCGTCTCCCTGTACTCTACAGAGCTGGGTTATCAGCACCTGAAGCCACTCTGGACATGTTCGTCCAGAGTGGTACGTCTCCCTGTACTCTACAGAGCTGGGCTATCAGCACCTGAAGCCACTCTGGACGTACCACTCTGGACATGTTCGTCCAGAGTGGTACGTCTCCCTGTACTCTACAGAGCTGGGCTATCAGCACCTGAAGCCACTCTGGACATGTTCGTCCAGAGTGGTACGTCTCCCTGTACTCTACAGAGCTGGGCTATCAGCACCTGAAGCCACTCTGGACATGTTCGTACAGAGTGGTACGTCTCCCTGTACTCTACAGAGCTGGGCTATCAGCACCTGAAGCCACTCTGGACATGTTCGTCCAGAGTGGTACGTCTCCCTGTACTCTACAGAGCTGGGCTATCAGCACCTGAAGCCACTCTGGACATGTTCGTCCAGAGTGGTACGTCTCCCTGTACTCTACAGAGCTGGGCTATCAGCACCTGAAGCCACTCTGGACATGTTCGTCCAGAGTGGTACGTCTCCCTGTACTCTACAGAGCTGGGCTATCAGCACCTGAAGCCAGTCTGGACATGTTCGTCCAGAGTGGTACGTCTCCCTGTACTCTACAGAGCTGGGCTATCAGCACCTGAAGCCACTCTGGACATGTTCGTCCAGAGTGGTACGTCTCCCTGTACTCTACAGAGCTGGGTTATCAGCACCTGAAGCCACTCTGGACATGTTCGTCCAGAGTGGTACGTCTCCCTGTACTCTACAGAGCTGGGTTATCAGCACCTGAAGCCACTCTGGACGTACCACTCTGGACATGTTCGTCCAGAGTGGTACGTCTCCCTGTACTCTACAGAGCTGGGCTATCAGCACCTGAAGCCACTCTGGACGTACCACTCTGGACATGTTCGTCCAGAGTGGTACGTCTCCCTGTACTCTATAGAGCTGGGTCATCAGCACCTGAAGCCACTCTGGACGTACCACTCTGGACATGTTCGTCCAGAGTGGTACGTCTCCCTGTACTCTGCAGAGCTGGGATATCAGCACCTGAAGCCACTCTGGACGTACCACTCTGGACATGTTCGTCCAGAGTGGTACGTCTCCCTGTACTCCGCAGAGCTGGGCTATCAGCACCTGAAGCCACTCTGGACATGTTCGTCCAGAGTGGTACGTCTCCCTGTACTCTACAGAGCTGGGCTATCAGCACCTGAAGCCACTCTGGACGTACCACTCTGGACATGTTCGTCCAGAGTGGTGCGTCTCCCTGTACTCTGCAGAGCTGGGATATCAGCACCTGAAACCACTCTGGACGTACCACTCTGGACATGTTCGTCCAGAGTGGTACGTCTCCCTGTACTCTGCAGAGCTGGGCTATCAGCACCTGAAGCCACTCTGGACATGTTCGTCCAGAGTGGTACGTCTCCCTGTACTCTACAGAGCTGGGCTATCAGCACCTGAAGCCACTCTGGACGTACCACTCTGGACATGTTCGTCAGAGTGGTGCGTCTCCCTGTACTCTACAGAGCTGGGTTAGCAGCACCGAGTACGCAGCACAGGACGAGTGTTCAGGGTAATCTTACTCTATCCCGGTGCCACAGGACGAGTGTTCAGGGTAATCTTACTCTATCCCGGCGCCACAGGACTAGTGTTCAGGGTAATCTTACTCTATCCCGGCGCCACAGGACGAGTGTTCAGGGTAATCTTACTCTATCCCGGCGCCACAGGACGAGTGTTCAGGGTAATCTTACTCTATCCCGGCGCCACAGGACGAGTGTTCAGGGTAATCTTACTCTATCCCGGCGCCACAGGACGAGTGTTCAGGGTAATCTTACTCTATCCCGGCGCCACAGGACGAGTGTTCAGGGTAATCTTACTCTATCCCGGCGCCACAGGACGAGTGTTCAGGGTAATCTTACTCTATCCCGGCGCCACAGGACGAGTGTTCAGGGTAATCTTACTCTATCCCGGCGCCACAGGACGAGTGTTCAGGGTAATCTTACTCTATCCCGGCGCCACAGGACGAGTGTTCAGGGTAATCTTACTCTATCCCGGCGCCACAGGACGAGTGTTCAGGGTAATCTTACGCTATCCCGGCGCCACAGGACGAGTGTTCAGGGTAATCTTACTCTATCCCGGCGCCACAGGACGAGTGTTCAGGGTAATCTTACTCTATCCCGGCGCCACAGGACGAGTGTTCAGGGTAATCTTACTCTATCCCGGCGCCACAGGACGAGTGTTCAGGGTAATCTTACTCTATCCCGGCGCCACAGGACGAGTGTTCAGGGTAATCTTACTCTATCCCGGCGCCACAGGACGAGTGTTCAGGGTAATCTTACTCTATCCCGGCGCCACAGGACGAGTGTTCAGGGTAATCTTACTCTATCCCGGCGCCACAGGACGAGTGTTCAGGGTAATCTTACTCTATCCCGGCGCCACAGGACGAGTGTTCAGGGTAATCTTACTCTATCCCGGCGCCACAGGACGAGTGTTCAGGGTAATCTTACTCTATCCCGGCGCCACAGGACGAGTGTTCAGGGTAATCTTACTCTATCCCGGCGCCACAGGACGAGTGTTCAGGGTAATCTTACTCTATCCCGGCGCCACAGGACGAGTGTTCAGGGTAATCTTACTCTATCCCGGCGCCACAGGACGAGTGTTCAGGGTAATCTTACTCTATCCCGGCGCCACAGGACGAGTGTTCAGGGTAATCTTACGCTATCCCGGCGCCACAGGACGAGTGTTCAGGGTAATCTTACTCTATCCCGGCGCCACAGGACGAGTGTTCAGGGTAATCTTACTCTATCCCGGCGCCACAGGACGAGTGTTCAGGGTAATCTTACTCTATCCCGGCGCCACAGGACGAGTGTTCAGGGTAATCTTACTCTATCCCGGCGCCACAGGACGAGTGTTCAGGGTAATCTTACTCTATCCCGGCGCCACAGGACGAGTGTTCAGGGTAATCTTACTCTATCCCGGCGCCACAGGACGAGTGTTCAGGGTAATCTTACTCTATCCCGGCGCCACAGGACGAGTGTTCAGGGTAATCTTACTCTATCCCGGCGCCACAGGACGAGTGTTCAGGGTAATCTTACTCTATCCCGGCGCCACAGGACGAGTGTTCAGAGTAATCTTACTCTATCCCGGCGCCACAGGACGAGTGTTCAGGGTAATCTTACTCTATCCCGGCGCCACAGGACGAGTGTTCAGGGTAATCTTACTCTATCCCGGCGCCACAGGACGAGTGTTCAGGGTAATCTTACTCTATCCCGGCGCCACAGGACGAGTGTTCAGGGTAATCTTACTCTATCCCGGTGCCACAGGACGAGTGTTCAGGGTAATCTTACTCTATCCCGGCGCCACAGGACGAGTGTTCAGGGTAATCTTACTCTATCCCGGCGCCACAGGACGAGTGTTCAGGGTAATCTTACTCTATCCCGGCGCCACAGGACGAGTGTTCAGGGTAATCTTACTCTATCCCGGCGCCACAGGACGAGTGTTCAGGGTAATCTTACTCTATCCCGGTGCCACAGGACGAGTGTTCAGGGTAATCTTACTCTATCCCGGCGCCACAGGACGAGTGTTCAGGGTAATCTTACTCTATCCCGGCGCCACAGGACGAGTGTTCAGGGTAATCTTACTCTATCCCGGCGCCACAGGACGAGTGTTCAGGGTAATCTTACGCTATCCCGGCGCCACAGGACGAGTGTTCAGGGTAATCTTACTCTATCCCGGCGCCACAGGACGAGTGTTCAGGGTAATCTTACGCTATCCCGGCGCCACAGGACGAGTGTTCAGGGTAATCTTACTCTATCCCGGCGCCACAGGACGAGTGTTCAGGGTAATCTTACGCTATCCCGGCGCCACAGGACGAGTGTTCAGGGTAATCTTACGCTATCCCGGCGCCACAGGACGAGTGTTCAGGGTAATCTTACGCTATCCCGGCGCCACAGGACGAGTGTTCAGGGTAATCTTACTCTATCCCGGCGCCACAGGACGAGTGTTCAGGGTAATCTTACTCTATCCCGGCGCCACAGGACGAGTGTTCAGGGTAATCTTACGCTATCCCGGCGCCACAGGACGAGTGTTCAGGGTAATCTTACTCTATCCCGGCGCCACAGGACGAGTGTTCAGGGTAATCTTACTCTATCCCGGCGCCACAGGACGAGTGTTCAGGGTAATCTTACTCTATCCCGGCGCCACAGGACGAGTGTTCAGGGTAATCTTACTCTATCCCGGCGCAGCACAGGACGAGTGTTCAGGGTAATCTTACTCTATCCCGGCGCAGCACAGGACGAGTGTTCAGGGTAATCTTACTCTATCCCGGCGCCACAGGACGAGTGTTCAGGGTAATCTTACTCTATCCCGGCGCAGCACAGGACGAGTGTTCAGGGTAATCTTACTCTATCCCGGCGCCACAGGACGAGTGTTCAGGGTAATCTTACTCTATCCCGGCGCCACAGGACGAGTGTTCAGGGTAATCTTACTCTATCCCGGCGCAGCACAGGACGAGTGTTCAGGGTAATCTTACTCTATCCCGGCGCCACAGGACGAGTGTTCAGGGTAATCTTACTCTATCCCGGCGCCACAGGACGAGTGTTCAGGGTAATCTTACTCTATCCCGGCGCCACAGGACGAGTGTTCAGGGTAATCTTACTCTATCCCGGCGCCATCAGGACGAGTGTTCAGGGTAATCTTACTCTATCCCGGCGCCACAGGACGAGTGTTCAGGGTAATCTTACTCTATCCCGGCGCCACAGGACGAGTGTTCAGGGTAATCTTACTCTATCCCGGCGCAGCACAGGACGAGTGTTCAGGGTAATCTTACTCTATCCCGGCGCCACAGGACGAGTGTTCAGGGTAATCTTACTCTATCCCGGCGCCACAGGACGAGTGTTCAGGGTAATCTTACTCTATCCCGGCGCAGCACAGGACGAGTGTTCAGGGTAATCTTACTCTATCCCGGTGCCACAGGACGAGTGTTCAGGGTAATCTTACTCTATCCCGGCGCCACAGGACGAGTGTTCAGGGTAATCTTACTCTATCCCGGCGCCACAGGACGAGTGTTCAGGGTAATCTTACTCTATCCCGGCGCCACAGGACGAGTGTTCAGGGTAATCTTACTCTATCCCGGCGCCACAGGACGAGTGTTCAGGGTAATCTTACTCTATCCCGGCGCCACAGGACGAGTGTTCAGGGTAATCTTACTCTATCCCGGCGCCACAGGACGAGTGTTCAGGGTAATCTTACTCTATCCCGGCGCAGCACAGGACGAGTGTTCAGGGTAATCTTACTCTATCCCGGTGCCACAGGACGAGTGTTCAGGGTAATCTTACTCTATCCCGGCGCCACAGGACGAGTGTTCAGGGTAATCTTACTCTATCCCGGCGCCACAGGACGAGTGTTCAGGGTAATCTTACTCTATCCCGGCGCCACAGGACGAGTGTTCAGGGTAATCTTACTCTATCCCGGCGCCACAGGACGAGTGTTCAGGGTAATCTTACTCTATCCCGGCGCCACAGGACGAGTGTTCAGGGTAATCTTACTCTATCCCGGCGCCACAGGACGAGTGTTCAGGGTAATCTTACTCTATCCCGGCGCCACAGGACGAGTGTTCAGGGTAATCTTACTCTATCCCGGCGCCACAGGACGAGTGTTCAGGGTAATCTTACTCTATCCCGGCGCCACAGGACGAGTGTTCAGGGTAATCTTACTCTATCCCGGCGCCACAGGACGAGTGTTCAGGGTAATCTTACTCTATCCCGGCGCCACAGGACGAGTGTTCAGGGTAATCTTACTCTATCCCGGCGCCACAGGACGAGTGTTCAGGGTAATCTTACTCTATCCCGGCGCCACAGGACGAGTGTTCAGGGTAATCTTACTCTATCCCGGCGCCACAGGACGAGTGTTCAGGGTAATCTTACTCTATCCCGGCGCCACAGGACGAGTGTTCAGGGTAATCTTACTCTATCCCGGCGCCACAGGACGAGTGTTCAGGGTAATCTTACTCTATCCCGGCGCCACAGGACGAGTGTTCAGGGTAATCTTACTCTATCCCGGCGCCACAGGACGAGTGTTCAGGGTAATCTTACTCTATCCCGGCGCCACAGGACGAGTGTTCAGGGTAATCTTACTCTATCCCGGCGCCACAGGACGAGTGTTCAGGGTAATCTTACTCTATCCCGGCGCCACAGGACGAGTGTTCAGGGTAATCTTACTCTATCCCGGCAGCACAGGACGAGTGTTCAGGGTAATCTTACTCTATCCCGGCGCCACAGGACGAGTGTTCAGGGTAATCTTACTCTATCCCGGCGCCACAGGACGAGTGTTCAGGGTAATCTTACTCTATCCCGGCAGCACAGGACGAGTGTTCAGGGTAATCTTACTCTATCCCGGCGCCACAGGACGAGTGTTCAGGGTAATCTTACTCTATCCCGGCGCCACAGGACGAGTGTTCAGGGTAATCTTACTCTATCCCGGCGCCACAGGACGAGTGTTCAGGGTAATCTTACTCTATCCCGGCGCCACAGGACGAGTGTTCAGGGTAATCTTACTCTATCCCGGCGCCACAGGACGAGTGTTCAGGGTAATCTTACTCTATCCCGGCGCCACAGGACGAGTGTTCAGGGTAATCTTACTCTATCCCGGCGCCACAGGACGAGTGTTCAGGGTAATCTTACTCTATCCCGGCGCCACAGGACGAGTGTTCAGGGTAATCTTACTCTATCCCGGCGCCATCAAGCTCATCACCCTGCGCGGTCCTGTTGAGGAGTGCCAGTCTGTGTTCTGTGGGCGGACCTAGCGTGGCCTGACCTGACCTGACCCCGTGTCCGCCGCCAGGTCAGTGGCTGAAGTGTATCGAGATGGCCAAACAGCACGGGCCGCAGGTGCTGCACAAGTACCTGGCTCTGTACGCCGCTCACCTCATCAAGGTTAGTGAGACGCTGAGTAGCGAGGCCCGGATGGTGGGCCGCTCGTCTATTCCTGTGGTGTGTGTGCCGACTGACTTCACATACAACTTGACTCATGCGGCGTACATTAAGATTGTAACACTGCCCGAGGCACCGGTGCGGAGCGGCGAATGGCTGACCCGAGCAGTGTTGGATTTTTCGTTTCATGACCTGTCTCGGAGAGTAAAAATGCATAGGTGCAGAGTGAAATTGTATTGTTAGGAAAATTATTATTGTCATTTTTGCATTTATTTTTACTTGGAAAGTAAAAATTCCTCATTTGTAATATATTTTAAACCCTTGTGAGGAAAATGAAAATGTATTTTAACTATAATGTCGATAAGATCAGGTGAAAAGGGAGCAAATTTCCAGCACAAAAATGAGAGCAAAATTCTTTGGACCCAAAAAGTCCAGAAAATGGCCAAAATTCCAAAGCTGGACCCGAGTGATATGTCGATTGTAGCGGCTCAAACTGCGTGACCACTTATTTTTCGCTCGATCGTCAACCGTTGGGTATGCTTCCGACAATCGCCGGAAGCTCTTGCAGCAGTGACGACTCCGCACGACTCCTGCTCTTAGTAAGCCTCTGTTCCCTCTGCCCTGTGTAGGAGAACATGCCGGTGGACGCGCTGAAGCTGTACGTGAAGAACGGCGCGCCGGCCCAGTCGCAGAACTACAACATCTACAAGTACATCACGGTCAGCATGTTCGGCCAGCACTCGCTGGCCAAGCCGGAGAGCTACAAGGTCTGGTCGGAGCTGCGGGAGTTCCTGTTTGACCTGGTGAGTGGGACTGCAGAAGCCGGCTGGAGAGCGGAAGGAAGGGACAGCCAATGAGGTGTTAAAACGATATCGAGGAGTAAGTTACTGCAAAACACCCAAAGTTTGGAATGATTGTCCCCATCGTATCTGATTATTTTTGCCTTCCTGAATTGGGTAAATTTTAATACGAGCTCAACCTTACGCCCTTTGAACTTATGCAACGCTAAACGTCTCCTCCACTTCCCGCAGCCGACCGAAACTTAGCTCACTTTGCAGAAAATGCTTTCTGTGCAGAAAAACAGGGAAGGCGCCGTCGTGACGCCAGCCGTATTATTACTTATGACAATGACAGAATCCTTGCGAAACTTGTTCGTTGCGGTTGCCCTGCTGTCATTCCCGTGTGTCTGCAGGTGGGTAACATGAACCACTCGGCGGAAGCGGGCTCGGCGGTGCACGAGGTGTTCCAGACGATGTTGTTCGTGGCGCACCTGCTGGCGGCCCGCTCAGCGGCGTACGGCGTCGACCAGCTCACCATGATCGCCAGCAAGATCTCCGTGGCGCTGCTGCGCTACACGGAGCTGGTGCCCGCCGACAAGGCCTTCTTCGAGGCCGGAGTGGACGCCAAGGTAAGCGGTGCGGTGGTGCTGGAGGGCCGAGAGGTCGGGTGGGAGTAACGCGCTGACAATATGCCGAGCTGAGCTGTGATGAGCCAGGCATATGATGTTCCTCATGAAGGGAGTATGCACAAGTCGGTAAACGATATACAGTCGAGGCAGCTTTGACACTGTTATGCCAGGCTACGTGTGCGGAGTTTCATGACTTGGTATCAAAGGCCTCCTGGCTGATGGTACTAGCTGTGAATGTACAGACGCGTACGATGTCGATGGGCCGCAGTGTGCATGTGTGGCTGACCGTCCCGGCGCGACCGGTCTGACACCGCGCGCTCCGGCCCGCCATCCGCCCTGCAGAAGGTGGGCTGGGACAACCTGGCGTTTGTCTGCTGGAACCACTTCCTGGATCTGGTGGAGGCGATCGACGAGGGCTCGCTGGACACCATCGACCACAGCGACTTTGTCGACACGGACGTGCCGTTCGAGATTCCGCTGCCGCCGCGCGCCAACGTAGAGAGCTCGGAGACGGAGCGCGCCAAGGAGTGGGTGCTGTCGGTCAGCATGGACCAGTCTGTGGAGCAGGAGCTGCCGCAAGACGAGCGTGGCGGCTACGCCGCCTCGCTCATCAACCCGGACGGCAGCCGCGCGCCGCCCTGCGTCGTCACCGGGTACCCCGTGCTCAAGAACAAGATGGAATTCCAGTACGGCAAGGTAATGCACGCGGATAGGGAGACGATGAGATTACTGAAACCTGCCTGACCGGCTATGTGTGTGGCCGGTGTGCATGTGCGTTCTGTGGATCGCCGCCATTTTGATTTGTCAGTTAACTGACATTTACTATTTAGTATCATCGCCCCAAACACATGTCGCACTGAAGTGTGGTTGTGCAATGCAGCATCAAACAATTTGACATTTTCGACAGTGAATACTGAATAGCACCAAGCAAAATTATCATTTTCTTACTGCACTGCACCGATTTTGGTGTGTACTCGTGGAGCGGTTTCTACAGAATGCTGTTCTCTCGGCAGGTGGCGAACAAGGACGACTGGAACTCGCTGGTGATGACGGCCAAGATGACTAACAGTGTGGAGCTGACGGACGTGCTGCGCTTCGTCGGCACCTGGGCCGGCACCGGACAGCAGGGATTCCGACTCTGAACAGCCTGCTCCTGCTCTCGCTCAGTCAGCTGCCGCAGCGGGCCGCCGCCGAGAGTGCCGTGTGTATGGGCCACTCACGCGCCCTGTGTCGAGTCGCCGACGTTCGGCTCATGGGATGGAATTGGACAGTCGCCGGTCGGTGGTATGACTAGCCATCACTTCACCTGCATCCGTCCGTCCAAACTCCAATGCCACATCTGTCACACCCGTCCGTCCAGTGTGTGTCAGTCTGTCACCCCATCCGTCCAGTGTTTGTCAGTCTGTCACCCCGTCCGTCCAGTCTGTCACACCCGTCCGTCCAGTGTGTGTCAGTCTGTCACCCTATCCGTCCAGTTTTGTCAGTCTGTCACCCCGTCCGTCCAGTATGTCAGTCTGTCACACCCGTCCGTCCAGTGTGTCAGTCTGCCACCCCGTCCGTCCAGTGTGTCAGTCTGTCACCCCGTCCGTCCAGTGTGTGTCAGTCTGTCACACACGTCCGTCCAGTGTGTCAGTCTGTCACCCCGTCCATCCAGTGTGTCAGTATGTCACCCCGTCCATCCAGTCTGTCAGTCTGTCACTCCGTCCGTCCAGTCTGTCACACCCGTCCGTCCAGTGTGTGTCAGTCTGTCACCCCGTCCGTCCAGTGTCTGTCAGTCTGTCAGTGTCACTCCGTCCGTCCAGTCTGTCACACCCGTCCGTCCAGTGTGTGTCAGTCGGTCACCCCGTCCGTCCAGTGTCTGTCAGTCTGTCAGTATGTCACTCCGTCCGTCCAGTCTGTCACACCCGTCCGTCCAGTGTGTGTCAGTCTGTCACCCCGTCCGTCCATGAATCCCGGCCGGCCGCCCCGGCGCCGTCACACCAGCCCTGTGTGCCGGCTCCACATCATCCCCTACTGTCCCATCACCCCCATTAGCGAGACGGTCGTCCATCGCCTGCCGGCCCGCTCTTCGAATCTCATACGCTAGGGGGCCGCTCGGCCAGAGTTACGCAATGTCAGGCAAATGTTTATGTTGTCGCAATAGCTTTAACTGCAGCTGACCAATCCGTCCATCTAAGCCACTTGTACGCATCGTGTTGGTAAAAATCGCATAAATGCACTGTGCGCGGTATTGTATCATACTCTGTGCAATATAAACAGCATTATCTGTTCTGTTAGAAAGTCGTAATGTTTGGACGATATAATTATTGAAGCACATCAGCGGACCGCGCTCACATTTGCACACAACTAAGCTGCTGAATCAACAACCCGATAACCACTAGAACCTCCACAAGCCATCAATCCTCGAATGTAACCTATTGTGGTTCTACATTCGGCCTCGTTACTGCCACTGACCTGAGATGGAAGGGAGCTTGGTTTGGTCTGTGGACCAAGCACCATATCCTCTTGGGGCAAGACAAAGACGCTAATTGAAACTCTCACCCAGTTCCGAAGGGTATGGAGGGCCGGGCCAACCTTTTCAGAGGCTCGCCACCGGATTTGAATCCTGGTCTCCGACACAGCAAGAAAGTATCATACCGCTGTGCCGGATTGCCCCCCGCTTGAAGGGAACCTGAATTCGGGGAAATGATGCTGCGTCGCCGTGACCAGAGCTGTACGGCGGGCTAACCTATACAATCGGTTTAATGCCCGTACTGTCGGCATTTCTTCGGGTACAAAGACGGTTTCGCTTCTTTTACAGAAATCGATGATCGAACTGCTTCAATGTCACTACACGAGGACAGCAGCTGCGCTGCTGCCCTTGATTACATGCACTAATGATAGTTGGCTGCATTCACTCCTCCATGATTCCAACTGGTAAGACGTTGCCTGCGGAGACAATCCGTTTTGTAAAGAGGACCTGTATATTTGGTCACATTCAGCGGCTTTGACTCGAATCACCGAGCTATAGTAGACGTATGACCCCACAAAAAAGGAACGACCAGAGAAGCTTTTCACTGAATCGTGAGCTAATTACTGTTGAGCTGAACAGCACGTATCACTTAATTCGATACAGAGGCCTGCTGCTGTAAGCTTGCTGAACGTCCAAAAGCACCAAAAACATCGCGTAGTTTAGAAACGATGGAAATCACGTCATAAGTTGAAACATGTCTCGCCTTCTAGAGCGTTGTCAGCGGGTTCCTCTCGTCCTACGAAAAGCCACTGTCTTCAGAAATATAACGTAAGAGAGGGCATGCCATCTCGCCTGCTCCTATTACGCGGCCGGCTCCCTGACGATGCTGAGCAGCTTCTCAATCTTCTCCTGTTCAATTTCGAAGAGCCGTTTGGCGTCTGCGTTCTTCGCCTCCTTGGGCTTTTTGCGCAGGTTGGGCGACAGCTTGAGCGAAGTGACGTTGCCGCGCTCGTCGCCGACCAGCACGATGGGGTGCGCCAGGCTGAACGACACCCGCGTCATGCGCGTCTTCTTCATATCGATGACGGCCTGGCAGCAGATGGGCCGGTACTTGTCCACGTCCAGGTCGAACACGTGGATGCGGCCGTCGATGGTGGAGGCGGCGAACACGGTAGACGAGTAGGGCGCCCAGGTCACGTCGCCGACCGGCGCCGCCAGGTCGAACACGAACAGCGGCGTCTTCAGGTCCTGCTGCCAGATCTTCACCGTCCAGTCGGCGCTGCAGGTCGCGAAGATACTCGTGTGGAAAAAGTTCCAACTGATGCTGTAGATGCTCTGCATGTGCGCCGAGAAGGACGACAGGAAGCTGGAAGAGTAGGTGGTGGAGCAGCTGTAGACGTTGCCCTCCTCGGTGCCCACCAGGAACACGGACGGGTCCTTGCGGTGGAAGGCGAACGTGGAGCCGCAACCGCGCACCGGGATCACGGTGCCGTCCGGGCCCTCGTTCTTCACCTCGGGCATGCCGAGCGAGGTGACCTCCGTGAAGCGCAGCTCCGACTGCACCAGCTGCCAGTTGATGACGCGCCCGTCGGCCGACACTGAGTAGAAGTTGTGGTTGCCGTCCATGTTGTCTGGTCCCCAGCGGACCTTGTTGACGCTGTCGGCGTGTCGACCCTTCACCGTCTTGCTGAGACAGATGGGCTCCCTTTCCTGGGTCTGCAGACTGAGCACGCTCACGGTGCCGTTGTACATGCCGATGCAGACGAGGTGCGGGTACGTCTGGTGAATGTCCACGCACATCACTCCCGAGCTGGTCGACAGGTGGTACTCCGGGTACGTCGGGTTCTTCAGGCTGTATAAACATATCTGCCCATAACTCTGGCCCAGAAAATTGTACGAGCCAAATGTAGCAGCGAATAAGTCGTTGTATGTTTCACTCCAGCAAATATCTGTTACAGCCAACTTCTTCACGGGATCAAAGCTGAATCGCCAGAGAGGAAGTACTGTACCCTCCTTGTCTTTGAACTCGTCTGATGCGTCTTCATAGTACTTGAAATCTTGAGCGATCTCGTCATAGGTGTTCTGATTAACTATCCGTTCCACTGTGCAGCTTTGTCTACCTACCTTAATGATCTCCTGCTCGTCTTTGCGCTCCAAGCTTACGTGGACCGGTTTTGGCGCTGGAGGTTTCGGCTGTGTTTTGCCTTGAGCTTGGAGCTTCTCCTGCTGCTGTTGTTCGAAGTTTGATTGGTAAGTGTCGTGAATACTCCATGCATTTACATTGGACGATATCGTAGCTCTGGGAGGCGGCTGTGTTTCAACAGCAGTTTCTTTCAACATTTGGTTTAATGTTTGTGATGCTCGCTCGCAGAAATTAAAAGCATTTGGCAGTTTCTTTTTCGGTCCCCCTGGTGCCGGCTCTGACGGATTTTCATTGCCTTCCTCTGCGCCCGTTCCGGGTTCCCCAGCTTCATCAGCCTGTTCCGCGTTTCCTGCTTTAGCGTCATCTGAATCTATTTTGGTTTCGTCGTCTCCTTGAAGCTCGCTATCTCCATCACGTGATTCACCCTTAGGCTGTGATTCTTCTGCACCGTCTTGATTAGTTTCGGCAGTCATCGGTACATTTGCCGGGTTCATCTGGATTTGAAGCTGAGCCTCTGGACTATTGATGTCAAGTAAATACCCTTTCTGGGTATACAAGATAAGTGTTCCCTCGTCGCACGGTTTTGGAACAAATTTGAGTGCGTTATTGCTAAACTGAACCCGATTTTTAGGCGCTTGCGGATTTATCGCCGTCAACACGCGAGTGAATTCTTCTTTAAGTTCTTCTGCAGTAAGCTGAAGTTGGTTCGCAGGTTTTATTGCTGTTTTTGATTTACTACCGAATTCGTTGATCTGCGACTGTGCAACCATCGACGATCGACGACCCTTGGCGTCCGCATTTGCGTTGGGGTCCATTATCCCCACTCTTGACTGCTTCATGATTCTCGTATATCCAACGATCAAAACTGTTTTCAATACAATTTAGTGGTCCGAAGGATTTGTTTTCACAACCTCAATTTCCGTGAAAGAATTAAATCCTAGCCCTTATCCCCACCCACCTTAATCCGCCCTCGCGATACGATAGGAGGGAACACGAAAACAGCAGGCCATCAAAACATACCAGCTGACCAACGCTTCGAGCTTCAGGTTGCCATGGAGACAAGTTCAGCTGAAATGAGACTACCCTGACACCTATCGGCAAAAAATAATAATGCCAGATGCCAAAAGCCTGTAACCTCTAGATCCACGTACGTCAAATTAGCAGCAGATTGATATTGCCCAATATCTGTCAGTAGTGGGCAAAGGCTCCCTATTAATCAATCACCAAAATTGACAGAACAACACCAAAAAGACCACTCACCACCAAAATTGACAAAACGCCACCAAAATAGACACTCCATAGCCAAATAGATTAATGCCACCAATTTGGACAATGCCACCACCACATTGGGCACTTCCACCACCAATATAACACATCCTGCAGCCGAAACGTCCACTTGAGTATCCAGATGGAAGAAAAAATGTCCAAAAAGGACACTCACAGCCTAATTGGCTAATTTACCACCAAATCACTTCGACCGAATACCAAAATCTAGTAGGGAAGGTATAAATAAAACCAGAAATTAGTATATTTTACCTCGTCAGCTAAACAAGATCATATTCTAAACCAAACTGTCATGCCAGATAGCGTCGTGACAACTGACAAGTACGGGTCCCGCCGCCATTGAAATTGGAGGGTCCAAAAAACCGACCAGATTAGCCGACGATGTACCATGCTCCGCAACTATGGGACCGATCTACTTTATTTCTTCACCAATCGATTCCGACTGCTCGGAATGGGTGCCGTTTTGAGTTGTATTCACTTTGGTGCAGTCTAAGTGGACTAAATTGGACCCGAATTTCCCCGTACCAATTTGCCGACGGCGTCATGCTCCGAGCCTATGGCCGGACCGATTTGGGCGGGGTCTTCACCATTTGATCCGTAGTGGTCCGGCTTTAGTTTTCATTTGCATTTTGCCCACCCCAGCCTAAAAATCCTGGCGACGCCTATGAAGCTAGGTCGACCGGCATACCGATTTATCTTGGATTTATCCATCCTAATAAATCCAAGATAAATCGGTATGCCGGTCGACCTAGCTTCATAGGCGTCGCCAGGATTTTTTCGGCTGGGGTGGGCAAAATGCAAATGAAAACTAAAGCCGGACCACTACGGATCAAATGGTGAAGACCCCGCCCAAATCGGTCTGATAGGTTGGGAGCATGGCGTCGTTGTCAACGATTTTTGGTGGTTTTGGTCCAATTTGGTCCACTTACATTGGACCAAAGTGCATAGAACTCAAAACGGCACCGTTTTGGACCACGCCGGATCGAATCGTGAAGACCCCGTCCAAATCGGTCCTGCCATAGGCTCGGAGCATGACGCCGTCGGCAAATTGGTACGGGGAAATTCGGGTCCAATTTAGTCCACTTAGACTGCACCAAAGTGAATACAACTCAAAACGGCACCCATTCCGAGCAGTCGGAATCGATTGGTGAAGAAAGGGACAAAATTAATGGAACAGCCAGAATGACCACTTCCACCACCAAAGTGGACACTCTCCCCATCAACTTAGCAAACATGGCAGAATGGCCCAAGCCACCTCCAAAAATACCAATTCACCACCAAAAATACGAATCCACCACCAACGATGCCAGATGGAATATGGAATACAGAAACCCGACTAAGCAGCATGAACATTGAACAGCATCAGGGTGCCGGCGGAGGACTTTGAACAATCACCAAAATTAATAACTTTTTAAACAACTTGCTGGTCAAAGACATGCTAGAATATACGTAATTGAAGCATCTCATACTCCCTGTTCACCGTTATCAGCGATCATGGGCATCGATCTAGGATTTTAGGTTACGGGGAGGATGGATAAATCCAAGATAAATCGGTATGCCGGTCGACCTAGCTTCATAGGCGTCGCCAGGATTTCGTAACCTAAAATCCTAGATCGATGCCCATGATCGCTGATAACGGTGAACAGGGAGTATGAGATGCTTCAATTACGTATATTCTGGCATGTCTTTGACCAGCAAGTTGTTTAAAAAGTTATTAATTTTGGTGATTGTTCAAAGTCCTCCGCCGGCACCCTGATGCTGTTCAATGTGCATGCTGCTTAGTCGGGTTTCTGTATTCCATATTCCATCTGGCATCGTTGGTGGTGGATTCGTATTTTTGGTGGTGAATTGGTATTTTTGGAGGTGGCTTGGGCCATTCTGCCATGTTTGCTAAGTTGATGGGGAGAGTGTCCACTTTGGTGGTGGAAGTGGTCATTTTGGCTGTTCCATTAATTTTGTCCCATATCAATCTGCTATTGATTTGACGTACGTTGGGAATTTAATGCATATATGGCGCGTCTGAGACAACTATTGATTCTACACTGATCGACGGGCTGCCGGTGTTGGAGAGGGAAGTATACACAGTGTTATCTTGGTATACACAGTATTTTATCCACCGTGGTATACACGTTAGTTATAGTTATCTTGGTATACACTTGGCAGGGCACTATACACACACTTGGAGACAAGCAAGTATTTTATCTACCGTGGGAGACAAGCAATTACGCGCCCTAACCCAACACGGTAGATAAAATGTCTGTCTAGTTATCCTGGATAAAATACCACCAAGAACAAGAAGGTGTTAGGAGAGCGGAATTGTCTGAATTTTTAGCGGTGGGATGTGCTGCTGTACGAACCAATTTCGGACCGTGATTTAGCAACTTCATTTAAAACAATAAATCTAACTTTTCTTGATTGTCACTTTTCTGCGTCACATTTCCTTTCCTTACGGTTTGCGGGATTATAAAGCCGACAGACTCTGCAGTCTGCACCAACTTTGACTTCGCCGGGCCCTGGCAGGTCCAATATTATGAAGCGGCAATGGATGTTTTCCTCTAAGCTATGTGATTTTAGCATGAATAATGCTCAAAATGCCTCAGATTATACACAGCTCACACAGCCATTTATCAAAGAATAACTCCTTTTTTAGGTTCTACCTACTGTTCAATTTTGTCTTCACTTTTAAAATCAGCATGATATATATATATATATATATATATATATATATATATATATATATATATATATATATATATATATATATATATATATATATATATATATATATATATATATATATATATATATATATATATTTATATATATAGATATAGATATAGATATAGATATAGATAGAGATAGAGATAGAGATAGAGATAGAGATAGAGATAGAGATAGAGATAGAGATAGAGATAGAGATAGAGATAGAGATAGAGATAGAGATAGAGATAGAGATAGAGATAGAGATAGAGATAGAGATAGAGATAGAGATAGAGATAGAGATAGAGATAGAGATAGAGATAGAGATAGAGATAGAGATAGAGATAGAGATAGAGATAGAGATAGAGATAGAGATAGAGATAGAGATAGAGATAGAGATAGAGATAGAGATAGAGATAGAGATAGAGATAGAGATAGAGATAGAGATAGAGATAGAGATAGAGATAGAGATAGAGATAGAGATAGAGATAGAGATAGAGATAGAGATAGAGATAGAGATAGAGATAGAGATAGAGATAGAGATAGAGATAGAGATAGAGATAGAGATAGAGATAGAGATAGAGATAGAGATAGAGATAGAGATAGAGATAGAGATATAGATAGATATAGATATAGATATAGATATATATATATATATATATGTATATGTATATATATATATATATATATATATATATATATATATATATATATATATATATATATATATATATATATTATGTATGGGGAAAACAACCACAATGTGTCCTAACTATCCTACCTAACAGAAGATGTGTTTCAACACCAGATGTTTGCTGATGACTATTGGAGATGTGGACTATACTGATTATTATTACTGATGCACTATATTGCCAATAGCATGAAGAGGCTGGTATTAAGAGCCAGTGGCCTACCCTATTTATGTATATATAGGGTAAATGACAGTAATACTGTACACAGCAAACTACCAGACTTTTCATGCCATTGGTGGTGTAGATGGTGTCAATGCACACAGGCACAGATCTAAGGTGAACAGCACATAAGTCTGACACTTTGACTTGTCTGGAGGTTGGATCTTTACCCTACAATTGTGTGCACATTTGATAGTATTTTTTTGGAGCCATATTTGGTTCTCTTTTTTAAAGTCCAAGAACCATTTGTTAATATCTTCAAGTTTGTATGCCTTACCTTATCAACCATATCATCTCAGCATTTATCATGTTGCACATTGTTCAATATCTGTTATTGTTCTTGTCTTGGGTTTTATTTCAGACTTTTCTGGTAAATAGTGTACTCTTGAACAATTTTGTGAAATGCTGCATAAAGAAGTTATTCCAGCATGGCCATTCACTGTCATGAAGTCTCACCCAAGGCTTTGGAAGCTAAGAAAAAATTGCATTGTTCCGCCTGTGGGAATATTGTCAAAAATATTCTTTGGTAAGTAATTATCTACTTAATAACTAAGCAGCATGTGAATGTTAGTTGTTAAGATACTAAATACTACTACAATGTTTCTTTCTTATTTCTCCCATCTTATTCTTTCTTCTGGATGACTTAAAACTCTTCTGAAGGTTCTTATATTTATATTTATGATGATATGGTTGCCTTGCTGTCATGGTTGCTACAGTATGTAACACAAATCAACTCCGCTGTTGCTGTTGAAATGGCAGCTGTTGAACCTTTGTTGAACAGCTATTTGACTTCAAGATGCAAAACCTTCCCATAAGCTAGGCATTTCGAACTTGAATGTGGTACATTTTTGTTGAGATGTTGATGGTCAGTAATTCCTAATTGTAAATTGTAAACATGTTTTAGACCAGCTTAAATGCTTTATTCTTCATCAGTGATGTTTTTGTACAGTTATGGGAAATAACATTGACATGGTCATTCTTCTGTGAAGTGTGATATAATTGTATTCCTGTCACTGTATTGTTGTTTCCCAGAGTACCTGAGCAAAAGTGAGGTGTTTAACCGGGAGACCCTGCTGGAGCTGGTGGGTAGCCGACCAGCTGGCCAGGGCCTTGTCACAGTCTGCAATCACTACTCATGCTTTGATGAGCCAATGCTGAATGGTGAGCTGTGCACAGAGTCAGATTGCTGTAGTGCTGGAATGTCTGATGAAGATTTCATCAGACCAGAACTATTTTACTCTGGAGGTACAGTCGGTCTCATAACGATCTTCCCTTGCCACCACGTGGCGCTACGGTCGCGGTAGGCACATAAGGAGTGGTTTCCCCACCGTAGGTTGGTACCCATTGCGGCTGTCTGGCAGGTGCGTGACCTGGGGAGGGAAGGAGTGCGGGCGTTGCCGGAATGGAATGCGCCGCGACCCTGGTGGTGGTCAGGGCCGTCTGTCTCGATGGTCAAGAAGTCGCCTGTCCTGAGCTGGCAAAGATCCAATATTGGAGACTGAATAACAGTGTTTATCACGTCAGCCCAAATAGCTCGGTCGCTATAAGTATCTACTCCTAGCGTATTCGTAGATTGGTCGTGGGTTCGATCCGCGCTGGCACCAGGCGCTTTTACGTGTATTACTTTCTTAATCATCCCACGTGTCATGCGCAATGCAGATTGCAGAACCCCGAAATTACGAATGCAAACGTCCACCTGATGATTCTACACGAAAAAGCAGACAAATGCAGTGGGCCTCGCACTGATATTTTCGCATCACGCCGCTCCGTCCTACACGCTCCGCCAATACACCCGGACGGGTTTATATCCATTAACCCGCGCGGCGCTGAGGTCTCCAGCCGAACGCGCGGTGCTGGGGGGGGGGGGGGGGGGGGGGGGAAGGGGTTTAATTTTACCTCCCCCGTATCTTCCGAACCAATGACCACAGCGAGACGCGCAAGGCGGCGATCCAAAGCTATCAGTGAGAAGAATCTAACGCATACCCTCAATACTTAAAATAAGGTCACATGTCAGGTCACGGTCAGGTCAAGTGTCAAAATGTAAGTATTTGGGTTTTTAGGCTATACTTTCCATCCAAAGCCTTATATTGCGACTATTATCTCACAAAGTGCTCTCAAATGTATAATGCATCTCCCGCATAAGTACAAGCGAAATTGTAAGTAAAGGTGAAGGTCAAGGTCAGGTCACACAAGGTCACAGGTCTACAGAAAGCCATGCGACAGATGTTGTATGGGTTATTTTACACGTATAATTCGATAGGAACAGCCATTTTCACAACCTGACCCATATAGTGGCCCTCAGGTCAAGGTCAGGTTACAATAAGGACAAAATCTGAAATTGATTAATCTAAGAAAACATGGCATGTTTCTAGACTAGTTTATCTCACAAATACAGTGGTGGCATTTATTTGTTTGTACCTGGTAACTAAAAACCAAAAAAGGCAATTGCAAAAATGACGTCATGAGTTACTTATACTTAGGGAGCGCCATAAGTCAGTCAAAAATAAATATATGGCTTTAAAAATTTGGTTCCGGCATCGCCCATACCCGGTTCTCTAATATATCTTCCGTGATTTTTTTAATGTTCACAAAAAAACTTTTGTGGAAATTCTTCCCAATTTTTTTGTCTTCAATTTTAGGGGTCAAAAACCCCAAATTTGACAATCCGAGATAGCCATTAGGAAGACAATGTTATTTCCTTTCTTTTGACGCTTTGTTATTTGCGATTTGCATTAAAACGCTATTTTCTACGATTTTTCAAACATTTAACTTTTTTCACCAAAAATGACATGACACTAAAACGTCATTATCTCCAAAAATACTTAATCAATTTCAAAATGTTTTCATTAGACGTGGAATTAATGCAGCATAAGGCACCGAAAGGTTCACGTCGATATCTCATAGTTTTCAAGTTATTGAGAAAATCCGGGGGGGATTTACCCCCCCCCCCCCCCCCAGCACCGCGCGGGTTAAGTTCGCGACTATATCTGCGACAACAGTATTTAAAACATTAGGTCTATGAAGCATCGCCAGGTGTGTAGCTGATAGAGCATCTGACTGGCTTCGTGTTTACATTTGACATTGACTTTGAGATCAGGTCAAAATATCGACACTTTATTTTTTGGCGCAATGCAAATTTCGCAATGGTCGCAGGCGACACGACGGATAGCCATTTCCGAGACGACATCTGTGACGACGGTATCAGTTAACTTGAGATACACATATTCGTCTTAAAGTATAGCCCGTGCAGTGTTCTATTAATTGCACAGTTAGCGATGCTTCACAGACCTATGTTTTTCTTAAAACTAATCATCAGACATCACCGCTAACTTGACATTCTAGGTCTGCGTATATTTCCAACCACGGTCCGCCACACAGCCTCGCCACACATGCGCATCGTTATTCCCCGATCGGCCTGTGTGGGTCAGACCAGGACGGAGCGGTACAGATTCCGCCAAGTATCGGCCGGCACCGGGCGAGCTGTCAAACCGGTCCGGCCCCGCCTCGGTGCGGGATTCAGCCAGCTATCGTTTTGCCTGCCGTGGGAGACCCAGAGCTAGGGAAGATCATTATGAGACCGACTGTACATATTGTGCAATGTGCTTAAAGGGACTGTCCCACCTTTGTGAAAGTTGTCGAATCACAGTTAATTGTATGTCAACATGTCAGGCGAGGTCAGGTGAACATGTTCGTGAACTTTTTTTTCTGAAAAAATGTTTATCTTGCAAGATATTCAACTTTTAGTTTTAAGCGAAAAGTTGCGTTGGTGACGTCATATGACTTTTTAATAACAGGGAAATCCTTTGTGCTGCCAAATATATGGCACAATTTTTTGTCGACATCTATTGCGCAGAAAAAGCGAACCACCCGGTGTCTAGATTGGCTTAGATTGCGAACCACCCGGGGATTGAGAAATGAAAGACGAAAATATTCCAAGGCTGACCTTAAAACAAGTTGACTATCATTACCAGTTGAGTAAAGAGACGACGCTGTCGATTGAGAGACCCTATTCAAATACACATGGGCCTTATTTTTACAGATGTCAAAATCAAACTCGAATATCTTTTTGATTAGAGCATTGTGGTTGTTTTAACTGCTACCATACTTAATTGCAATGCCTAGCCATAAAAATGGCTATCTCAACTCAAATGTAATGTTAAGGTGGGATAGTCCCTTTAAAGGGGGGGGGGGGTGGGGTGTCTACTCACATCGCTTATTTGTGGTTATTGACACTGGTTTATAGAACATAATTTTCCGAATCGAACCATGAACCATTTTTTTCAGATTCACACTAGTTGCTGATTGATATATTTCGAAGACCCCAGGAACTGGCTGGTAGCAAAAAGTTATCGGGTAGACCCCAGAGGGTTTACCAGTCCACTACTAGCCTCTAGAAGCATTGATAATATCGAAATATCGATACAAATTCGCTAGCATATCGTTAGCGCTGACCATTTCGACAAAACAGCTCGTGAGCGCTGATAGCATATGATGAACAGCCTCGACGGCCATTTTGCTTTTCGACGGTTTGTTTAAGGGAAAAATCACATTTTTTATCTACTTTTCTGCATTATTAAGAGCGAGCGCGAAACGCACGCTCGTCCTTCCGTGGTGTATGGGAAAAAATCTGATTATGAGCGGCCCGACCCGGTCCGAGGCGACGCTTTTTAGAAGCTCATATCTCTGTAACCGCACGTCCGATTGACAAGCGGGCTTCTTTACAGAGCAGCCCCATCCAATCTACCCTGTTTGAGACCAGTGCCGACTCATGTGGGTGTGTACCACTGCGCGTGGCGCGTGAGGCGTGAGGGGTGTTGAAAAGTATTTTCTCGCAATAACTCCGCAACGGCTGGGCAGATTATGTGCAAATTTCGTGTGTGGTTAGGGACCCCTCAGCCGCCACTTTCACATAACTCAGGGGCGGGGTGACTCTGCACGTGCGCGCGTGCACACCCCTATTCTATATCTCAGGAACGGCTGAGCCAATTGTGTTCAAATTTGGTGTGTGGTTAGGGACCTCTCATCCGCCAGTTTCCCACAAGTCAGGGGTGGGTGCCTCTGCACGTGCGCACGTGCACACCCCTATTATGTATCTCAGGAATGGCTGAGCCGATTGTGTTCAAATTTGGTGTATGGTTAGGGACCTCTCAGCCGCCGCCTTTCCACAAGTCAGGGGTGGGGTGGCTTTGCACGTGCGCACGTGCGCACGTGCACACCCTATTATATATCTCTGGAACGGCTGAGCTGATTGTGTTCAAATTTGGTGTGTGTTTAGGGACCTTTCAGCTCCCACTTTCCCACAAGTCAAAGGTGGGTGCCTATGCACGTGCGCACCCTTTTTGTATCTCAGAAACTACTTGCCCGATCGAGTTGAAATTCCACATACATTTCCTTCGCGCTCGCTCGTTCATCGCCAACTACGGCGCCTTACTGGTCTTATGCATCGTGTATGGTATCAAATTGATCGAGTCTCAATTTAAAAATGAAATCAACTTTTTATATTTCGAAAATAATTTTGGGGGGAAATTTAACAAACAAGTACATTTTTCGAAGTTCATGATCAGTGTTTTCCCTTTACTATTTTGAAGCGCGACATATCTGGCGCTTTTCTTTCTTTTCATAACATCTCTGATTGATGCCTGAAACAAATCACCGACACTAAATAGGTCGCTGTTGCGTGCCCAAGTGAATTCCGATTTCATTGCCAGTTTTGTCATTTTTTGTTGATTTTTGTTGTGTGAATGATTCTTTTTCATGATAAGCTAAAGCATAGTGTTGTATACAGCCCGAGGCAAAAGTAGAAACTACACAAAACACCTAATGTTGAAAGCAAATGAACCAATTTTCACAAATTGAGGGTTGCAGCCACTAACTAGGTTGTCGTTGCGTGCCCAAGTTAACTGCTAATTTAGTTACCTTATTATTCAATGTTGGTTGATTGTTAATGCTATTAGGGCATATCATCACAATAGAGTGCAAGACATTTTCCATACATTTGTTTTGTTAATACGAGCCAAGCCCGGAATTCGAAATTCGTTACCAAATACTTGCAAGTACTGGTCGTTTTAAGCGTGGATCGCTTATCAACTGTGACTTGAAATATCTCTCGGTAGGAATTGTTATATGCAAAATGTGGTAAATTTACAATATATTTTGGTCTTATCCTATCGATTTAAAGTAATAACTCCATTTTTGTGGAAAAAGGTGAATATTTCCCTTTAACATTGTTTGTATGGATTGTTTATTGTCTTAGGTGCACTTTTGTACATAACATCTTATTCCCTTTGATTATAGTGGCGATCGTTTTATCGATATCGAAACAAAAAATAAGCAAACAAGAATTTAAGTGAAAATTTATCTAAAGGGGCTCCAGATGTGAATTTGATGGTATCCAACATTCAAACAATAGCTTCTTGTCGTAAGACAAATATATTTGGCATTACAAAACAGTAGACAACAGTAGACAAACAGTCCCTTTAACACCCAATTCACCAACTCCACAAGGGAAACATGATCAACTTTCTCTTCATTATTTCCCACAATGTCACTGTTTTTCTTCTCTGCATTATGCCCAGTGTGGACCCCATAGCATGTCTTCATTCCAGGCAGCACTGCATTTCTTTTCCTGCTGTTGTGACTTTATTCATTGTCTTGTCTGTGTCCATTGTGGTGTCAGCTGTCTGGCCTCTGTCCCTGGTTACATTATTGATTGTGCCCGGCAGGGATGCTAAACTGGAGACACCTACTGAGTCCTGACGTGTTGTTCCCGGCAGGGATGCTGAACTGGAGACACCTGCTGAGTCCTGACGTGTTGTTCCCGGCAGGGATGCTGAACTGGAGACACCTGCTGAGTCCTGACGTGATGTGCCCGGCAGGGATGCTGAACTGGAGACACCTGCTGAGTCCTGACGTGATGTGCCCGGCAGGGATGCTGAACTGGAGACATCTGCTGAGTCCTGACGTGTTGTGCCCGGCAGGGATGCTGAACTGGAGACACCTGCTGAGTCCTGACGTGTTGTGCCCGGCAGGGATGCTGAACTGGAGACACCTGCTGAGTCCTGACGTGATGCGCTGGTCACCGGCGGCGCACGACATCTGCTACACGCGACCCTTCCACAGCTGGTTCTTCTCCTCAGGAAAATGTGTTCCCATTGTACGCGGCGAGGGCGTCTATCAGGTATGGTTCGTCAGGTGCAACCCTACCCGGCGCGGGAGATGTCCTGTTTGAACCATGGGATGTTATATAATTAGGCCGCGTTCTTTAGCACATTCTGAACCAAAATTCGTCGGGGAATGACGTCACATACCGTTCTTTCAAAATTCGCCGCGGCGACTCGCCGGAATATTCCGTTCATTCCCGTCGGAACGAGGGGCATGACAAGACCATCCCCGGCTTAGATGGCGGCGCCGTCACCATAGCGAACACGTGCTGGAGACGCAATTGAGACAAACATGCCTCGGAATATCCTAAAGAACGCTCCGAAACACGGCGCTGAGAGTCGGAATTTCACCTCGGAACATGACTTCATATTCCGATTCGGAATGGTCTAAAGAACGCCCCGTTCTTTAGACCATTCCGAATCGAAATATAAAGTCATGTTCCGAGGTGAAATTCCGACTCTCAGCGCCGTGTTTCTGAGCGTTCTTTAGGATATTGTTGGGCATAGTTGACAGCGTCGTTGATATGACGAGGCTGTTGAAGTGCCACCTTAAATATACACCATGTGTCTAAGAAGAATATGAGCTTGGCGCACATTACCTACAGTCTGTACGAGTAGCTGTGAATCTGACATCCCCGTGTAAGACGAATATGAGCTGGGCGCACATTACCTACAGTCTGTACGAGTAGCTGTGAATCTGACATCCCCGTGTAAGAAGAATATGAGCTGGGCGCACATTGCCTACAGTCTGTACGAGTAGCCGTGAATCTGACATCCCCGTGTAAGAAGAATATGAGCTGGGCGCACATTACCTACAGTCTGTACGAGTAGCTGTGAATCTGACATCCCCGTGTAAGACGAATATGAGCTGGGCGCACATTACCTACAGTCTGTACGAGCAGCTGTGAATCTGACATCCCCGTGTAAGAAGAATATGAGCTGGGCGCACATTACCTACAGTCTGTACGAGTAGCTGTGAATCTGACATCCCCGTGGTGTCGGCCCCGGCAGCGCGCAATGAACTTCCTGGTGGAGCGGCTGCAGCGCGGCGACTGGGTGCACATCTTCCCGGAAGGTCGCGTCAACATGGAGCACGAGCACCTGCGGCTGAAGTGGGGCGTAGGCCGGCTGGTGGCCGAGCCGGAGACCACGCCCACCGTGCTGCCGTTCTGGCACCTGGGCATGGACGCCGTGCTGCCCAACCGGACGCCGTACGTGCCGCGGCCCGGGCAGACCGTCACCGTGCTGGTCGGCCGGCCGCTGCAGCTGGCGGCGGAGGTGGCGCGGCTGCGGCGCCGCGGCGCGTCCGGCCGCGAGGCGCGCCGCACCATCACTGCGCGCGTGCAGGACGAACTGGAGCGGCTCCGGAGGCGGGCGGAGCAGCTGCACGCCGCCCGGCTAGCCAGCTGACCCGCCCAGCGTCGCCGATAGGCAGGCCGACCCGGGACGCACACGGTGCAAAGCTCAAATCGAACATTGAATCGAGGTACTGGAGTCAGATTTATGTCACGTGAGAAATGTTCTCAGGCAAGCTGAAACAAAGTGTTACAAATGTCCAATCAACAATGCAAGCATGTTTCGCGACAATACGTATATTTTATAGTGTTGAATTTACCTCTACTAATAGTGTGATTTATCCCAACAAGCCATGCGAGAGTTAGCCGGTTAGCTCAGTTGGTTAGAGTATCGTGATCAAGGGTCATGTGGCGGCACTGATTTGCACTAGATGATATATGTTTGCATCAACCGTATTGTGTTTACTTCCTCTAAAGCACCGGGAAGTTGCGAGGCGAAAGGTGGTATGACAACAAAATCGTATGGAAAAGTATTAACTCTTAAGCAAAAGTCAGGAGAAAAGTAAGATGAATCGCGGAGCCGACGTGTGCGCGGTTCAGGAGGCTCAGCTGCGTACAAATACGACCATCGACATCCCTGGCTACCAGACCGCGGTGGTCTCGAAGAGGGCGCGCGGCAGGAGGAACGGAGGGCCTGTCAAGGGTGGGGACGTTCCTATTCTCATCCGAGACGGCCTGAAGTTCGTCACCATCAAGGACTCTCCGCTTCTGCCGCAAGAAAGCACCACTGCCCTACCCGTGTCTTCCATCCTACTAGTCCCTGCAGTGCAAGAGTTGTTAGTTGTTATACGGATATGTATTGTCTGCCGCCCTCCCATCAGATCATCGGAGGAAGACTAACGCGTGGACTCCTCCTCCCTGGACGCGTGGACTCCTCCTCCCTGGACGCGTGGACTCCTCCTCCCTGGACGCGTGGACTCCTCCCTGGACGCGTGGACTCCTCCCTGGACGCGTGGACTCCTTCTCCCTGGACGTGTGGACTCCTCCCTGGACGTGTGGACTCCTCCCTGGACGCGTGGACTCCTCCCTGGACGCGTGGACTCCTCCCTGGACGCGTGGACTCCTCCCTGGACGCGTGGACTCCTCCTCCCTGGACGCGTGGACTCCTCCTCCCTGGACGCGTGGACTCCTCCTCCCTGGACGCGTGGACTCCTCCTCCCTGGACGCGTGGACTCCTCCCTGGACGTGTGGACTCCTCTCTGGACGCGTGGACTCCTCCCTGGACGCGTGGACTCCTCCCTGGACGCGTTGACTCCTCCCTGGACGCGTGGACTCCTTCTCCCTGGACGTGTGGACTCCTCCTCCCTGGACGCGTGGACTCCTCCCTGGACGCGTGGACTCCTCCCTGGACGCGTGGACTCCTCCTCCCTGGTCGCGTGGACTCCTCCCTGGACGCGTGGACTCCTCCTCCCTGGACGCGTGGACTCCTCCCTGGACGCGTGGACTCCTCCTCCCTGGACGCGTGGACTCCTCCTCCCTGGACGCGTGGACTCCTTCTCCCTGGACGCGTGGACTCCTTCTCCCTGGACGCGTGGACTCCTCCCTGGACGCGTGGACTCCTCCTCCCTGGACGCGTGGACTCCTCCTCCCTGAACGCGTGGACTCCTCCCTGGACGCGTGGACTCCTCCCTGGACGTGTGGACTCCTCCCTGGACGCGTGGACTCCTCCCTGGACGCGTGGACTCCTCCTCCCTGGACGCGTGGACTCCTCCCTGGACGCGTGGACTCCTCCCTGGACGCGTGGACTCCTCCCTGGACGCGTGGACTCCTCCTCCCTGGACGCGTGGACTCCTCCTCCCTGGACGTGTGGACTCCTCCCTGTACGCGTGGACTCCTCCCTGGACGCGTGGACTCCTCCTCCCTGGACGCGTGGACTCCTCCCTGGACGCGTGGACTCCTTCTCCCTGGACGTGTGGACTCCTCCTCCCTGGACGCGTGGACTCCTCCTCCCTGGACGCGTGGACTCCTCCTCCCTGGACGCGTGGACTCCTCCCTGGACGTGTGGACTCCTCCTCCCTGGACGCGTGGACTCCTCCTCCCTGGACGCGTGGACTCCTCCTCCCTGGACGCGTGGACTCCTCCTCCCTGGACGCGTGGACTCCTCCTCCCTGGACGTGTGGACTCCTCCTCCCTGGACGCGTGGACTCCTCCCTGGACGCGTGGACTCCTCCTCCCTGGACGCGTGGACTCCTCCTCCCTGGACGCGTGGACTCCTCCCTGGACGCGTGGACTCCTCCCTGGACGCGTGGACTCCTTCTCCCTGGACGCGTGGACTCCTCCCTGGACGCGTGGACTCATCCTCCCTGGACACGTGGACTCCTCCTCCCTGGACGCGTGGACTCCTTCTCCCTGGACGTGTGGACTCCTCCCTGGACGTGTGGACTCCTCCTCCCTGGACGCGTGGACTCCTCCCTGGACGTGTGGACTCCTCCTCCCTGGACGCGTGGACTCCTTCTCCCTGGACGCGTGGACTCCTCCCTGGACGCGTGGACTCCTCCCTGGACGCGTGGACTCCTACCTGGACGCGTGGACTCCTTCTCCCTGGACGTGTGGACTCCTCCTCCCTGGACGCGTGGACTCCTCCCTGGACGCGTGGACTCCTCCTCCCTGGACTCGTGGACTCCTCCTCCCTGGACGCGTGGACTCCTCCTCCCTGGACGCGTGGACTCCTCCTCCCTGGACGCGTGGACTCCTCCTCCCTGGACGCGTGGACTCCTCCCTGGACGCGTGGACTCCTCCTCCCTGGACGCGTGGACTCCTCCTCCCTGGACGTGTGGACTCCTCCCTGGACGCGTGGACTCCTCCTCCCTGGACGCGTGGACTCCTTCTCCCTGGACGCGTGGACTTCTTCTCCCTGGACGCGTGGACTCCTCCCTGGACGCGTGGACTCCTCCCTGGACGCGTGGACTCCTCCTCCCTGGACGCGTGGACTCCTCCTTCCTGGACGTGTGGACTCTTCCTCCCTGGACGTGTGGACTCCTCCTCCCTGGACGCGTGGACTCCTCCCTGGACGCGTGGACTCCTCCCTGGACGCGTGGACTCCTCCTCCCTGGACGCGTGGACTCCTCCCTGGACGCGTGGACTCCTCCCTGGACGCGTGGACTCCTTCTCCCTGGACGCGTGGACTCCTCCCTGGACGTGTGGACTCCTCCTCCCTGGACGCGTGGACTCCTCCTCCCTGGACGTGTGGACTCCTCCCTGGACGCGTGGACTCCTCCTCCCTGGACGCGTGGACTCCTCCCTGGACGCGTGGACTCCTCCCTGGACGCGTGGACTCCTCCCTGGACGCGTGGACTCCTCCTCCCTGGACGCGTGGACTCCTCCTCCCTGGACGCGTGGACTCCTCCTCCCTGGACGCGTGGACTCCTCCCTGGACGCATGGACTCCTCCCTGGACGCGTGGACTCCTCCTCCCTGGACGCGTGGACTCCTTCTCCCTGGACGCGTGGACTCCTTCTCCCTGGACGTGTGGACTCCTCCCTGGACGCGTGGACTCCTCCTCCCTGGACGCGTGGACTCCTCCTCCCTGGACGCGTGGACTCCTCCCTGGACGTGTGGACTCCTCCCTGGACGTGTGGACTCCTCCTCCCTGGACGCGTGGACTCCTCCCTGGACGCGTGGGCTCCTCCCTGGACGCGTGGACTCCTCCCTGGACGTTTGGAGACCTCCTCCCTGGACGCGTGGACTCCTCCTCCCTGGACGCGTGGACTCCTCCTCCCTGGACGCGTGGACTCCTCCCTGGACGCGTGGACTCCTCCTCCCTGGACGCGTGGACTCCTCCTCCCTGGACGCGTGGACTCCTCCCTGGACGCGTGGACTCCTCCCTGGACGCGTGGACTCCTTCTCCCTGGACGCGTGGACTCCTTCTCCCTGGACGTGTGGACCCCTCCCTGGACGCGTGGACTCCTCCTCCCTGGACGCGTGGACTCCTCCTCCCTGGACGCGTGGACTCCTCCCTGGACGTGTGGACTCCTCCTCCCTGGACGTGTGGACTCCTCCTCCCTGGACGCGTGGACTCCTCCTCCCTGAACGCATGGACTCCTCCTCCCTGGACGCGTGGACTCCTCCCTGGACGCGTGGACTCCTCCTCCCTGGACGCATGGACTCCTCCCTGGACGTGTGGACTCCTCCTCCCTGGACGTGTGGACTCCTCCCTGGACGCGTGGACTCCTCCTCCCTGGACGCGTGGACTCCTCCTCCCTGGACGCGTGGACTCCTCCTCCCTGGACGCGTGGACTCCTCCTCCCTGGACGCGTGGACTCCTTCTCCCTGGACGTGTGGACTCCTCCCTGGACGCGTGGACTCCTCCTCCCTGGACGCGTGGACTCCTCCCTGGACGCGTGGACTCCTCCCTGGACGTGTGGACTCCTCCTCCCTGGACGCGTGGACTCCTCCCTGGACGCGTGGACTCCTCCCTGGACGCGTGGACTCCTCCTCCCTGGACGCGTGGACTCCTCCTCCCTGGACGTGTGGACTCCTCCCTGGACGCGTGGACTCCTCCTCCCTGGACGCGTGGACTCCTCCTCCCTGGACGCGTGGACTCCTCCCTGGACGCGTGGACTCCTCCTCCCTGGACGTGTGGACTCCTCCCTGGACGCGTGGACTCCTCCTCCCTGGACGCGTGGACTCCTCCCTGGACGCGTGGACTCCTCCTCCCTGGACGCGTGGACTCCTCCTCCCTGGACGCGTGGACTCCTCCTCCCTGGACGCGTGGACTCCTCCCTAGACGCGTGGACTCCTCCTCCCTGGACGCGTGGACTCCTCCTCCCTGGACGCGTGGACTCCTCCTCCCTGGACGCGTGGACTCCTTCTCCCTGGACGCGTGGACTCCTCCTCCCTGGACGCGTGGACTCCTCCTCCCTGGACGCGTGGACTCCTCCTCCCTGGACGCGTGGACTCCTCCTCCCTGGACGCGTGGACTCCTCCCTGGACGCGTGGACTCCTCCTCCCTGGACGCGTGGACTCCTCCTCCCTGGACGCGTGGACTCCTCCCTGGACGCGTGGACTCCTCCTCCCTGGACGCGTGGACTCCTCCCTGGACGTGTTCCCGACCCGCGACCATGTCCTCGTCACCGGCGATGTTAACGGCCGCCACCCGCTCTGGGACGCGGGATGCACCGCGCCGGACCATGTCCTCGTCACCGGCGATGTTAACGGCCGCCACCCGCTCTGGGACGCGGGATGCACCGCGCCGGACCATGTCCTCGTCACCGGCGATGTTAACGGCCGCCACCCGCTCTGGGACGCGGGATGCACCGCGCCGGACCATGTCCTCGTCACCGGCGATGTTAACGGCCGCCACCCGCTCTGGGACGCGGGATGCACGGAGCCGAACCGCACGGGACAGCTGGTCGAGGACTGGCTGAACGCAATGAGGTGGGCGGTGCTGAACGGGGGAGAACCGACACGCGCATGCTACGGAAACGGCCAGCTGACCTGTCCGGACGTGGCCATCTGGCACCAGGATATGGCGGCGCGCTGCACCTGGCGGGTGGGTGCGGACCTGGGTAGCGACCGCTTACCCATGGAGATCAGCATCACGGTCAGCGGGACGCGGCCGCGCCGCATCCGCAAGACAAGATGGGCGTTCCACAAGGCGGACTGGGCCCAGTTCGAGGCGGCATGCGAAGAGGCCTTTGCAGCTCAGCCGCCGGACCCGGCTGCGGTGGACATACTCGCCGAGAGGTTCGCGACCATCGTCTCTGCTTAGTCGGCCAAGTTCGTCCACCGGGGAGCCCGAGCCGACCCCAAGCCGTGGGCGCTCGACCCGGGGCTGGTGGCGGCGATCGCGGCGCGGCGGGAGGTCAGGAGCGCTCTGCACGCCGACCCGTCGCTGGAGGCCAGGGAGAGGTGGAAGACGGCGAAACGGAGGGCCGCTGAGGAGTAGGAGGAGTCTGGACGAATCAGGGCATTCAGGTGCTTCGCTTCGACCGAGCTCAACAAACCAGCGAGTATCGGCCGCGTCACGAAGATCCTCAGGAGGATGGAAGGCGCAGTCTAGGACGCATGCTCGGGCCAGGCCATCGGCGGGGACCGCGGCCAGGCCATCAACGGGGACCACGGCCGCCAGGCCATCAACGGGGACCGCGGCCAGGCCATCAACGGGGACCGCGGCCAGGCCATCAACGGGGACCGCGGCCAGGCCATCGGCGGGGACCGCGGCCAGGCCATCGGCGGAGACCGCGGCCAGGCCATCAACGGGGACCACGGCCAGGCCATCAACGGGGACCGCGCCCAGGCCATCAACGGGGACCGCGGCCGCCAGGCCATCAACGGGGACCGCGGCCGCCAGGCCATCAACGGGGACCGCAGCCGCCAGGCCATCAACGGGGACCGCGGCCGCCAGGCCATCAACGGGGACCGCGGCCGCCAGGCCATCAACGGGGACCGCGGCCAGGCCATCAACGGGGACCGCGGCCGCCAGGCCATCAACGGGGACCACGGCCAGGCCACTGCGGGGACCGCGGCCGCCTGGCCGTGGGGGACCGTCAGAAGGCCATGGTCTTTGTGCACACCTACGCTGACGTCAGCCGCCAAGTCCGTGCTCGGAAATGGGATCGGAGGACGAAGACCGACCTGAGGACCCTGAAGCCGGAGCCCTGCACCTGCTCCGGTGACAAGACAGCCGTCTGGCAGCCCTTCACCACGCAGGAGATGGAAACCCAACTCAAGGCGATAAAGCTGCGGAAGGCGCCGGGCCCCGACGGAGTGTGCACCGAACACATCCGACACCTCGGGCCCATGGCAAGATCGGCACTACTGCAGCTCATCAACCTCTCCGGTATGTAGGGGAAGGTGCGCAGGTCATGGGGAAGAGTGACCATCATCCCCATCATCAAGACCGGGAAAGACCCCCAGGAGGTCTCCAGCTACCGTCCGATCTCCCTCACGAGCCTTGTGGCCAAGTTGGCTGAGAGGATGATCGGCGCCCGACTGACGCACCTGATAGAGGGACGATCTGGTCCCGGCGGAGCAAGTCTGGTTCCGCCGTGGCCGCGCCGCGGAGGAGAGCATTGGCCGACTGGTTCAACAGGTCCAGGACGGTTGGAATAAGCCGAAGCCCGCGGCTGCCCGGTGGAGAGGCGCACTGCCGACAAGTTCGTCCTCCTGGCCTTGATTTCGCCAGGGCGTATGATACCATCGACCACAGTATGTTGAAGCTGAAGCTCCCCCGCATGCACCTGCCGAAGTGCATGGTGGAGTGGGTCTTCCAGTTCCTGAGAGACCGCAGGGCCCGTATTGAGGTGAACGGCGTACTCAGCGAAGGGAAGATGTTCCGCGCCGGTCTGCCCCAGGGCAGTGTGCTAGCTCCCACTCTACACGCTCTGGGCTGTGGGCCAGTGTCGACACTAAATGCACTCCCCGGCACGTCTCCGGCACGGCCGCCCGAGTGGTGACTGGGTGCCCGGTGTCTACCCCGGTGGACGCCCTGATGGCGGAGGCGGGACTGCCCCCATTCAGGTCCGTCTCTGCGCGCTGGCGGCGAGGATGGTCGGACTGCCCCCCGTGCAGGTCCGTCGCTGCGCCCTGGTGGCGGAGGCGGGACTGCTCCCCGTGCAGGTCCGTCGCTGCGCCCTGGTGGCGGAGGCGGGACTGCCCCCGTGCGGGTCCGTCGCTGCGCCCTGGTGGCGGAGGCGGGACTGCCCCGTGCGGGCCCGTCGCTGCGTGCTGGCGGCGAGAATGGTCGGACTGGTCGCCTCTCTGCCCCCGGACGACACTGCGGGCGATCGGCGACTCCAGCGCCCCTCCCGCCTGGCGAACGTCACCGGTTGACGGATGATGGGGCGCGAGCCCTGGCCTTGGCGGGTGCGGCTGACGTCCCCGTCGAGACGCGGCTGCGCAGTGCACACCACCCTGCCACCATGGAAGGCGACGGACGGCATCACCTTCGACTTAGACGTTGTTGGCGGCGGCCGCGCTGCCCCGGACCGGATCCGCAGGGAGGCGGCGGAGGCGCACCTTACCGGTCTCCCTGCCCCAGACGCTGCCATATGGATATGGTCGGACGGCTCGGCGGATGCCGGCGTGCGGTGCGGAGTTGGAGGTGCGGTCGTCTTCCTGCCGTCTGGTGAGACCCGCGAGGTGCGGGTCCCGGCGGGGGCGCTGTGCTCCAGCACGAGGGCGGAGCTCTGCGCGCTGGGAGCTGCGCTTCAGTGCGCCCTCGACCCCGAGGAGGCCCCGCCGACTGGCGAGCGCCGATGGCCGCTGAGTATCTGCACCTACTCGCAGGCGTCTCTCCGTCTTCTGGAGGGTGGCCCGGCGGCGCAGGCATCAGCCCTGGGCGCCGAGGTGTGGTCCGCGCTGCTGGCGCTCAGGGACCGGGGCCAGACGGTCTATCTGCAGTGGGTCCCGGCGCACTGCGGGCTCCCGGGCAACGACCGCGCTGACACCCTCGCCAAGGAAGCCGCTGCCCTTCCGCAGGAGGATACCGAAGTGGAGGTCAGAACACTCACCCACTCACCAAAGCTGTCGGAACAGCTGCGTCGAAGAGATGGAGGAGAGAGTGGCCGTCCAGCTTCTTCAAATCGATCATGCGGGACCGGCTGCCGGCGCCCGTCCCCGGTGACGACCGAGACGCTGCAGTCAACGTCCACCAGTGCGCGCCGGTCACTGGGGGCGGGCAGAGTCCTACCTACACCGCATCGGGCGCCGGCCCTCACCGTCCTGCCTCCAATGCAGCAGCAAGGAGTGCCCAGCCTCCCTCTGCATCGTCTGGCGAGAGGAGGCGGACACCCCAGAGCCCGTGCTGCTCTGCTGCCCGTGCCTGGGCGGTGCCCGCCTTCGCATGCTGGGCAACATTCGACCCCTACCGGATACAATCCGAAGTGCGGACGTCGTCGCGGCCCTGACCGCGGGCTACCTGCGCCACAAGGAGCCCCTTCGGGGCGCGCAATATTTGTGAAGCTCGAACGCAGGACGGCGAGAAAACAAAATAGGAATGGATTATGTGGCACAGCAAGTACAGTAACGAGGCACGACACATCCGAGGCAGCACTGTCAACCGCATTGGCAGATCCAGAAGGGTGGTGGTGGGGGGGGGGGGCAAATACCAAAAAGTCTCACACAATTCTGAAAACTCATCGGATTTCGCTTGCGTATGCATTGCATTGATGGATGACTTAAAACAAACTTTACTTTGTAAAAGTTGCTTAGATTTTCTTCTATATCAGGAAATGTCAATTGTGGGCCGGTTTTGGGGGTCATGGCCGATTTGCCCCCTCCCACCCCACACTGGATCCGCCAGTGGTCAACCGGCGACGGGGGGGGGGGGTGAGACAGATTACGGCATTGCAACCAGGCAGGGGCGTCGCCACAACATTTTTAGTGGGGCGCAGCCAGGTCCCCCCCCCCCCCGCTCTCATAGGGATAATGTTAAAAGCAAGTTAATTAAAGGAAATCGTTCACCTTGATTTTTTTTCAAACACGATTTGATTATATATTGAAATACATTTTTTTTTGTATTGTCAAAAATGGTCATACTTCGCGCCGATTCAGGACAGAAGGTCGTAAATTATTAATTTGATCAACACTATATACATACTCTCTGAGTCAGGGTCATTGACATATATAGGTATGGACGAACTACTCCGCCCGGCAGCCGTTCCCGCTAGGCGACACTAGCGCCGCAGCGGAGAAGGGATTGAATTTGCGCGGCAATGCTTTTGCTATGGCGGATGCAGCGATATTTGTCGGCCTGTAACTTGAAAACCGCGTGAGGTAGCGCACTGGAAAAGGTTTGAGGACGTAGAGACATTCATAATGAATAACATGGAATACAAATATTCAGCCTGAACGTTCACGGTGATTATTGTCAAATATCGCCCCTCCGCCACAGCAAAAGCATTGCCGCGCTAACTCATGCCCTCCTCTGCGGCGCTAGTGTCGCTTCAACCGGGAACGGCTGCCGGGCGGCGCAACAGCTGGAGTAGTTCGTCTATACTTGTATAGGTCAATGGTCAGGGTCCTCACGTCACGCGAATGAAAAAAACATGGCTCAGGCCTCAGCCAATCAGATTCGAAAGTAGTCGCGTACGGATAGACTCGCATTAGAGAAGTGCCAATCAGCGGCCGGCGGTTCGCTTGCTAGACTCCAGCTGCAAGCTGATTGGCTGATTGTATAGCCTCCGCCCAGGCTATACAATCAGCTGTAAGCACTGCATTCTTTCGCAACAAAAAAATATAATATATTCGGCTCATTTATTACCCAGCTTATATACGCAGCTCGGCTCATTCGGCTCATTTATTCGGGAGTCTTTTCAGTCAAGAAAACTTGCAGATAGGAGTTTCCCAACACGGGCTACAAAACTGCTATCTCAGTTCAAAACCCCATGTTGAAGGTGAACTATTTCCTTGGATTCTGGGGGCTTGTAGCGATTCTGGGGGCTTGTAGCGATCCTGGGGGGCGCTCCGGGACCATACGACCATAGACACTACCATAGACACCTGGGACACCCAGGCATGGTGAATCTAGTGGTTAGCCTGGGCCCTGTTTACGGTTACCAGCAGGCTCTAGCCCCGCCCCTTTCCTCATGCGTCACCACAAGCAGATGTAGGGTTATCTCCCGGAAGCTGCCTGGCCCTGCCTCAGGCCACACGGCACTCCGTTACTGCAAACCAAACCTGTTACGTTAATATGCTCCGCCTGCCACCCGGGTTTAAAGGACATTGTTCACCTTCGGACATTTTTTCAGAACACGATTTGATTATATTTCTTAATAGTTTCTTTTTTTCTTTTACAAAAATAGTCCTACATCGCGCCAATTCAGGACAGAAAGTTGTAAATTATTGATTTTATGGTGTGGGTTATTGGTCTGCGCATGCTCCATGGCAGTGCTGGCACTTTCAGACGGTACGGTACATCATATATGCGCCGTATTCCTTCGCCAAAAAGTCAAATATCTTCGGCTGGAGAGTCTTTTCAGCCAAGACAAGTTCCAGATAAGGATTTCTCAACACGGGCTACAAAACAGCTATTTCAGTTCAAAACCCATGTTGAAGGTGAACTATTTCCTTTAAAGTGACTATCCCACATAAAAGGAAATAGTTCACCTTCAACATTAGTTTTAAACTGAGATAGCAGTTTTGTAGCCCGTGTTGGGAAACCCCTATCTATTGATGTAGTTTTTTCAGAGTTATCAAGAGGATTCTTTCTTTATATTATTACAAATTCAGATATTTCGGCATACATTGTGGCGCCTTCTTCAGTGAAATGGCGCGAATATTCTAAACAGGTCAACTAATAAAATAATTATGTCGCGTGAATAACCGCAGATAAAACTCTCAATCGGGAGACCGGATCTCCACTAAAATATACCTATTAGTTCAGGTCTGTACCTTGAATACACACACACACACACACATATATATATATATATATATATATATATATATATATATATATATATATATATATATATATATATATATATATATATATATAGATATATATATATATATATATATATATATATATATATATATATATATATATATATATATATATATATATATATATATATATATCTATCTATCTATCTATCTATCTATCTATCTATCTATCTATCTATCTATCTATCTATCTATCTATCTATCTATATATATATATATATATATATATATATATATATATATATATATATATATATATATATATATATATGACCACTCACCAATGTTCGACCTAAACTAATTTACCAGTCATTTTTCAAAAGATAAAAAAACTCACACACGCAGACACATCAGAAGACAGGTAATAACCGAGCAATAAATACGAACTAGTCCAATGTAGCTATGTCCCTATAGATGGTGTCAATCTCAACAAACTCAATGCCGTCACAGTGCATGCAGGAGTCACATGGCTATGCATCACTGACGGTCACGTCTCAGCAGTATATCCCATATGGGACTCAGACGCACTCCTCCTTCATCCAGGTTCAAAGAAGCACGTGCCTGTTTAATTTCTATGGCCTCCCTGACCTTCCGCTTCTTCCAGTGGCCTTCAGTCGCGATGGTTTTGGCATCGAGGGGGTTCATCTCGCCTCCACATGTAGCGAAGTGTCGGGCGGTCGCGGATTTGTCTAGCCTAGCAAACTTTATGTCAGCCACATGCTCCTTCAGCCGGACGTTCTTGGGTCTTCCAGATTCTCCGATGCAGCTGGAACCGCATGAACAGCTTATCTGGTAAACGGCTCCTTTTCTCTTTTCGGGTCCTTTACTTTCACGAGGCGATTTCGCAGGCGGCTTGAGCTATGGGCTACCTGGATGCCTTTGGGTCTTAATAACTTGGCTATTTTCTCGCTCACACCAGGTACGTAAGGAACCTTGGTGAATCTAGTGGTTAGCCTGGGCCCTGTTTACCGTTACCAGCAGGCTCTAGCCCCGCCCCTTTCCTCATGCGTCACCACAAGCAGATGTAGGGTTATCTCCCGGAAGCTGCCTGGCCCTGCCTCAGGCCACACGGCACTCCGTTACTGCAAACCAAACCTGTTACGTTAATATGCTCCGCCTGCCACCCGGGTTTAAAGGAAATTGTAAAGAAAACCCCTATCTGCAAGTTTGCTTGACTGAAAAGACTCTCCAGCCGAATATATTTGAGTTTTTGGCGAAGGAATGCGGTGCTGGCGAAAGAATGTTGTACTGGTTCTAGCCCGGACAGAGGCTATACCATCAGTCAATCAGCTTGCAGCTGGTGCTAGCAAGCGAACGCCGGCCGCCGGTTGGCACATCTCCAATGCGAGTCTATCTTTACGCGACTACTTTCGAATCTGATTGGCTGAACCCTTTTTTACATTCACGTGACGTCAGGACTCTGACTCAGAGGGTATGCATATAGTTTTGATAAACAATACAAATGTACGGCCTTCTGTCCTGAATCGGCGCGATAATAACCAGTCTAAAGGCTATTTTTGACAATATAAAAAGAAATTGTATTACAAAATATAATCAAATCGTGTTGGGTAAAAAAAAAATCAAGGTGAACTATTTCCTTTGAAATATCTCAGCTCAGGTCACCTCTCAGCACCTCTCACGTGTTAAAGGAAATAGTTCACCTTCAGAAAATTTATCAGAACATTATTTTATTATATTTTTTAATACAGTTTCTTTTTTCTTTTCAAAAATGGTCCTACATCGCGCCAATTCAGGACAGAAGGTCGTAAATTATTAAGTTTATGGTGTGCGTTATTGGTCTGCGCATGCTCAATGCAGTGCTGGCACTTTCAGATGGTACTGTATATCATATATGCGCCGCATTTCTTCGCCAAAAAGTCAAATATCTTCGGCTGGAAAGTCTTTTCAGACAAGAACAGTTGCAGATAGGGATTTCTCAACACGGGCTACAAAACTGCTATTTCAGTTAAAAACCCCATGTTGAAGGTGAACTATTTCCTTTAAAGGAAATAGTTCACCCTCAACATGGGTTTTGAACTGAAATAGCAAAAAAACTACTATTTCAGTTAAAAACCCCATGTTGAAGGTGAACTATTTCCTAAAGGAAATAGTTCACCTTCAACATGGGTTTTTAACTGAAATAGCAGTTTTGTAGCCCGTGTTGAGAAATCCTTATCTGGAACTTTTCTTGGCTGAAAAGACTCTCCAGCCGAAGATATTTGACTTTTTGGCGAAGGAATACGGCGCATATATGATGTACCGTACCGTCTGAAAGTGCCAGCACTGCCAGGGAGCATGCGCAGACCAATAACGCACACCATAAAATCAATAATTTACAAGCTTCTGTCCTCAATTGGCGCGATGTAGGACCATTTAAAAAAAAAACTGTATTAAAAAATATAATAAAATCGTGTTCTGAAAAATTTCCGAAGGTGAACTATTTCCTTTAAATGACCCATTTTCGGGAAGTTATATCTCCGATTCTGTCGAACCGAATTGGATGCAACTGCTTTCAAAAGACAGGCCGTTCAATTATCTTGTGACGATTCAATTCCCTTTTTTCACGTAACCCAGCAAAATTCCTACGGCGTACAGGTTGAAGATTACATTGCACACGGCACCCAGCACCCAGCGGCGCGCGCCACGCGGTTATAGGGCCTTGGCGGCACCGACCGCATCCGCGGCTCGGATCGCATCCCGTTTGCGCGGAGGCGCCCCGAGCCAAATAGCGCGCGCCTCTCAGCTGTTGTGGCCTTTAAAAATCACAATGTCCCAATCGCTAATTAGCCGCACTCCTGTGCACCGGCTGCTGCCGACCACTGCTGACCGCCGAACCGCAGCCAACCGCAGGGTCCGTGAACAGGCCTCAGGTCACCAGAAAAACTTGTTCACTTCAAAACGTGTTGTGGTTATGACAGTGCATTAATCATCGCGAATTCATCTCGGGGGTCATGAGGTCGCTGTCGCTGGAACAGACCAAACGTGTCTTAAACGTTTTTAAAGCTCATATAACTGCAAAAGAGTGCATTTACTTTCTGGACGGAAGCCCGTATAATCATTCAAACTTCGCTTTCCAGCATTCGTAAATTGCTAGTCATTTTTTTTTTAACAATCTGGCGCAGATGTGACAAAATAGAGCCTCCTGAACATCGTGGTTGTTTGCTGAAGCTGTAGGCTGTCGATCTTATAATTCCTTCTAGTTATCTAGTTATCCTGATAATTCCCACAGCGGATATAAATTCCCCTCGTCATCGTGTCAGACCCCGTAGTAAAGTAATCTTGGTCACACCATCGCCAGGGTTAGGGTTGAGGTAAGATGCGAGGGCACATGTCATGTACCGAAAAGCCTGGACAGACATACAAAAAACATAATTTATTGTCATTCATTTTGTATTTATTTTATTTTTATCATGATGTTCATCAGTGATGTAGTGAAATGAATGCGGCTTTCACTTTATCTCTTTTTCCTCAAACATGCTGACCGTTAATGCAAACTGTTCAGTTTGTTGACCAATGCAGCGACCATGGACCATCCTGGTCCATGTCCATTTCTAGCAACAACAAAAATACACTTGCTAATTTTACCAGCATTAACTGTCAAATGGGCACCAGCCACCAAGTGACCACAAGCAGTGGGTGTGTCCTAAAACCCTGATCATAATCAATTGTCAAAAAGTGGCTGAAATATTCAAGAACATGGATCAGCTTATTGATATGAAAACTATCTCAGGAGCTTGAGTTTATCTTTAATAAAGAATAATGTAAAGTTCAGTGCCAGTAATAGTCAATTTGAACCAGAATGGTTATTGATTCAACACTGATACTGATTGAATTGATTGGAATCATTCAATCAAAATTAATTGAATCAAAACAATTGATTCACCACCAGATATTTGTATTCATGAATTATGATTGATTATTGAATCAAAACCTGCATCAAATCAAGGCTGATTGAATCAAAAGATTTACAGATTCAAGTACACTGGTAAGTTGTGCAAATACATGCAGTCCCCAGTGGCTATAATCATTTATACTGAAATACTATTGCTGTAGCAATGTTTTAATGATCATATATATGCATGTTTCCATTTTTAATGATTTGACATAAATTCACCTCATATATTTAAATGTTGAATCAAACGTGAATCAATTAAAATATTTGTTTTGATTCTTTTAATCGGAAGGAATCAATTCTCAAAATTGTATTTGTGAATCAAACGGTGATTTGATCATTCAGATTCCAAAATGAATCATGATTGAATTGTTCCAAAAAAGTTGAATCAATAACCAGTCTGATTTTAATGCTGGACACATCCTGACACCATACTTGTCATGCTATTGGAAGTGTAGATGATCCCCACTATTTCTCCAACAGCATGAAAAGTCTGGTGTTATGATGTGTCTGGCATTACAGTTGTTTCCCCATTATTATAACTTCAAAGTTAGGATAAAGAGCCATAATCAAAATACAGACTTTGTATGCTGTTGGTGGTGTAGATGTACTGCTTCATTTAAGCCCAGATACACTGCCAATAGCATGAGAAATCTGGTATTTTGATGTGTCCATTACAGTCATTTATCCTGCATTAGAGTAGGTTGCAGGAGTGTTGCTACAACATTTTGATTGACGGGGGGCAGCCAGGTGTTTGCCCTTTCTTATATGGGGTTGCAGTGATCCTGGAGTGTGCCCCAGCCTGAGCCCCCCCCCCCCCCCATGGCGATGCTCCTGGTAGGTTGGAAAGTTTCTGGTTTAAGATAATGGCAGAAATAAACTTTCACTGGCTGCTGCCAACTGCGCTTCCAAAATCCAATATAACTCCTGTGTAACATGACAATGGTGGGGTTTTCTATGAAAATCCTTTGTTTTAACAGAAAGTTAAACTTGAAGCTTGTGAGATATATTCAAAACAATGCAAAAGAAAATGGGCCTTGATCTTCCTAGCTCATTTTAGTTGGGTGGATAATTGGCAGTTTCAACATGAAAAACATTAAGTCACATTATCTTCCCATTACCAGGCACAGCAGGGTCCACAGAATCACCAGAATGGCATTATCTCCGGAGGTGAAGATCCTGTTATACGTGCCAAATGTGATTGGTTACGTGCGGCTGGCGTGCCTGCTGGGCAGCTGGTGGTGCTGGCCGGAGCAGCCCGGCCGGCTGGTGGCGCTGTACACCCTGCAGGCCGCGCTGGACGGCGTGGACGGCTGGACGGCGCGCCGGCTCCGCCAGTGCTCCTCGTTCGGCGCCTGGCTGGACGTGGTGCTGGACAACCTGGGCCGCACCATGCTCTGGTCGCTGCTGTTCGACTGGGGCTGGCTGGTCGGCTGCCTCGAGTGGCTCTGCTTCGTGTGCAACAGTGGTGCCGGCAGCCAGTGGAAGGCGGCCATCATCGCCGACGGGCCGCCGCTCTGCCGCTGGGTGATGGCCGACGGCTTCAAGACGCGCTGGGGCGTGCTGGCTGTCAGCGGCCTGCACGTGCTGCCCATCTGGCTGGTGGGACTGCGGCGCGGCCTGTTCTCCCCCGGCGGGCCGCTCGGCTGGCTGCCGGCGCCGCTGGTCTGGGCCGGCCTGGCCGTCCTGGTGGCCGGCCGCCTGCTCTGCGCACTGGTGGAGCTCTGGTGCATCCTGGCGCACGTGCGCGCTATGCTGCGGGAGGACGCCGCGGCCGCCAGCAAGTGAGCAGCCGACGCTCTCAGCAGTAGCATGTCCTCCGTGAGAGTTAATGGGGTGCTTCACGTGACAATAGAGACCATACTTGTATGTTTTGGTCTGTATGCAAATATGAGTGATTTAGGGGCCTACATATATATACTATTTTGTGATACATGTTTACTGGATATTCAATTATTATTTTATAACATGTGATCAAGACCCATTCGTCGAAATAATTCCATATACTATGTGTATCGATTATATTTTTATATAATTAATATATCGTGGTTATTTTCCAGTGATTCATTTGCTGATTAATAATGTATAGCATATATAATATGCATAATTGACATTATGCTATTATCAGAGGGTGGATAGAACCATGTCCTTTTGCGCTGTGGGATGTACTTTGATGTTGTGTTCTGTGCCCTGGGATATTTGCATTGCAGTACGAGCCAAAACGATATATGTTCGGTATTCCAAATATGACAGCATATGCGAATGACAACCAGACGCCGCGATGAATGATGTGTGTCTGCAGCCTGATAGTGGTGGGCTAACAACTAACCAAATGCCTTATGTCTGTGTGATATTGCACGGTTGCTCAATTATTGCGATGGGAGCGGGCTTACCAGTAATATGCCGTCCGTGCTGTTTATTCCCGGTCTTACATGCCAGTAATACGTGTTATAATTGCTCATGAATCTGTGCTACCTACCAGTGTGTCCGTCTTTTGGTATCGTAGGCGCTACTTCGTCAGCATTATAATGAATACCTCGACTGTGCGAGATACTATTTCACATATCCTTGTGTATGTGCTTCGATGTGTTTTGAAGCTTACCTGCTACATTATGCCTCTATCTGTTAATTCTGTCACAGGAATGTGACAAATTATATCTGGTTGTCAGAATATTTAGCAGGTGACCGTGGTGCTATACACTGCATATTTACGTTGTCGTTGTGCATGTCGAAGTGTACCATGACTCAGTGGGCGTGGCATACATCGATGCAGCGTGTATGCACCGACGTGCGAATGTCATATTGCTGAGCGAGCCGAGCTATAACACTGTTACATGTTATGCTATCAGGAATAGGTCGGTAATTTTTGCAATAGCCTTACTACGTAAACGCTGGGGCTTGGATGGGGCAAAGCGATGGGTTTCTCTACAGAACGCCTGTGAACAAGTTGGCAATAGTGAACATCTAACATTCCACTTGTGACTGTTTGTAAGTGCATCTGCAATACATATAACACTGGGCTGAATGGTTATTATGTGATGTCAAGACTCCACGATGCTGTAAAGTGTTGTTCAATACTCAATACGTTACCTCGACTCTGTGGGTGGCAATGCGTGGCGATACGTAATTCGATGCGAAAACGTTCGCAAGATGCGGAAATAAATCATGCAAGGTGTAGTTCACGGGCGTGTGCCGTGTGGGGCTCACACTCAGAGCGTATGCGAAGGCAATTATTACACTCGCTCGTCCTTCCGTGGTGTATGGGGAAAATATGATTATGAGCGGCCCGGCCCGACCCGACCCGACCCTTGACGACGCTTTTGAGAAGCATATATCTCTGCAACCGCACGTCCGACTGACAAGCGGACTTCTTTGCTGAGCAGCCCAATCTAACCTACCCTGTTTGAGACCAGTGCCGACTCATGTGGGTGACTACCATTGCGCGTGGCGCGTGTCGCATGAGGGGTGTTGAATAGTGTTTTCTCGCAATAACTCCGCAACGGCTGGGCATATTATGTGTAAATTTCGTGTGTGGTTAGGGACCCCTCAGCCGCCACTTTCACACAACTCAGGGGTGGGGTGACTGCACGTGCGCACGTGCACACCCCTATTTTATATCTCAGGAACGGCTGAGCCGATTGTGTTCAAATTTGATGTGTGGTTACTGGTTAGGGACCTCTCAGCCGCCGCCTTTCCACAAGTCCGGGGTGTGATGGTTTTGCACGTGCGCACGTGCACACCCCTATTATATATCTCTGGAACGGCTGAGCTGATTGTGTTCAAATTTGGTGTGTGGTTAGTGACCTCTCAGCCCCCACTTTCTCACAAGTCAAAGGTAGTTGCCTCTGCCCGTGGGCATGTGCGCACGTGCGCACTTTTTTTGTATCTCAAACTACTTGCCTGATCGAGTTGAAATTCCCATATATTTCCTTCGCGCTCGCTCTTTCATCGCCAACTACGGTGTCTTACTAATAATACTATACAAATTGTCTTACAAATCACAAATACAAATTTTATATAATATAAATGAATTGCCAGGCAGACTTGTAACGACTCAATTTGTTTTAGTCGACTTAGTCTGACTCAACAGCCGAACGAACTGACTCGACTCTTGACTCAAGTGCTGTTTCAAACAAATTGAGCGACTCGACTCTTGACTCAAGTGCTGTTTTTTAATAACTGAATCAATCGACTCTTGACTGCAACTTGCAAGTGCTGTTCTTGATGTTGACCGGGTAGGGGTGGGGTCCAGTGTCAGCATAATCGCATGTTATCTAGTGTAAAATGGTTTGATCAAAAGAGGAGGGGGCGTGGCCTCAGTGGCACCCCCTTGACGCTATGTCCTGTTGTAACACTCAAATTTGTTTGAGTCAACTGATCAACTCAAGTCTGACTCAGCCAAAGAGCTGACTCGACTCTTAACTCAAGAGTCAAGTGATGTATCGAACAAATTAAGTTGAATCGACTCTACTCATCCAAAAATGTCCGACTCATGTCATGAGTCGATTCATGAATCATGACTCAACTCTGAGTCGGTTACAAGTCTGTTGCCACTTGCCAGCTAGCATACCTAGGCAGAGTGTGAGAATAGTAGCGGAGTACCGGAGCCTGCTGCAGAGGTTGAAGGAGTCCAGGAAATCAGTCATTGTGACTGGCATCCTCCCTCGCTGTGGAGCCAGTGAGGAGTGGTACTCGAGAGCTCTGTCTGTGAACAGCTCAGTTCAGAACTTATGTTCAGCTATGGGGCTTAGTTATGTAGACTTATGGGATCAGTTCTATGAGTGGCATAGGTACTATATGAAGGATGGGCTTCACTTATCGGATGAGGGGGCAAGGGCTTTGGGAGATGCCTACAGAAGTGTCATTCAGGGAAACTAGGTAGGAGGGGGTGGGGGGGGGGGGGGGGTTTAGGGACGCTAGTACTAGGGCATCAGGAAGTAAGCATTGGTAGAAGTTCATGTCAGAATAGGACAGTAGATCATAATTCCCTCAGAATTAGTAGAGTCAGCTCAAAGTATAAGATCACATGTGTGTTGCTGAATGCCCAAAGTATTAGGTCTAAATTTGATGAGTTTGAGTGTTATGTTGCCCTTGAAAAGCCTGATGTCATTTGTGTAACCGAGACATGGGTTAGTGAGGGGTATAATAGGGATAGGCTACAGGATTTTGAGTTACAAGGGTATAACATGTTCTCATACTGCAGAGAATCACGGCAGGGAGGCGGAGTGTTTGTATATGTAAATAGCTTGTACTGCACTACTAGAGTTGATGATTCTAGTAAAGTAAAAGAAGTAGAATCAATCTGGCTTGACATTAAAATTGGTACAGGAAACAGAGGAAGGTTGAGGATAGGTGCATTTTACAGACCAGGGAATCTTCCAAGGAACTCCCAAGCTGAAACAGACCAAGATATTTGTGAGGAAATACGTAGGAACTTTCGGGCTCAGTGTCTTATTATGGGAGATTTTAACTTAAGAGGATACGAAAGTATAGCAGAGGAAACAAATGAGTGTAGGTTGTATAGGCAAATCTTTGAAGAGGAGCTTTTCATGCATCAGTTTGTAACAGAGCCAACCAGACATTGCTCCATTCTAGACCTTGTATTCTCAGACAACAGTGATCTAGTTAGTGACATAAGTATTTGTGCAGGTCTAGGAACCAGTGATCACAATATGGTTAAATTCAATATCTCATCAGAAATGAGGCCCAAAGATAACCTTATTATGGTTCCAAACTTCAGCCGGGCTGATTTTGATGGTATTAGAAATGACCTCGCACAGATAAAATGGAACGTTGAGTTGGCAGGTTTAGATGCATGTGAGGCCTGGAATGTTTTCAAAGCTAGATTAAGCCAAATTCAAAATCGGCATATACCCCTCAGGCATAAACGTAACAGAACCAAGGGCAATCCAGTTTGGCTTACCCCAGAAGTAAGGAGTGCTATACAAGCTAAAAGAAGTGCATTTGGCATTTTGAAGGGATCTTCACTAGATATAAATCAGAAGGCCTACCAGAATGCAAGAAATTCAGTTAAGAAAAAGGTCAGAGCAGCTAAAAGGGCAAAGGAACTTGATTTAGCTAGACATTGTAATGCAGATAGTAAGAAGTTCTTCAGTTTTTATAAGTTAAGTACAGTTTCCAAAAATATAGGTCCATTTAAGGTAGATGATGTGTTAGTTAGCAAGGACAGTGAAATGGTTGAAGTACTTAATGATCAGTTTCAATCTGTCTTTACTATCGAGGACCAGAGTAGTATTGCAGCACTTCAGCCTGAGCTAGAGACAGAGGAGACTATAGGAGAGCTAGGTGGCATAAGTAGTGAACTTGTTCTAGAATATCTAAAGAAAGTAAGGCCTAACAAGGCAGAAGGACCTGATGAAATCCATGCTAGACTTTTAAGAGAATCTGAAAGGGAGTTGTCGGTTCCATTAGCCATAATATTTTCTAAATCACTTGCAGATAGTAAAATTCCACTTGATTGGAAAAGAGCAAATGTTGTTCCTATTCATAAAAAGGGAGATAGAAGTAAAGAGGAAAACTATAGAGCAGTTAGTCTGACCTCATTAGTCTGCAAGGTGCTTGAATCAATCATCAAAGATAAGATTGTTGAATTCTTGGAGCAAAATGAACTCATCAAGGATACACAGCATGGCTTTAGGAAGGGCCGTTCTTGTTTAACTAATCTTCTGGAGTTTTTGGATGTTGCAACAGATAGCGTTGATCAGGGTAAACAGCTAGATGTAGCTTTTCTTGATTTCAGTAAAGCATTTGACAAAGTCCCCCATACAAGACTGGGGTTGCAACTTAAAATTCATGGGATCAGGGGCAAGATTCTGGATTGGATAGAAACGTGGCTTTCAGGACGCCAGCAAAGGGTTATATTGAATGGGTGCCAATCACAATGGAAGGAGGTTCTCAGTGGGGTTCCACAGGGCTCAGTCCTGGGACCATTGCTTTTTATAATATTTGTGAATGCAATTGAGAACAGTATAGACAGCAAAGTCTTGAAATTTGCAGACGATCTAAAAGTTGTCAGGATTATTAGAGGAAAACATGATCAGGATGTTTTTCAATCAGATCTGGACAAGCTAGTTGAGTGGTCTGAAGCATGGCAGATGAAATTCAATTTGAGTAAATGTAAGATTATGCACGCTGGACGGGTTAGCAGTAAACATAGGTATGAAATGGGTGGGCAGAAAATGGAGCAGATTGAAAAGGAAAGAGATTTAGGTGTCGTGGTAAACAATAGACTATCAGCGTCAGACCAGGTTGTAGAAGCTAGGAAAAAGGCACTTAGAATGCTAGGGGCCATTAACAGAAATGTTTCCTACAAGAGTGAAAAGGTAATAACAAAACTGTATTGTGCATACGTTAGACCACATTTGGAGTATTGTGTATAAGCCTGGTCTCCAACATATGAGAAAGATTGCTGGTTGTTAGAAAGAGTTCAAAAAAGGGCAACAAAAATGATTAATTGTCTTGGTAGTTTACCTTATGAAGATAGATTAAGGAAATTGGGTATGTTTTCACTTAGATATAGAAGGCTAAGAGGAGATCTAATTGAAGTCTTCAAATTTGTAAATAGTCAGCATTCTGGATATTTAAAGGGTATGTTTGAGTTCAATAGGGAAAATCGAGGTAGAGGTCATCAGCATACTCATTATGAAACAAAGTAGGACTAGGCTACGACAGTCATTTTTCAGTAGAAGGGTTGTAGGACATTGGAATATGCTACCAGGGGATGTCGCTGATGCAGTGACACTTGCTTCCTTCAAAATTAGATTAGATAAATACTTTACAGAGAAGGGATTAGTTCATAAATACTCGTGGGATTAGCCTTCTTTTATGCAGGTAGAGTAAGGTGATTTGAAGGGGCGAGACTGGTGGAGGGGGGGGGATGGGGGGGGGGTGGGGTGGGGTGCAACCTCGGATGGACCCAAGAGGCTCTTTGTTGCACTTTTCTTTTGTCTTTATTTATGTCTTTATACCAGCGTAGTAGGCCGACCGCCGAAGTACCATTTTCTACTTGACGGGAAGGAATTTTCAGATAGGATTTTAAGGCCTACCAAATGCATATGGCACTACTACATGTGTGACGCATTTGAGACATTGATAAGTTCGACAGTAGCAGACCGTACCCGTTGGCGAGTGACAGCAGGGGGTGTCATCCCGGGATTCCCATGCATCGGCTGCCGAGCGGCTAAGCATTAGCGATGACGTCACTGGTGCTCTGGTCCAATCGTGGCTACCCCGTCGCCGCAGCTGCGCTTTCGAGCGTTTTGCGGTCTTTTGACGAGTGTTGACGAGCAGCAATTTGAAGTCGGCGCCGTTAGATAAGCAAGTTAGGTAGTTAGGTTGCCAGGCTATGTTTTTTTATTGAAAAAAGAAGTATCTTGAACATTAAGCCAAAACAATGCCATTTCTCGCCCCTCAGCCAGACCGGGGCAGCGTGTGGCCGTCTCGCCGCTCAGCCGGACCGGTGCAGCGTATGCCCGTCTCGCCCCTCAGCCAGACCGGGGCAGCGTATGGTCGTCTCACCCCTCAGCCAGACTGGGGCAGCGTATGGCCGTCTCCTCCTCAGCCGGACCGGGGCAGCGTATGGCAGTCTCACCCCTCAGTCAGACCTGCAGCGTATGCCGTCTCGCCCCTCAGCCAGACCGGGGCAGCGTATGGTCGTCTCACCCTCAGTCAGACCGGTGCAGCGTATGGCCGTCTCTCCCCTCAGCCAGACCGGTGCAGTGTATGCCTGTCTCGCCCCTCAGCCAGACCAGTGTAGCGTATGGTCGTCTCGCCCCTCAGCCAGACGTAGCGTGTGTCCGTCTCTCCCCTCAGCCAGACCGGGGCAGCGTATGGCCGTCTCACCCCTCAGTCAGACCGGTGCAGCGTATGGCCGTCTCGCCCCACAGCCGGACGCAGCGTGTGGCCGTCTCGCCCCTCAGCCGGACCGGTGCAGCGTATGCCTGTCTCGCCCCTCAGCCAGACCGGTGTAGCGTATGGTCGTCTCGCCCCTCAGCCAGACGCAGCGTGTGGCCGTCTCTCCCCTCAGCCAGACCGGGGCAGCGTATGGCCGTCTCACCCCTCAGTCAGACCGGTGCAGCGTATGGCCGTCTCGCCCCGCAGCCGGACGCAGCGTGTGGCCGTCTCGCCCCTCAGCCGGACCGGAGCAGCGTATGGCCGTCACACCCTTCAGTCAGACCTGCAGCGTATGCCGTCTCGCCCTCAGCCCGACCGGGGCAGCGTATGGCCGTCTCCCCCCCCCCCCTCAGCCGGACCGGGGCAGCGCATAGCCGTCTCACTCCTCAGTCAGACCGGAGCGGCGTATGGCCGTCTCGCCCCTCAGCCAGACCGGGGCAGCGTATGGCCGTCTCCCCCCCCCCCCCTCAGCCGGACTGGGGCAGCGCATAGCGGTCTCACCCCTCAGTCAGACTGGGGCAGCGTATAACCGTCTCGCCCCTTAGTCAGACCGGGGTAGCGTATGGCCGTCTCACCCCTCAGCCAGACCGGGGCAGCGTATGGCCGTCTCACCCCTCAGTCAGACTGGTGCAGCGCATGGCCGTCCACCCCTCAGTCAGACCGGTGCAGCGTATGGCCGTCTCGCCACTCAGCCAGACCGGGGCAGCGTATGGCCGTCTCAATCTTCAGTCAGACCGGTGCAGTGTATGGCCGTCTCGCCAGTCGACCATCACACAGACCGGGGCAGCGTATGGCCGTCTCCCCCTCAGCATGCATTAAAGGAAATAGTTCACCTTCAACATGGGATTTTTAACTGAAATAGCAGTTTTGTAGCCCGTGTTGAGAAATCCTTATCTGCAACTTTTCTTGGCTGAAAAGACTCTCCAGCCGAAGATATTGGACTTTTTGGCGAAGGAATGCGGCGCATATATGATATACCGTACCGTCTGAGAGTGTCAGCACTGGTCTGAGCATGCGCAGACCAATAACGCACACCATAACATTAATAATTTACGACCTTCTGTCCTGAATTGGCGCGATGTAGGACCATTTTTGAAAAGAAAAAAGAAACTATTAAAAAATATAATAAAATCGTGTTCTGAAAAAAAATCCGAAGGCGAACTATTTCCTTTAAGGGAGGGATAATTATCCGCGGTAAACGTAATCTTAAATAGGATCGTACCATAGGCGCAACTATCCGTATCCCGTTCGAAAGATTCACACCACACCGAGCAAGGCTATAGAACAACGCACCAAGCCGCGTGCGGCGACAGCCGAGTCTGACCAGAGCACCAGTGACGGCACGTTAACGTGCGTTTGGGGCGCTAAAATCCCCGAAAGACTCTACCTGTCTTATATGGCCTTGGGTAAACCCTAGGCTTGAGTTTTCGTGCAGATTTATGGGTGCGGGTTTAATTTGAACGAATGAATGATTGCTAAATAGATATATCCCGTAAATTATAAGTTACCTGATGTCGAAGTTATTGTCAAGGTTCAAAAATGGTCCTCTGACAAATTGGAGTAAGTATTTCACTTTTCTTTCGAGGAAATGCAAAGTTTTGCACTTCAACTTTTTGGTCTCCGGTGTTTCAGTTTCAGTTTAGGTCAGCGCTTGGCAAAAATACCAAGACATTTCATGTCTTATTCTTGTCTCTCTTCTCTTGGGTCTCTTCTCTATGCCTCTCCTATGTCTTATTCAACATTGGATGTCCATTCTTACCATTCTCTTAGTGTTTGCTCATCACATGGTGATTGATAGTGGCTCTTGAACACTGCCCACTTGATACTACACTTTCGCGCCTCTCGCACCTTACATTCGTCCAGATCATTCCACTTGGAAATGTTGGAAAAGGACCACATGACACCTTCACAAATAAACAGGGCGACTGCACTACACACCTGAGTCCATCACTGCTGACACAACTTCAAGTGGCAACTTTAAACAAGGCTGTGCAAAGTTAACAAAACCTGCCAACCTGTTTCCGAGAGACCAATGACCAGCTCAAGTTGCACTGCAACATGGTGTTGTGCAAGGGCTCCACTCTCTCACATTTAATCCTCAATGAACAGCTCATCAAGTTTAAGTCCACACCAAGATAACACAATTTTGATGACAGAACAGTAACAGACTTATCCAAATGAATACGGAGGCACAACTCAGCGAAAAATTCTATGATACCAGACAGGTCTTCAGGGCGGCGAGCGACAAACAGAAAATAATCCAAATAAGCCCCTACACCCAAAAACCTGCCCTCTACAATCTTCACTGTCGCACAGGCAAAGTGCTGCATTTCTGACGGAGCTACTGCCAAGCCCATCGGCAGCCTGGTAAATACATATGTCTGTCTATTGTACAAAACACCAAACTTTCTACTTGTACTCGGAGCCAAGGGAATATGATAAAAGCTGTCTTGTAAGTCTAATTTTATGCCATATCCACATCCATCTGCTGCATATCCTAACACCCGCTCGAGTGTCGGCAAAACGCAAGACCGCCGCGGCATCCAGGGTGTCAGCAAAGACAGGTCATAAACTAGACGCGCGACCGACGGCGACTTTGCCACCGCAAACAGACGGTAACAGCTGTCCGGCTCACCCGGCTCAAACACTCGATTTTTCCCAAAGTCTGCCACCGCCTCAGTCATCAACGCAGACCGCGGCGTGCTCAGCCACACGCGCGGCGCCGCGCTCGGCACGCGCACCTTCAGTCCTCGCGCCAAGACGCTGCTTATGCGCGGATGGCCCCCGTAGACGGCCGGGTCCACTCGAACACGCACCGGCAGACGACGCGCACCGACGAACGGGAGAGGCAACTCGGTGACCACCGCCTCACCCGACGCCGGCCCGCCGGCCGGTGGAGGCTCAGCGGCAGCCGGCACACCAGCCCCGTAGAGCAGTTCCGCCAGCACCCGGCAGGCGGCGCGCGGGTCGCCGGCCGCAGTCAGCGGCCACCCACCAAGGCCCGCCGCCGGCGCGGCCGGCTCCTCTTCCTCGGATGACTCCTCGTCGAGGACGTCGCCCAAAATCGACGTCTCGGCAGCGGACGGCGTCGCTGCTGACGCCGCTCCCGGCTCGATGTCCGGAGCGCCTCCTCCGGGCGAGGCTGCAGAGCCGGGGGTGCTGCGGGTGGCAGGGAGCCGGAGTGGGGCTCCGAGACCGTTGCCCCCCCCCATGCCACTCGCAGAAGTCGCAGTGCCATCCTAATGCGGACCGCGCGAGACGCGGTCGCGCCCGCCGAGCGCGCCGGGGCGCGCAGGCCGGACGGCCCGCTGCCGCCACTCAGCGGCAGGCGCAGAGCCGTGCGGGGGCCGGCCGCGGGACGGACGGGGTGAGGCGTATGCCCAACCGGTCCATGTCGGCGCTACGGGCGTCGTTCACCGCCGCCGTCCAGCCCTCGTGTGACACGATGAGAAAGAGGCGGACACGCCCCCAGTACCACAGCTGGTGCTGCGGGGCCGGACCCGCCCCCTCGCCAGTACCACAGCTGGTGCTGCGGGGCCGGGTCCGCCCCTCGCCAGTACCACAGCTGGTGCTGCGGGGCCGGGCCCGCCCCCTCGCCGATGATGATCAGGCCGCGCACCTCCTCCCCCTCCCCAGTACCACAGCTGGTGCTGCGGGGCCGGACCCGCCCCCTCCCCAGTACCACAGCTGGTGCTGCGGGGCCGGGCCCGCCCCCTCCCCAGTACCACAGCTGGTGCTGCGGGGCCGGGCCCGCCCCCTCCCCAGTACCACAGCTGGTGCTGCGGGGCCGGGCCCGCCCCCTCCCCAGTACCACAGCTGGTGCTGCGGGGCCGGGCCCGCCCCCTCCCCAGTACCACAGCTGGTGCTGCGGGGCCGGGTCCGCCCCCTCCCCAGTACCACAGCTGGTGCTGCGGGGCCGGACCCGCCCCCTCCCCAGTACCACAGCTGGTGCTGCGGGGCCGGACCCGCCCCCTCCCCAGTACCACAGCTGGTGCTGCGGGGCCGGGCCCGCCCCCTCCCCAGTACCACAGCTGGTGCTGCGGGGCCGGGTCCGCCCCCTCCCCAGTACCACAGCTGGTGCTGCGGGGCCGGGTCCGCCCCCTCCCCAGTACCACAGCTGGTGCTGCGGGGCCGGGTCCGCCCCCTCGCCAGTACCACAGCTGGTGCTGCGGGGCCGGGCCCGCCCCCTCCCCAGTACCACAGCTGGTGCTGCGGGGCCGGACCCGCCCCCTCCCCAGTACCACAGCTGGTGCTGCGGGGCCGGACCCGCCCCCTCCCCAGTACCACAGCTGGTGCTGCGGGGCCGGGTCCGCCCCCTCCCCAGTACCACAGCTGGTGCTGCGGGGCCGGACCCGCCCCCTCCCCAGTACCACAGCTGGTGCTGCGGGGCCGGGCCCGCCCCCTCCCCAGTACCACAGCTGGTGCTGCGGGGCCGGACCCGCCCCCTCCCCAGTACCACAGCTGGTGCTGCGGGGCCGGACCCGCCCCCTCCCCAGTACCACAGCTGGTGCTGCGGGGCCGGACCCGCCCCCTCCCCAGTACCACAGCTGGTGCTGCGGGGCCGGGTCCGCCCCCTCCCCAGTACCACAGCTGGTGCTGCGGGGCCGGACCCGCCCTCTCCCCGGTACCACAGCTGGTGCTGCGGGGCCGGGTCCGCCCCCTCCCCAGTACCACAGCTGGTGCTGCGGGGCCGGGCCCGCCCCCTCCCCAGTACCACAGCTGGTGCTGCGGGGCCGGACCCGCCCCCTCCCCAGTACCACAGCTGGTGCTGCGGGGCCGGACCCGCCCCCTCCCCAGTACCACAGCTGGTGCTGCGGGGCCGGGTCCGCCCCCTCCCCAGTACCACAACTGGTGCTGCGGGGCCGGACCCGCCCCCTCCCCAGTACCACAGCTGGTGCTGCGGGGCCGGGCCCGCCCCCTCCCCAGTACCACAGCTGGTGCTGCGGGGCCGGGCCCGCCCCCTCCCCAGTACCACAGCTGGTGCTGCGGGGCCGGGCCCGCCCCCTCGCCGGTACCACAGCTGGTGCTGCGGGGCCGGACCCGCCCCCTCGCCGGTACCACAGCTGGTGCTGCGGGGCCGGACCCGCCCCCTCGCCAGTACCACAGCTGGTGCTGCGGGGCCGGACCCGCCCCCTCGCCAGTACCACAGCTGGTGCTGCGGGGCCGGGCCCGCCCCCTCGCCAGTACCACAGCTGGTGCTGCGGGGCCGGACCCGCCCCCTCCCCAGTACCACAGCTGGTGCTGCGGGGCCGGGCCCGCCCCCTCGCCAGTACCACAGCTGGTGCTGCGGGGCCGGACCCGCCCCCTCCCCAGTACCACAGCTGGTGCTGCGGGGCCGGGCCCGCCCCCTCGCCAGTACCACAGCTGGTGCTGCGGGGCCGGACCCGCCCCCTCCCCAGTACCACAGCTGGTGCTGCGGGGCCGGACCCGCCCTCTCCCCAGTACCACAGCTGGTGCTGCGGGGCCGGACCCGCCCTCTCCCCAGTACCACAGCTGGTGCTGCGGGGCCGGGCCCGCCCCCTCCCCAGTACCACAGCTGGTGCTGCGGGGCCGGACCCGCCCTCTCCCCAGTACCACAGCTGGTGCTGCGGGGCCGGGTCCGCCCCCTCCCCAGTACCACAGCTGGTGCTGCGGGGCCGGACCCGCCCCCTCGCCAGTACCACAGCTGGTGCTGCGGGGCCGGGCCCGCCCCCTCGCCAGTACCACAGCTGGTGCTGCGGGGCCGGACCCGCCCCCTCCCCAGTACCACAGCTGGTGCTGCGGGGCCGGGCCCGCTCCCTCCCCAGTACCACAGCTGGTGCTGCGGGGCCGGACCCGCCCCCTCGCCGATGATGATCAGGCTGCGCACCTCCTCCCCCTCCCCAGTACCACAGCTGGTGCTGCGGGGCCGGGCCCGCTCCCTCCCCAGTACCACAGCTGGTGCTGCGGGGCCGGGCCCGCCCCCTCCCCAGTACCACAGCTGGTGCTGCGGGGCCGGCCCGCCCTCTCCCCAGTACCACAGCTGGTGCTGCGGGGCCGGACCCGCCCCCTCCCCAGTACCACAGCTGGTGCTGCGGGGCCGGGTCCTCCCTCTCCCCAGTACCACAGCTGGTGCTGCGGGGCCGGACCCGCCCTCTCCCCAGTACCACAGCTGGTGCTGCGGGGCCGGCCCGCCCTCTCCCCAGTACCACAGCTGGTGCTGCGGGGCCGGGCCCGCCCCCTCCCCAGTACCACAGCTGGTGCTGCGGGGCCGGCCCGCCCTCTCCCCAGTACCACAGCTGGTGCTGCGGGGCCGGACCCGCCCCCTCCCCAGTACCACAGCTGGTGCTGCGGGGCCGGACCCGCCCCCTCCCCAGTACCACAGCTGGTGCTGCGGGGCCGGACCCGCCCCCTCCCCAGTACCACAGCTGGTGCTGCGGGGCCGGCCCGCCCTCTCCCCAGTACCACAGCTGGTGCTGCGGGGCCGGCCCGCCCTCTCCCCAGTACCACAGCTGGTGCTGCGGGGCCGGGCCCGCCCCCTCCCCAGTACCACAGCTGGTGCTGCGGGGCCGGCCCGCCCTCTCCCCAGTACCACAGCTGGTGCTGCGGGGGCCGGACCCGCCCCCTCCCCAGTACCACAGCTGGTGCTGCGGGGCCGGGTCCGCCCCCTCGCCAGTACCACAGCTGGTGCTGCGGGGCCGGCCCCGCCCTCTCCCCAGTACCACAGCTGGTGCTGCGGGGCCGGACCCGCCCCCTCCCCAGTACCACAGCTGGTGCTGCGGGGCCGGACCCGCCCCCTCGCCAGTACCACAGCTGGTGCTGCGGGGCCGGACCCGCCCCCTCGCCAGTACCACAGCTGGTGCTGCGGGGCCGGACCCGCCCCCTCGCCAGTACCACAGCTGGTGCTGCGGGGCCGGCCCGCCCTCTCCCCAGTACCACAGCTGGTGCTGCGGGGGCCGGCCCGCCCTCTCCCCAGTACCACAGCTGGTGCTGCGGGGCCGGGCCCGCCCCCTCCCCAGTACCACAGCTGGTGCTGCGGGGCCGGCCCGCCCTCTCCCCAGTACCACAGCTGGTGCTGCGGGGGCCGGGCCCGCCCCCTCCCCAGTACCACAGCTGGTGCTGCGGGGGCCGGCCCGCCCTCTCCCCAGTACCACAGCTGGTGCTGCGGGGCCGGCCCGCCCTCTCCCCAGTACCACAGGCTGGTGCTGCGGGGGCCGGCCCGCCCTCTCCCCAGTACCACAGCTGGTGCTGCGGGGCCGGACCCGCCCCCTCCCCAGTACCACAGCTGGTGCTGCGGGGCCGGACCCGCCCCCTCCCCAGTACCACAGCTGGTGCTGCGGGGCCGGACCCGCCCCCTCCCCAGTACCACAGCTGGTGCTGCGGGGCCGGACCCGCCCCCTCCCCAGTACCACAGCTGGTGCTGCGGGGCCGGACCCGCCCCCTCCCCAGTACCACAGCTGGTGCTGCGGGGCCGGACCCGCCCCCTCCCCAGTACCACAGCTGGTGCTGCGGGGCCGGACCCCCGGACCCGCCCCCCTCCCCAGTACCACAGCTGGTGCTGCGGGGCCGGACCCGCCCCCTCCCCAGTACCACAGCTGGTGCTGCGGGGCCGGACCCGCCCCCTCCCCAGTACCACAGCTGGTGCTGCGGGGCCGGGCCCGCCCCCTCCCCAGTACCACAGCTGGTGCTGCGGGGCCGGACCCGCCCCTCCCCAGTACCACAGCTGGTGCTGCGGGGCCCGGGCCCCGCCCCCCTCCCCAGTACCACAGCTGGTGCTGCGGGGCCGGACCCGCCCCCTCGCCAGTACCACAGCTGGTGCTGCGGGGCCGGACCCGCCCCCTCCCCAGTACCACAGCTGGTGCTGCGGGGCCGGACCCGCCCCCTCGCCAGTACCACAGCTGGTGCTGCGGGGCCGGACCCGCCCCCTCCCCAGTACCACAGCTGGTGCTGCGGGGCCGGGACCCGCCCCCTCGCCAGTACCACAGCTGGTGCTGCGGGGCCGGACCCGCCCCCTCCCCAGTACCACAGCTGGTGCTGCGGGGCCGGGCCCGCCCCCTCGCCCAGTACCACAGCTGGTGCTGCGGGGCCGGACCCGCCCCCTCGCCAGTACCACAGCTGGTGCTGCGGGGCCGGACCCGCCCCCTCGCCAGTACCACAGCTGGTCGCTGCGGGGCCGGACCCGCCCCCTCCCCAGTACCACAGCTGGTGCTGCGGGGCCGGACCCGCCCCCTCCCCAGTACCACAGCTGGTGCTGCGGGGCCGGGACCCGCCCCCTCGCCAGTACCACAGCTGGTGCTGCGGGGCCGGACCCGCCCCCTCGCCAGTACCACAGCTGGTGCTGCGGGGCCGGACCCGCCCCCTCGCCAGTACCACAGCTGGTGCTGCGGGGCCGGACCCGCCCCCTCCCCAGTACCACAGCTGGTGCTGCGGGGCCGGACCCGCCCCCTCCCCAGTACCACAGCTGGTGCTGCGGGGCCGGACCCGCCCCCTCGCCAGTACCACAGCTGGTGCTGCGGGGCCGGACCCGCCCCCTCGCCAGTACCACAGCTGGTGCTGCGGGGCCGGACCCGCCCCCTCCCAAGGGGGCCGGGGGACCCGCCCTCCTCCCCAGTACCACAGCTGGTGCTGCGGGGCCGGGCCCGCCCCCTCCCCAGTACCACAGCTGGTGCTGCGGGGCCGGACCCGCCCCCCTCGCCAGTACCACAGCTGGTGCTGCGGGGCCGGACCCGCCCCCCTCCCCAGTACCACAGCTGGTGCTGCGGGGCCGGGCCCGCCCCCTCCCCAGTACCACAGCTGGTGCTGCGGGGCCGGACCCGCCCCCTCGCCAGTTACCACAGCTGGTGCTGCGGGGCCGGGACCCGCCCCTCCCCCAGTACCACAGCTGGTGCTGCGGGGCCGGACCCGCCCCCTCGCCAGTACCACAGCTGGTGCTGCGGGGCCGGACCCGCCCCCTCCCCAGTACCACAGCTGGTGCTGCGGGGCCGGGTCCGCCCCCTCGCCAGTACCACAGCTGGTGCTGCGGGGCCGGACCCGCCCCCTCGCCAGTACCACAGCTGGTGCTGCGGGGCCGGACCCGCCCCCTCCCCCAGTACCACAGCTGGTGCTGCGGGGCCGGGTCCGCCCCCTCGCCAGTACCACAGCTGGTGCTGCGGGGGCCGGACCCGCCCCCTCCCCAGTACCACAGCTGGTGCTGCGGGGCCGGACCCGCCCCTCTCCCCAGTACCACAGCTGGTGCTGCGGGGCCGGACCGCCCCCTCCCCAGTACCACAGCTGGTGCTGCGGGGCCGGGTCCGCCCCCTCGCCAGTACCACAGCTGGTGCTGCGGGGCCGGACCCGCCCCCTCCCCAGTACCACAGCTGGTGCTGCGGGGCCGGACCCGCCCCCTCCCCAGTACCACAGCTGGTGCTGCGGGGCCGGGTCCTCCTCTCCCCAGTACCACAGCTGGTGCTGCGGGGCCGGGTCCGCCCCCTCCCCAGTACCACAGCTGGTGCTGCGGGGCCGGACCCGCCCCCTCCCCAGTACCACAGCTGGTGCTGCGGGGCCGGGTCCTCCCTCTCCCCAGTACCACAGGCTGGTGCTGCGGGGCCGGGTCCGCCCCCTCGCCAGTACCACAGCTGGTGCTGCGGGGCCGGACCCGCCCCCTCCCCAGTACCACAGCTGGTGCTGCGGGGCCGGGTCCTCCCTCTCCCCAGTACCACAGCTGGTGCTGCGGGGCCGGGTCCGCCCCCTCCCCCAGTACCACAGCTGGTGCTGCGGGGCCGGACCCGCCCCTCCCCAGTACCACAGCTGGTGCTGCGGGGCCGGACCCGCCCCCTCGCCGATGATGATCAGGCCGCGCACTTCCTCCTTCTCCCGAATGACAAAGTTGGACGACGCCGACAGCTGCTCCCGGAGGTCGGCCAGCCAGAGCTGCTTCTGTCCAGGCGTCGGTCCGGACGGTGCGTCGACCACGACGACCTCCTTCACCTCTGTTGTAGCCGCCGCCCACCAAACCCGCCCCAGTGAGGCTGGCGACGACGGCCTCGACGATGTCGTCGATGTCCTGCTCGCCACGAACCGTGCCCGAATGTAGTGCCATGGGCGTCTCCTCCACCGTTAGTCCCTTTGGAGTACGGCGGCCACCCTCCTGCACTCACCGACGCAGGCTTGTAGTCGACCGTGGCGCCGGCCGACGTGTATTAGCGGCAGGAACAGAGGCGCGACTTCACACACCACACAATTTTTAGAAGGGGGGGGGGGGCAGCCCCCATAGGGGTAATGTTAAAATCCTGCAAATATAGGGGCAGACTAGCCAGTGATCCTGGGGCAGCCCCCAAGCCTCCCAGTGGTGACGCCCCTGCACTTATGATAACAAGTGCTGAAGGACATTCTTGTAGAGAGACCTCTTTGTTCCATAATCATTTTGCATCAGCTATGTCTAAAAGCTGATGTTATATGAAGGTTTGGTTGTGTAGTACTTGCCTACTTGCTGATAGTAGGTAAGTTGGTAAGTATTCTGACTATTTGCGGAATCTTACCTTTAGTTTCTTGCTGCACTTAGGCTCAGATATAAAAGTTGGCATGTATTACCTGTCAGTATGCCATGGGTGTTACCTTTATAATCAAAGTTCATGGTTTCTTTAAACTTCTTTTTCTCTCCTGTAACATGATTTACTGCATAGTTTCCTTAGAGCAGCCTCTATAACTCAGGGGCTTTCACTCTGGCCGTGATTACTTGCTGCGTTACCTACTAGTCTTTCTATTAGGGGTGAATATTATTAATTAAATGTCATATTTCAGGGGCTTACTGGAAACAACTTGGAAAGGATTATGCTGAAGTTTTTCATGACACAGTCAAAGATGTGAAAACTCAGCCTCTGAAATCATCTATCTACATTTTTGGTGAGTATGTGTCATTTCTTATTAGGCTAACGTGTGTCATGTGTGTTCATTAGTTAAGATATGACAAAAGTTGAAGCGAAATATCAGCTCACCAGTGGCGGGTCGTGGTCCTCAAAGTACCTGAGGCCCAAGTCAAGGCCAGAAGTTGCAACGGGTAGGAGCAGCTCTGACTTGCGAGTTTAGTTAACTCGTGCGGCACTGGGGTCTCCATCCGAACGTGCGGCGCTGGGGTCTCCATCCGAACGTGCGGTGCTGGGGGTGGGGGGGGGGGTAAATTTTACCCCCCCCCCTCGTATCTTCCGAACCAATAACCGCAGCGAGACGCGCAAGGCGGCGATCGAAAGCTCTCAGTGAGAAGAATCTAACGCATGCCCGAAATTATTAACATAAGGTCACATGTCAGGTCACGGTCAGGTCAAGTGTCAAAATTTAAGCATTTGGGTTTTTGGGCTATACTTTCCATCCAAAGCCTTGTATTGCAACTATTATCTCACAAAGTGCTCCAAAATGTATAATGCATCTCCCGCATAAGTACATTTTTTAAGCAAAGGTCAAGGTCAAGGTCAGGTCACAAAAGGTCACAGGTCTACCAAAGCCATGCGACACATGTTGTATGGGTTATTTTACACGTATAATTCGATAGAAGCAGCCATTTTTACAGCCTGACACCATATAATCGCCCTCAGGTCAAGGTCAGGTCACAATAAGGCCAAAATTTGAAATTGATTAATCTAAATAAACATTGCATGTTTCTAGACTAGTTTTGTCTTCGAAATACAGTGGTGGCATTTATTTGTCTGTATCTGGTCAGTAAAAGCCAAAAAAGCAATTTAAAAAAATGGCGTCAAGAGTTACTTATTCTTAGAGAGCCATAAGTCAGTCAAAAATAAAGAAATTGCCTTGAAATTTGGTTTGAACATCGTTCATACTCGGCTCTCTAATATATCTTCCGGTTTTTTGAAAATATGCAAACAAAAAACTTTTGTGGAAATTCTTCCCAAAAAATCTTCTTTTTTTTATTTTTTGGGGTCAAAAACCCCAAATTTTGAACATCTGAGATAGCCATGTTGAAGACAATGTTATTTCCTTTCTTTTGACCTCTTTTATTTGCGATTTGCGTTAACACGCTATTTTCTACGATTTTTCAAACATTTAACTTTTTTCACCAAAAATGACATGACATGACGTCACTAAAACGTCATTATCTCCTCAAAATTCTCTTGAATTGAAAAAAAAATGTAACAAAAGATGTAGAATTGATGTACCATAAGGTACCGCAAGTTTCACTTTGATATCTCTCATAGTTTTCAAGTTATGGAGAAAATCCGGGAGGGGGGGGGGATAAAATTTACCCCCCAGCGCCGCGCGGGTTAACAAACTTAAAACAAATCACAGGCGTAGGAATGGGGGCTGGGGCCATGCCCCCACTATTTGATATATTTTTTTTTATAATGAGGAAAATTTGGGTGAGTAAAAGACAGATCAAGACGAGAGGAGCTCAAATACATATGCAAATACATTTTGCATAGGGGGTTGGGTTCACTCAAGACGAGATAGAAGTTTCACCCCCACACTTTGCATGACGTTCCTAAGATTCTGAAACAAATATGAAATAAGCCGTTCAAGTTCCTTAGGTTTTATCTCAAATCATGTCAGAATGTAAGACAATTTACGGCCGCTTCAAGGCGTTTGGGAGTGCCCCTTTGGTCTCCCTTGAATACGGCGGTGCCACAATCTTAACTCTTTAGTTAGGAAATTGTATCAAAGACTTTGCTTTCAATCATAGCTCTACTATATGCAGATTACAGTCACAGTTCTCTATGCAAAGAAAGCCGGCAGCTTTTAACAAAAAGTCACGCCTGGCGCCATCTAGTGCCTGGGCTGACGTCTCGCGGCAGCATTCGAATCTGAGCCATTCGAGCAGATCGTATTACGCATGCGCAATTGCGCCAGCCTCTAGAGGCCGGACTGGCGGCGGCCTCAGCCGGGCCTGGGACCATGCAGCCGGGCGAGAGAGCTGCCACTTCTCGCCATCGCCGACGGGGTTCCGGCTTCGGAGACGGTGGCGACACGGGGACTGGTCCCCGTGGGGGCTCAGGCCTCGCCCGCGGCGCCCACCTTCACGGGATGGGGTGGTTATCTACGAAGGGCGCCACACCAACCACCGGGGTCGTCTGCCCTGGTCGACGCAGCTCCTTCCCATCGAGACCCACGGGCATGGCGCGGGCGGGCGGGCGCCCGCGCCGGAGACAGCGCCCGTCACAGAGAGAGGAGGATCGAGCAGTTGTTGCCTCCGAACCCGGCCTGCCCTCCGAGGGCGGCGGTTTTACAGCGAGACTCAGCGCCCCTGCCACCACTGGTGGGGGGGGGGGGGGGGGGGCGGCCGGGCCGGGTGACGACCTGTCGGGAGGCCCGGCCCTGGCGAGCGGCTTCTACACTTCATCGAGACAACCCAGGGATTGTACTCATCGACCGACGGTCACAGGGGCGGACTCTGGCCCCCCAGGCAAGGGGGAAAGCTTAGGTGAAACCTAGGGTGCTAGCCATCCTGGCCGCCGACGCGGGGGTGCCGGCGGCCCGGGCGGCGCGAGGCGGGCGTCTGCCCGCCGGCCCTGGGGACCCGCCGCCTGCCGGATTGCCGCCGCTGATGGGCGGACGGCTGGGGGCCGACCTGTGGACCGCCCTCGGGCAGCTCTGCGCGAGGGCGGCCGGACTGGGCCGCGAATTTAAACTACCTGGCCACATCTTGAGGGACGCGAGCACCGAGCACACGCCTGCGCTCGCGCGGCCGGGGGGGGGGGGGGGCGGGGTCGCGCCTACCTCCCCGGACGGGCGCTCGTCCCGCCGCCTGACCGCGTAACTCGGTCGGTGGCGTGGTCTGAGCGCCTTGCGTGTGAGGACCCACCCGGGACCGGTCTGGATCGAGAGAGCGAGAGAAGAGCAAGTACTGTCTACCAATCGGATGACAGGAACGCGACGCGCCTTCGAGAATCTGACGGAAAACCTGGAGCCTGCGAGTTTCGGCTACCGGCCGACATCCTGGGAGAACCGAGGGACGCCGGGGAGCTGACGCCCCGCGGGGTGGAGAGATGGGGCCCGGCGGCCTCGGCGTGTGGGTTGGCGCCTCCGTTGCGACCAGGTCCAGCTCTGGCGCTGGCGCCGGGGGAGAGGGGGAGCGGGTGCCGGGGGTGCCTCACTGGGGCCCCAGGGCCGCCTTTGCGCGACTCTGCGTCATGGCGGTTGGCAGACCCGCGGACTTCTCCCTCCCCTGGGCCGAGCTGTGGGGAGCGAGACCTCGACACGGAGAACCACCGAGTCAGAGGCCAGTTCACCGAAGAGAGGAAGGTTTGCGCGGCCCGGGCCCAGGCGCTCGCGCCCCGGCCTGCCCGACTGGGCCCGGCCCTCGGTCGACGTTGTTCTATTACCCTGGGTCGACCAGTCGGAGCAGAGTACTTATATCAATGAGTAGGTTCAAGTTTGGCGACTGCCATGCTACGACACGCCTGGTTCAAACTAAAATAAACTAACTATGTTACCATATCAACTATTTCTGGTATGCTTTTTGGAATAGTTCTCATTTTCTTCTAGAATTTCAACTATATAGTAGGATATAGTAATCACAACGGAAAATATATGCATAGAAAACGAAATATGTTTAATACAATTTTGTGTGTATTCGAATGAAAATAATATTTAAAGTTCATTGGTACATCAATTTTATTGGAAAAATGCCTATAAACACCATGTTAACGATATATCACAATTAGTCAGTTATTTTTATTAGTTATTTATATTAGTCAGTTATTTTTAGTTTGCATTCAGGCCGGAAATTTCGAAGCACCAGGCCGCCGCCGGGCCGGCCCCGCGGCGGTACAGTCTCTGGCAAGGCGTCGCAGCTGTTCTCACCAACTTGCGGCCGGCGCGGCGGCGGCGGTGTACAGCCCCTGACAGCGGACCCCCTCTCCGGCGCGCCGTGTGGGCGGAACATGCCTCCGCTCGACCGAGAATTGTGCAAGATTGGAGTGTCTCAGGTAAAATCGGAGGCCATTCCAGGAATCTTGAAGAAACGAGCTTCCCATTGGGCATAAATACTTGTATCCATCTCTCTTAGATACATTAAATGGGGTAACTACTAAGCCTCTTTGCATTGCCTTAACACTGTGGAGCGGGATTCGACTGCCATGGTGATGTCACGGCTACCAAACAACTTGCGCCCCCGAGTTGGAGGGTCGCGCGCCGCCTCCAGACTGCGCAGCCACCCCGCTCGGCGCGGGGTCGCCGGCGGCCTGACCCGACAGATACTGAATCAGAGCCCACCGAGCCGTGCGGCCGCCCGGGGTCTTGGTCGCGCCGCACTGCCGCGACGCGCGGCCGGCGCCGGCGCGCCTGGTGCTGAGGGGCTGCCGCCGGCTCACCATCTGAGATACTCACCGAGTCAGAGCCCAGTACACCGAGAGGAGGGGGGAGCGCGCCGCCCGGGGCCTGGTCCGACCGGCCGGATTCGACCCGGGACCTGCCCGGCGCGGGGGCGCCACCCTCCGGGTCGTGCGGCTGACCCGCGCGGCCGTGGGGCGAGCACGAGGGGGGGGGGGCGCCTGGTGGTGACAGAACGTCGCCGACGCGCCGAGCGCGGCGCCCTGCCGGGAGGCCGCGCACTCGCCGGCGGACCCATACCGACGCCGGGGGTCGCCCAGACGCAATCCGCATCATGCAGATCAACGCAAACGGAATCGGTGCAATGGCCAAGAGAATCCAAATTTTGAAATATGCAGAGCAGGTAGGGTCGCACATCCTGTGCATACAAGAGTCAAACCTATCAAGCAAGCAGATAACCCCCCAATTCGAAGGATGGGAGGAGGTTGGACGGGCGAACAGGCGGCGGCGGAGAAGGGGGGGGGGGGGGAGACGACTCAGCCCGGTGCCCGCAGTCACGGCGGCATGTTGACCATGATGAGGTCCGACTCTGCACTGGTCTGCAAGCCTCGAACGTTCGACCTCAAGGACGAGAACTTCGAAGCGGTGCTACCGAGGTCGTCTCCGAGGACAAGGAATTCCTGGTCCTCAACGCATACATAGCGGTGGTCCGCCCAGGCGGGGAGGACACCAGGACCGACGAGTTCGACCCGATAAACTTACCAGGGGAGGAAAACCTTAATATCGCCGCAGACATCAACGGGTACCATGGTCTGTGGGACGACAATTGCCCTGAGGACAGCCGAGGCCGACGGGTTGTCGAGTGGATGGACCTGAGGGACTCCTGCGCCATCAACTCTGGCGAGCCTACTAGGTTCGACTACAACGGTAGGTGGACGGCCACGGACATCACCCTGGTCCACTCCTACCTTGCCCAAGCCGCCGACTAGAAGGTGGGCGAGGACATCTTTGACTACCGCCCTGTCATCAAATCCATCCACACGAAACGACCGCCCCCGGAGAAGCCAAAGAATAAGCCACACCTCTGCCCGAGGAAAACCGACTGGACAAAGTTCCGAGAACTCTGAGGCTCAACTCTCCAAGAACAAGTTCTCCAAGACCTCAACTCTCCACACCATGGTCACCCGCTTCAGCGGGGCCGTCAGGGCGGCCGCTGACGCGTCGACCCCGATGGTCACCGCGAGACCAACGCCAAGGCGTGGTGGAACCTGGAGGTGGCGACCTCAACTCTCCACACCATGGTCACCCGCTTCAGCGGGACCGTCAGGGCGGCCGCTGACGCGTCGACCCCGATGGTCACCGCGAGACCTAACGCCAAGGCGTGGTGGAACCTGGAGGTGGAGATCGCAGTACGAAAGAGACGCGAGTGCCAGAAAGCCAGAAACGACAACCGGGACCCCGCGACCAGCGAAGCCCTCCGGGAGGCATACAACAGGGCGTCCAATGAAGCGAAGGAGAACATTAACGAAGCCAAGGCTACAACAATGGAAACCTTCTGTGACAAGATCGACTCCAACACGACCCAGCCCTGGTCTTCAATACCATGAGGAAAATCAGCGGCACACACAGGAAGAAACTCACCTGAGCTCCTCTCGCCCAGCGGGGCAACACGGCAACCTCTGATCGGGAAAAGGCTGACCAGAAACCCACCCGAGCTCCTCTCGCCCAGCGGCGCAAAACGGCAACCTCTGATCGGGAAAAGGCTAACATGCTGGCCAAACACTACGCCTCGGTCAGCAAGGCCACCTTCCACACCAGTTCAGAGGGGAAACGCAAGACTCTGAAAGCTAGGAGACTTCTAGTCTCTGACATTGCGGATAAGGCATGCCGACAGCACCCAAGCTGTATAGGGAGGATGTGCAGGGCGTTCTCCGAGACAGAGCTGGCGGCGGCGCTCCACCAAGCTGGAGGGAAGGCACCCGGCCCGGACGGTGTCACCACGCGGATGCTGCAGGAGCTAGGACCCAGGGGCAAGGCCGAGCTCCTCAAGATTGCCAACAAGAGCCTCAAGAATGGGTCAGTCCCCACGTACTGGCGTAGAGCGCACATCGTGTCAGTCCCCAAACCCTGCAAACCACAGGATAACCCGACGTCTTACCGACCAATCAGCTTGACCAGCTGTATGGGGAAACTGGTCGAGCGCATGCTGCAGGGCAGGACCCAGTATCTACTGGAGCAGACTGACCAGCTCGCGCCGGAGCAGGCGGGCTTCCGCACAGGCCGCAACACGGAAGAGCAGGTCGCCCGACTCAGCCAGGCCATAATGGATACCCTGGAGCAGCCGAAGGTGGAGCGCACAGTCCTCGCCGCGGTGGACCTGAGTGCCGCCTACGACCGGCGTCCACAAGGACAGCCTCATCATCAAGATGGCAGACACGGGTGTCCCACCATGCCAGCTCAGATGGTTCCGCAGCTTCCTGGCCGACCGAAGGGCGAGGGTCAAGTGGGGAGATGCGCTGTCCAGGGAGGTCATCATGAGGGAGGGCCTGCCACAAGGAGCCACCAGTTCGCCGATGCTGTGGCTCTGCTACGCCAACGACCTTGCCCCGATGCTCCGTCGACACCGAGTGTCTATCGGCTTGTATGCTGATGACTTCGTTATCTTCGCCAGCGACCACGACGTGGACAGCGCAACCATCAGAGTGCAGGCCGCGCTGGATGAGCTCCATGAGTGGGCAGAAACCTGGAACATGGAAGTCAACAACAAGAAAATCAAAACCATCCTGTTCTCCACGCACCGGAACGAAGTGAAAGCCAAACGCCCCCTGAACCTCCGCCTGGGCAACAAGGTTCTGGACCAGGTCGCAGAAGTCACCATCCTGGGTGTGAAGTTCGACCCACAGCTCACCTTCCGACCTCACATTGACGCCACCAAGCTGAAGGTCGACAAGCGCATTGGAGCCATGAAGGTCCTGTTCGGCACAGGATGGGGTTGCAGGGAACACACCCTCCGCACACTCTACAAATCCTGCATCGAGCCTGTCGCCCTCTACGGCTGTGGCACCTACATGCAGTTCGCCCGCCCAGCTAACCGAGACGTCATCGACAGATCTGCCCGCGCCGCTGCCAGAGTGATAGCAGGATGCCCGGTCGACACCAGAACGGAAGTGCAGATCACTGTTGTTTCGGCGGCGGCCGAGGAACGAGGAGCCATCCAGCGGGAGAAGCTACTCCGGCTCGACCCTCGGATCCCGGCCCATGAAACCGCCAAACGCGTCACCAAACGCCGACTAAAGAACCGAGATACGTGGAGGGAGAGGGCGACGGCGATCGCGGAGGAGACTTATCCAACAAAACTCAAAATGATGCCCGCTTCTATTCCGACGACACTTCTTTGTATTCATCTCACACTCATGACAGCCAAGACGACAGACAATCAATGCAAGGCGACTTGGATGCCATCAGACGATATGGAGCGGACTGGGCCATAACTTTTAATGCACAGAAGACAATACTTTCACAAACCGACACGACAGCCGAAACTTTGCACTTTCTTTCGATGGACAGGACATACCCACCGCGACAAGTCACAAACATCTTGGACTGACTTTATCCACCGACTTACACTTTCATCAGCACGTTAACACTCATAAGGACAATTAACACCTTACTAGGACCCATCTATCCTGTAGCCAAACTTCTTTCCAGACCTATGCTCGACAATATCTACACTACTTACATCAGACCGCACTTCGACTACTGTGACATCATCTATGACGAAAATCCGACTTTGACTGACGCAGCCAGAGTTCAGACTCTCCAAAACTGATGTGCAAGACTAGTGACAGGAGCAATGTTTAGATCACCGACAACTGTACTACTTAATGACTTGGGGGTGGGAACGACTAGCGTCAAGACGACTTATTCATAAACTGCTATTCTTTCAGAGACGAAACTACAATCATCCTCCTCTTCCCTCTTACTTGACAGATGTACTGAATGACACTAGGCAAGACGCCACTGGACTTAGACTACGGAATGCAAACCTTCTTTCCACCCTGCCATTACGTCTTACATCTGTCTTTCTATCGTTCTTACTTTCCTGCCACTATTCGGCAGTGGAATATACTCCCAGCAGCTCTACGCAATATCCAATCCCGCTCTGACTTTGCTAGTCAAGTCTGGCAGCGATTTGGGGCACCAGTCACCACCTTTACACTCATATGGCACAAAAGTAGGCAACACACATCACACAAGACTTCGCATAGGATTAACAACACTGAACGCACATCTTTTCCAAATACAACACTACAGCCCCATCGTGCTGTTGCGGACACCATCACGAAGACACCAACCACTACATACTCTGGTGCCCCCTACACAACGCTCACCGAGTAGACCTATTCAATGGGATAGGAATATTAATACCTAATTTCGTTAACCTCTCGACTACAAGGAAAATTAGCATTCTCCTTTTCGGCGAAAAAGTTAACAAAGGCAAATATTCACCTATCTAAAGAATACCAAAGTTCGATGGAAAACATCGTCATAGCGTTGCAGGGGATTCAAAAGTTGCAGCTTTAAGCGGCCGCCAACGGCCTGCCCGCCGCCGACGCTAGCTGACTGGGGTGCGATAGTACAATGTCATAATGTGGATAATAGATGATAACTTTCAAATAAAAATGCGACTAGATCGATAGATCAACATGTTCAATCTTGCAATAAAAGTTTTTTTTTGTATCTGATTGGCAATCTTGCAATCAAAGTTCATGAACTTTGAGTGCAATCGCTACGCCTCCTAGTAACCGAATAATCGCTTGGAGGCACAGAGCATCCGGGCCTCAGATGGCTACCATTGCCCGGCAAAGCGCAGAATCGTCGGCTGAGCGGCGTTCGCCCGCTGATGCCTCAGTAGCAGGGCTGAACGGGCGGAGGCGGTGAGACGGCAGGCCGGCCGGGCCTCAGTCGGCTGTAGTGGTTTGCTGTAGTATTGTAAACGTACTGACCGGCGGCTGACGGGTAGAAGAGCCGGAGAATTTCAGTGATATGCCATAATAAAATGTACTGCGATGTGCACAATGGGAATCACTCACACATCTTTTTTTCAATGACAACCAATACATATTTCAAAGCACATTCTTCCCAGATAATAGGCGAGGCCCGGCCTCAGTTGCCTCATATGACTAGCCGCCACTGCAGTTCACTCTCAGCCACTCACACACAATAGTTAGAAAAGATTGAGTACTTACAAGGTTGAGTTTAACCCTTGTTTGAGACTTGGCATAATCAATAAATAACAACACTTGTCATTTGTACACTTGGTGACACTTTTTCAACTATTTTTCGACTATTTTCCGAATTTTGAGACTCAAGTAATTTGTATTGTTATTACTTGCAAGGTTATTGACATTGTATGAAGTCATTGGCAGAATGATCTTGCATTTTCCTTGGTTCTTACATTCTTGAGTCGCAGCTGGAAGTCCCCAATTAAATGTGACTCGGCTGACCTGCTGCTGCCTGCCAGGTACCTCTGCTCTGGTGGTGGCCTGGAACACCAGTCCCGGTGACCGGCAGTTCTCTGACCAGCTGCTGGCCGCCAACGCCCGGCTGCGGCTGATGGCGCCTCAGCTGCGCCGGCCCGCCTCAGAGCAGCACGTCCGGCGGCTGCGGCAGCTGCAGGCCGACCGCCGGCTGCACGCGCAGAACCTGGGCCCGCTCAGCCTGCTCTGGGAGCAGCCGTACCCAGAGGGGACCGCTCTGCACGCCGCCCAGTGCTCCTACCTGCAGCCCAGCCGGCTGGCCTTCTATGAGCGCGTGCTGGACGTGGGCGTGTTCGGCCGCTGGTGGCACCTCTGGAGGACGATGCACGACTATGACGTCAATGACGAGCAGTTCGCCGAGGAGGCGGAGGTGGTGCCGGCCGAGGCCGAGGTAGCCGTGGTGACCAAGTGATCGTAATGCAGCATGGTGTGATGTGATTGTGTGCGTTTTGATGTGGTAATGACATGATGTTTAGGTAGATAAAACAGAAATACCCATAATCGTGTCCCAGGCTTGCTAGCGTGAACACGAACCATGTATGTTGCTTGTAGACGACCCGGACTCGATAATTCAGAGACATGTAGGCGTAATGCCCATTGTATTGGAAGCCTGAATTCAGCCTGAGCATTCAGTACGGCTCGAAGCGCTGGACAGAGACAGCATTGGTGAGTACGTGACATGACGGCCGACTCGTGTCCATTCAGTCGGCCGGTACGGCTCGAAGCGCTGGGCACAGACAGCACTGGTGAGTACGTGACATGACGGCCGACTCGTGTCCATTCAGTCGGCCGCGTCGTGATTACGCGACGGGGCGGGACGGCCACGATTCACACGAGTCGGGTGGATGAGTCATCCGCCACACGGGGCGGGACGGTAGACGGAACATTGACCGTGCGTGTCGCCGTACAATTACCACAAAAAATTAGCGGAAGCTGGCCGCCAACTACCCGTCGCAGTCGCAAGGCCGGTCTCACGGTGTGACCCGCACCCATCGACAGCACCCCGGCGGGACCGCTCCGCCGCGGAACGACCGGTGGTCAGCTGATATCTCAGAAGGGACGAGGCGGCGAGATCGCGCCCGGACCGCCACAGAGAGCCGTCGCCTCGCAGCCGGCTGCCGTCGCACGCGCGGCAGTTGAGGGTGATCAGGGAGCGATCACGGAAAGACATCATGCGCTACCCGCCCCTCCCAGGGACGGAGCGGCGACCGGAAGGCCGTGCGGGACGGTATTGTTTGTCGCGTTCACAGCATGCCACAGGCCAGACGTGTTACCACTACGACACGCTGTGCCATCACAACATTACACCAAGTGTCTCGACTCGACAGCGCTAAAGTGCGGCACATAAATCCACTATAAAACCACTCCTGAATCACAAGCAACCTACGTGATATGGAGGATGAGGTGAGGTGGGGTCTAAGCCCGCAGAAACCACGCTAACTGCAGTCCACATCGTCAGAATATTTGAGACATCGTGCAGTGACATGTCTTAATGAGCGAGCCACGAGATCAACAGGTTCGCAGTTACGATTCGATGTGGTGCTAAAGCTGAAAACGCTATCACAGACAATGACTAAGAGGTGTTGACAAGCGTCACGCTACAGGGGAAACAAAAACCATCTACAGGGGCAGGGCAATCTAAAGTCCCTCCAGCACAGCACTCAAAAAGTAAAAAAAATCAACTAGCAAAAGCGGCCATGCAACTAAATACACATTCGCGGATAATGCAACAAAGAAATACAAAACAGGCAGACACGTTCTCAATGACAATACCATACTTGTCACGTGCTCTGTAATTGCATACAGAATTACACCAGTGAACATCGATACGAACATGCACAGCACTCAGTTACACACGCATTACAAAGATGGTTCGACGATACATGGTCAGCGTACGAATTCGTGTAGGAAACCTGTATAAAAATGAAAGCCATACGTCGGTTTAGAGCTATAGCTGACTCCCGCGCCCAAGTCGCATGCCCTGTAACACATTCCCGCGTTCATTGATTCGTTCACTGCCAATCGATTCCGTTTTGTAATTGGGTTTGTTTCACAGACTTAATTGGGTCTGATTTCAGGCTTAACAATGCCAGGCCCAAGTCGGCAGTGCCGTTCGACTTCGATACCACCTCCGTTCTGTGGCAGCCCAGGACAGCCTCTCCGTGTCAGCCGATACACAGTGCTGAGCAGACTGCACGCCGGAGCGACGCGGTGCGGCGGCCCCGGCTGCACCGCCACCGTCCCGGCTCCGTCTCCTTAGCGGGACGGCTGCCGGCCCGGCTAGCGCAGATGGAGGCTTCCCACGGCGCCGGTCAGCTCCGCCTGCAGGTCATGTCCGCCGTGACCGGCCGGCAGCCAGCGCGGCCCCGGGGAGTGTCTGGGCGGCAGACTGCCGTGTCCCGCCCCGGGGTACCCCTGGGGGCCGCCCGGGTACCCCTGGGAGCCGCCTGGGTACCCCGGGGAGCCGCCTGGGTACCCCGGGGAGCCGCCTGGGTACCCTGGGGAGCCGCCTGGGTACCCTGGGGACACCGAGCTGTCCAGCGGCGCTGACGGACTGAAGTCGCTCGAGGAACTCATAGACGAGTCTCGCCAGCCGTACCTGCCGGCAAAACAGCCCGTCAGTACCGTCAGTACCTGTCGGTAGCACGACCCGTCAGCGCCGACAGTACCTGTCGGTAGCACGACCCGTCAGCGCCGACAGTACCTGTCGGTAGCACGACCCGTCAGCAACGACAGTACCTGTCGGTAGCACGATCCGTCAGCGCCGACAGCACCTGTCGGTAGCACGACCCGTCAGCGCCGGCCGCGTTCCGCTCGCAGACAGGAAAATATGTATGCAATGTCACATAGTGTTGATGATTCAATTAAAATGCTGGATCATCAATCGGCGAATGATGCAACTTCACACACAGAACAGTGTTCACATCCTCCCAATGTTGTTTGTTTTGTTATACATTTAGTCCGAATGTTTTGATGCGATGGATTTCCGAGATCAGGACCCACGCCAAGCTAAGCTTGTTGCGCGGGCCCTGACCCCCACCATCCGCTCGCGCACACCCGATCGCGCAATTCCAGTCACCGGCAGAATTTAGAGACGAAAGTTTAACGTCCCCTAACGACTGAGGACGGTCCGCCCGATTCGCTGGCTTCATCTGACCTAGAACGCGGCCGCTACCACCGGCCGCAGGTCATCCCCGCCAGGAGCAAATAGCGAGTGCCGAAGCGGCTCGAACCCACCTTGCCAAGACGAGTTAGATCGTAAGCCCAGCGCTCTCCCGACTGAGCTACACGGGCGGACACATATACAATATTCGTGCATGTAAAGAAACAAATAGCAAACCAGGAAATCAGGCCAGCAGAATATGTCATCGTCAATTACACTGAAAGACGCAGCTCTACACGCTAATATGTGTTGTTGATTCAAGGTCAAGCAGTAAGCACCGAAACTGCATGGTTATATAGCGTTGATAATAAACAGAACCAATCTGTTGAAATAATATGCTACCTAACCGCGTGGGGTTCGCGCCATTAAAAAAACTTCACCTTGTCAATGGGGTTTTAAGTTGAGATAGCCAAGCTGTACTCCATGCTCGAAAATTGACTTGAGCTTTCATATATTCATAGAAACCCCTTAATTAATTAAAATTGACTTTCCACAAAGGTAAAACCACGTATGTCAATCGCCCGAAAACCGTGACATACGTGGTTCTTCCTTTACCGGGCAGTGGGTATCGTATCTCCCATCGCTGATTGGTTGATATGTTGCCCTACATCCGGGGCTTTTGATACACTCTCTGGCACGTAGTCTCTGATCACGACGCCTCGCGAATATCTGCTCAGCCGCCCGCGCGGTGCGGCGACCCCTTGACAGAGACTGTAGTAGGCGTCAGGCGGAGCCAGAACAACCACTGGTTACGAGCGAGCGCGAAGCGCTCGCCCGTCTTTCCGTGGTATATGGGAACAATCTGAATATGAGCGGCCCGGCCCGGCCCAGCCCGTGGCGACGCTTTTGAGAAGCTCATATCTATGCAATCACACGTCCGATTGACAAGCTGACTTCTTTGCTGAGCATCCCCATCCAACCTACCCTGCTTGAGACCAGTACCGACTCATATGGGTGGCTACGACTGCGCGTGGCGCGTGCCGCGTGAGGGGTGTTGAAAAGTGTTTTCTCGCAAAAACTCTGCAACGGCTGAGCCGATTGTGTGCAAATTTGGTGTGTGGTTAGGGACCCCTCAGCCGCCAATTTTCCACAAGTCAGGGGTGGGGTGCCTCTGCACGTGCGCACGTGCACACCCCTATTTTATTTCTCAGGAACAGCTGAACCGATTGCGTTATAATTTGTTGTGTGGTTAGGGACCTCTCAGCCGTTGCCTTTCCACAAATCAGTGGTGGAGTGCCTCTGCACGTGCGCACGTGCTCACCCCTATTCTATATCTCAGAAATGGCTGAGCCGATTGTGTTCAAATTTGGTGTGTAGTTAGGGACCTCTCAACTGCCAGTTTTCCACAAGTCAGGGATGGGGTGCCTCTGCACGTGCGCACGTGCGTACCTTTTTGTATCTCAGGAACTACTTGCCCGATCGGGTTGAAATTAGCCATACATTTATTTCGCGCTCGCTCGTTCATCGCCAACTACGGCGCCTTACTGGTGTTCTATGACGTCACGTGTCATACAAAGAGAAACTTACCATTTTCTCCAAAGATATCTATCTATGGTCCAAACCAAAGTCATATTCCTATTTTTTTAGCTCAAGATGTCCCTTACTGCCAACTATCAAGAAATCTGTCAAAGTCAACTATTCCCTTTAAAGGGACTGTCCCACCTTTTTGAAAGTTGTCGAATCACACTTAATTGTATGCCTACATGTCAGACGAGGTCAGCTGAACATGTTCGTGATTTTTTTCCTACACAAATTGTTTATCTTTGAAGATATTCAACTTTTAGTTTTAAGCGGAAAGTTGGGTTGGTGACGTCATATTTTTTTTTTTTAAATAGCAGGGAAATCCTTTGTGCTGCCAAATGTATGGCACAGTTTTTTTGTCGACATCTATTGCGCAGAAAAAGCGAACAACACGGTGTCTAGATTGGCTTAGATTGCTAACCACCCGGGGATCGAGAAATGAAAGACGAAAATATTTCAAGGCTGACCTTAAAACAAATCGACTATCATTACCTGTTGGGCAAAGAGACGACGCTGTCGGTTTAGAGGCCCTATTCAAATACACATGGGCCTTACTTTTTACAGATGTCAAAATCAAACTAATAACTTTTTGATTAGATCATTGTGGTTATTTTAACTGCTACCATACTTAATTTCAAGGCCAAGCCATCAAAATGGCTATCTCAACTCAAATATAATGTTAAGGTGGGATAGTCCCGTTAGCATGCGCCCTGGAGGGGGAGGGGGCGAAATCCGCCCACCCCTAAGGTTTTTCGAAGATAGAGCAAAAATGGCGGCGCGCAGCGCCGCCGTTTTTTAAATACCTGTTCGGAAATCAACTACCCACATTATGTGAAATTCTTGACCTCGGGTCATATCTGTCAGGTCACTAGACCAGGTCAAGTGATGACCCCACCTCCAAAACGTTTGCGGTCGCCACAGATTTAGGCCGATCGGTTTCAAACTTGCAGGATTTCATAAGGTCATAGATAGCTACAATTTGTGTATCTCGGAATTCTGATATCGGTGACCTAAGGTCGGGTCAATTTCATGACCAGTGACCACCAACACTGTGTTTTCAATAACTATCGACAAAATGAAGATAGATAAGTGAAAACAGTACCAATGTGTTTGTCTCGTCGAGACACGTCTCCCAATATGCAACATGACCTACTTGGGTCACCACTATACCTTCACCTGAGGTCAAATTTCGCAGTTGACCTGACCTGGTCAACATGAATATGATTAAAAATGCCTTGACGAGACAAACACTATGGCGTCAAATGTATTGCTTTATCTTTATTAGGTAAAAAGATATTTCCGAAAAACAGTTTTGCCCAAAAATAGCCTTTTTGACCTTTGATGACCTTTGGATCCTAAACTATTGACTCGAGCTAAAAATCTGAGGACACTAAGTGATTGCATTTTTCAAGGGCTTTCGCATGGCTTTTTTCCATTTGTTCCTAGCTATCATAGTTCCCGAGTTATTTGGGTGTTCGAAGCGAAGTCCTAAAATGTGAAAATCTGACCTTCGATGACCTCTGGTGACCTCAATATTGACTTGAACAAAACAAAAGACCGATATACTTCCGATAGAGTGTCTCGAGCTATCTAACGCCGTTTTCAGCTTGTCGCTACGTTGCGTGATTTTCGAGATCATAGGTGGGGGGGGGGGGGGGGATCTGTCCCCCTCCAGGGCGTGCAATTATCAGAGGCCCTCCCGGGCGCGTAATTATCGGAAGCCCTGCAGGGCGCGTGTTAAAGACGGTCATTACACTAGTCAGCCAAGTGGCACTGTACCAGCCCTCGAAGGCCGGGTGCGTTACGTACCGTTGTGCGCCGCAGCGGCAGGGCGGTGTGCCAGGCGTTCCGGCGGGGGCGGGGGCGGTGCTGTGGCGGCGGCCCGGCGTGCCAGCCGCGTAAGGCGGCGGCGGCTCCGGGGGCACCGAGTCGGCCCGACTGGTCGCTGCCGCCGCTGCTGCTGCTGCTGCTGCTGCCGACTCCGGCGGACGCAGCAGCTCCCGCACCCGACTGACGCGCTGCTGAGACCGCTGTGAACCTGACACGGGAGGCCCGGGAGGTCATTCATCTGATACAGGTCACCCGACTGACGCGCTGCTGAGACCGCTGTGAGCCTGACACGGGAGGCCCGGGAGGTCATTCATCTGACACAAGTCACCCCGACTGACGCGCTGCTGAGACCGCTGTGAGCCTGACACGGGAGCCCCGGGAGGTCATTCATCTGACACAAGTCACCCGACTGACGCGCTGCTGAGACCGCTGTGAGCCTGACACGGGAGGCCCGGGAGGTCATTCATCTGACACAAGTCACCCCACTGACGCGCTGCTGAGACCGCTGTGAGCCTGACACGGGAGGCCCGGGAGGTCATTCATCTGACACAAGTCACCCGACTGACGCGCTGCTGAGACCGCTGTGAGCCTGACACGGGAGGCCCGGGAGGTCATTCATCTGACACAGGTCATTTATCATATAACGAATCAGTATCCTAGCATTGACAAATTTGGGTGGAAAACGACACCCTATGGATACTATTTGTCCACTCTTTCTCCTGGTTTATTATGAATTTTCCACTCTTTATTTCAAAATGTATTTGATAATTGGAACCCTGATATGATTTATGAATCCAATGGTAGGGACAGCCTGTGGAGGGAAAGACTGGTAAGAATTGGCATAGGTAATAACTATTTCTGGTAAGCTGGGAATTGATACAGCTGAGTACATAATTGTTTTTTGGTTGAATTTTCCACTCTTTATGCTTATTTTTTTGCTAGAATTTTCCACTCAGCACCCTAGCTCCAGAGCAATCCTAGGACCCTGTAACGAATGCGCCTCACTTCACAATCACCGCGAGTTAGCCACACAAAATTCAACGGGGATGTCTTACAAGTTAATAATGTCTTGACAAATACTTAATTGAGAAACAAACCATTAAGATGTGGCCGGTTGAAAACCAGGTGACATGCTAATCTTAAGCGTTCTCCACCACGCGAAGATGACAGAGCATCCGCTTTGAACTTGCAACACGACACCGCGGCTCACTTCCCGAAGGACCAGCCCAGCCAAAAACTACAAACTCAACCAGTGATAACCTAGATCATAGGTAGGCCACCATAATTCATCAGCAAAAGAACCAGTGAGCCAGCCGAAACTATCCGCAACCGAGAGAAATTGGCCCAGTAAAGGAGTCTAGTGCGTGACGACCCTGATACTCTGTTTAGGGCCGTACCCAGTGTCAGAAAAGTGGTCCGTTTCTCCATTTTTCTGAACTTGGAAGTTTTGTTCCGTGAAAACTTTGACTGTACAGAATGATTTCGTTTAGTCTGCGGGTGCAAATGGCTGACGAGCACAAAAATAGACTGAAGCCCAGGCTCCACTATGCGCGATAGTACGCAAAGTACGCACGGTTTTTGCAAGTTTGCGTCTTTTGCGTAGTCTAAAAATGTTCAGCTGATAGGAAACGCATTGACTGAGCTACATTGGAACAGTACGCAAAGTCCGCATGAAATATCACGCAAACTTGCAAGTACGCAAGTACGCAAACAAGTTCAGAGTTTTGAACTTTTTTCCGGTTTTTGCAAGATTGCGTAGTCTGAGACCCGGTGGCGCATCGCCGGCAATATGTATTGTCAATAACTCTTGATATAATATAGATAGAGACGTGCGAATGGCACCAATTTGTTTGTCTCGTCCAGATGCATCGCCCCAAATGCAACATGACATACCTGGGTCACCAAATGACATTGACCTGAGGTCAAATTTTGAAGTTGACCTAACCAGGACACCATTAATATGTTTCGAAGCGCATTGACGAGACAAACACGATGGTGTCAAAATTATTGCTCTATGTTAAACTGATACAAAGTTATTCAAGATTTTGTGTTAAAGAAAATGTCATCGTAACCTGTGGAGCCTAAACTATTGAGTATTGACCCACGTGAAACCCCTGACTACTTTTAAGCCTGAGTACTCAAGCACTGATGCGTATTCATCAATAGGATCAGTCTCATTACCATTTCAACACTATACTACGCAAATCCCGGACGGTGTCAAAAAACGGTACGCAAAACACGCAAACTTGCAAAAACCGTGCGTACTTTCCACGCATAGTGGAGCCTGGGCTTGAGACTTGACTTTCCGAACAATGGCCGGAACGTGAGTGATGCGACACAAATTGTCCCCCCAAAAAATCGTAGGGCGGTACCTCCAAATTCCCAACATCCGAAATTTCTGCAGTGATTTAGGGAAGGAAACTGGTACTTTTCCAAAAAATAAACCAAAAACTTTTTTAAACCTCTCAGAAAAGTTGTAACGTATTCAGGTTACAACCCCTCAGGTTACAACCCCGCCACCAATACCATCGTCATCGGGGCCATGGATATTGGATAACCCTGGGACACTAAAAACACGTTATGCAAAAAACGCCAGTACTTTAGACTGAGACTTGAACCCAGTTTCCCATATACGCATACGCAACGATACAAGGTACCTTTTTAACATGCGACCCGGGAGTATCGGTGCCCGACTGACGCCAAAACCATATCTGTACAGGAAATACGACTTACGATTCATCAACTTTCCACATAATAATATATGCACATATGGGCATATATGAAAATAGGTTTTGTAGAAACGCGTATAAAAAAATACGCACACATTACTGGTATACGCATTGGACAAATTATTCCGCATTTGTTCCGCGAACTTAGATCGTGGAACCACTTTTCTGACAGTGTCCGTACCGGTGAACTTGGTGGTGTGCAGCTGTGCGGCGTCCAGGTCGGGCAGCTCTGCCACGATGTCGCGGTGCGCCTGGAACACCAGCTGCGTCTTCTCTGCCAGCTGGAGGTAGGCGTCCGACAGCGTCAGCAGGCCCTGCTTCAGGCGCGTCATCTTGGCCACCTCGTTCTCCCGGGTCCGCTGCGTCGCTGCAGCAGGGAGGGCCGTGGACCGACGTCAGTGCCAGCGGAGTGGCGTCAACGAGGCGAGAGTTCAGTCCCCGGCACGATCAATCCACCAAACACCTAACAACTGCGCGACGACAGGCGAAAGTCATAAGCACAGTTATAGTATGGCGTTATTAGCACGGGAATCGGAGAGCCTCTCAGAATTACGCGTTCTAGAGGGGATTAATTGGACCATCCCATACCTAAGGTTCATTTATTCTTATTTTACGCAGTCACCTGCACGTCCGTAAAATAAATTTGAGTGCGTAATAATATGCAGCAGCTTTATGTGGATTGTGACCAGGGGACGGAGTTCACCTCACCCTCAGTGAGCGCGGCGTTCTTGGCCCGCTCGGAGGCGGTGAGTTTGAGCTCGGCCTGCTGTCGGTCGGTGGCGGCCGCCTTCTTCAGCTCCCGGCGGTGTTTGGCCTCCTTGGTCTCGCAGGCGGCCAGCTCCGACCGGCAGCTGTCCAGCTGCTCCTCCCCCTCCAGAATCATCTCAAACTGGTACCGGAGCGCCTTCAGCTGGTCTGCCGGGGCGGGACAAGACCGCCACAGCACGGCAGTCACAGCAGTCACAGCACGGCAGTCACAGCAGTCACAGCACGGCAGTCACAGCACAGCAGTCACAGCACGGCAGTCACATCAGTCACAGCACGGCAGTCTCAGCACGGAAGTCAGAGCACGGCAGTCACAGCAGTCACAGCAGTCACGGCAGCCACAGCAGTCACAACAGTCACAGCACGGCAGTCACAGCAGTCACAGCACGGCAGTCATATCAGTCACAGCAGTCATAGCATGGCAGTCACAGCACGGCAGTCACAGTACGGCAGTCACAGCACGGCAGTCACGGCAGTCACATCACGGCAGTCACAGTACGGCAGTCAGAACATGTCTGTCAGTGCACGCTAAAACTCGTGGTAACAAATGGCTACAGCGGGGATTAGTGGAAAACTTACAACAAAGACATAACAACAGCATACACAATGGGTAAACATTTTGTCCATGGTCCAAACTAGTCGAGGTCAAACAATTGAAGTCAGTTTTCGTTCTTGTCTGACCATGCCCATGACTGGCGGAAAATATGTACACAACACCTGTTTTCCGGGGGGGGGGGGGTACCGGACCGTATCGGTGAATGCCCCCGCACGAGTCGGCGGTCACGGGAGAGCCGGAACAGTCACTCGCACGGCCGGGCTCACTACTGACCACACCCTTATGGTAACACCACCAGCAGCCTCAGCTTAACACCACCAGCAGCCTCAGCTTAACACCACCAGCAGACTCAGCTTAACACCACAGCAGACTCAGCTTAACACCACCAGCAGCCTCAGCTTAACACCACCAGCAGCCTCAGCTTAACACCACCAGCAGACTCAGCTTAACACCACCAGCAGACTCAGCTTAACACCACCAGCAGCCTCAGCTTAACACCACCAGCAGCCTCAGCTTAACACCACCACCAGCAGCCTCAACTTAAAACCACCAGCAGCCTCAGCTTAACACCACCAGCAGCCTCAGCTTAACACCACCAGCAGCCTCAGCTTAACACCACCAGCAGCCTCAGTTGTAGCCAGTTTTTCTGCCAGAATTTCGGTCCGACCAAACCTACTCCTGATGCCTGATAAGTGATAACTTGCATCTCGATATGACGTACTCATTGGCGAATAATGAAATGTCATGAAATAGGCACGAAGGTCGATTGGTAGCTTGATGTAGCTTGAATTGAGGTAGCCTGAGTCAATAAATCAAATCTGGTGGTTAGGCGCGAGCCCATTGGTTCAATAAGCACAAACAAAACAATTACTAGAGATGACAGCAAGTCCAGACATCAATGGGGTGCGAGAAGTCCATAGCAATTGAAAGCCCCTATGCAGTGTCCTAGCATTTGGAAATTTGGGTGGAAAACGGCATCCTATGGATACTATTTTCCCGCTCTTTTCCCGAGTTTTACTGTGAAATTTCACATCCGTATTGTAAAATATATTGGGATTAATTGGAAACCCGATACTGATTTATGAATGTAATGATAGGGACAGCCTGTGGAGGGAAAGGCAGGTAATAATTGGCATAGGTAGTAACTAATTTTGGTGAGCGGGTAATTGGGCGATAAAGTCTAGTGCATATGTTTTTGGTTTAATTTTCCACTCTTTATACTTATTACTAGCCATAATTTTCCACTCCGCACTCCTACTCCAAAGCAATCCCAGGACCCTGCCCCTATGTATGCGCGATAAAGGACGTGGGGATGATCGAAACATGTGAACGCAGTCAAGAGTGGTACCATTAACGGCTGCTGAACAGCGAGATACACCTCTGAACTATGTGCGACAACTGCTTCTGCCACTTTCCAGTTATGGGGACGGGATCACAATTCACCGTCGAACTCCATGTTCCCTAACGGTCTCACTACAGGACACCACACCATACAGCCTTCTGGCCACCATGACCCACTCCTACAGTGGGCGGACGTCAGTGGACGTGTAACCCTCACCGTTGAAACTCGGTCTGGACATCGGCATAGATGGCGGTGAGCTCGGCCAGCAGCTGGGCCGTCTCCTGGACGGCGCGGTTCTCATCGCGGAGTGACCAGCGCACCAAGTCCTGCGCGACGCGGCCCTGCGCCGCCACCAGACCGCGCTGCGCCGCGCGCACCGTGCGCAGCTCCGAGATGAGCAGCTGCAGCTCCGAGTGGCGGCTTACTCAGCGTCCGTAGCCGCACGCCGCTCCTGTGAGACATGATGACATGGAGAGTAGGGTGAACAGTGGCGGCTACTCAGCGTCCGTAGCCGCACGCCGCTCCTGTGAGACATGATGACATGGAGAGTAGGAGTGAACAGTGGCGGCTACTCAGCGTCAGAGAGAGGAGAGCGAGAGGGGGAGAGCGAGAGAGAGAGAGAGAGAGAGAGAGAGAGAGAGAGAGAGAGAGAGAGAGAGAGAGTAGAGAGAGAGAGAGAGAGATGAGAGAGAGAGAGAGAGAGAGAGAGAGAGAGAGAGAGAGAGAGAGAGAGAGAGAGAGAGAGAGGAGAGAGAGAGAGTAGAGAGAGAGAGAGAGAGAGAGAGAGAGAGAGAGAGAGAGAGAGAAGAGAGAGAGAGAGAGAGAGAGAGAGAGAGAGAGAGAGAGAGAGAGAGAGAGAGAGAGAGAGAGAGGAGAGAGAGAGAGAGAGAGAGAGAGAGAGAGAGAGAGAGAGAGAGAGAGAGAGAGAGAGAGAGAGAGAGAGAGAGAGAGAGAGAGAGAGAGCAGTGTTGGCTAATCAGCATCAGCTGTATGCTGCTCATTTGTGACCCAGCACTAACACAGGATTGGTGTAGCAGCTGCGCAAAAATAATCTGGTGTTAGTGAGCAGGAACTTCTTCTAAAAAGGGGCATATTACTCTTATTATGAGGACTATGTGGTTGTTATTAGGACATCACAGAATGGCCCTGTGGCATGGATTTGAGTCCATTGATTCAATCCATCAAGGTCTGGATGCAAAATCGGCCAGTACAAGACAGCAATATAAGACATGGAATAGTCAAGTAGCAAACTAGAAAAACCTACATTTCCATCAACATGTTCAGTGTAACAGGTTAATTGCATCACAATTGTGGTACAGCATAACAGGCTGATTGCAGAAAATTTTGTGCAGCATTCGACATAAGAGGCCAGTTGCTCTGAAATTGTTCCCCATGTGTTGGTTCATTCATGAAATACTCCCTTCCCCCTGCTCAACAACTTTCTCGCCTGATGTCCTCCGGTCTCCCTTGCTCAACAATAACTTTTTGCTGATGCTCCCTGCTCAGCAACTTTTCTCTGATGCTACCCACCCCACACTCAACAACTTTTTGCTGACCACACAAAAATATTTAAGTTTTGGCTACAAAAACAAACTTTAATTTTTGGCGCAAAATAGTTTGCTCTGAATTTTTGGTGCAGGAGGGTCGCCAAGGCGTCCAGCATAATTTTGGGATTTTGTCCAGTCTGGGTCAAGTGGAAATGCAGCAACTCAACAAAGAAGTCCTGCCTTCAGGAGCATGACTGTCATGCTCTTGCTCAGCCCAACAGACACCTTAAGACAGGGACAGGACATATGAAAACACAATGAAAATGACAACATTATATAGGTCTTATAAAAACAAGATAGTTAATGTAACTTGAATTGAACTGACCTTCGAATAACTTTGCTGGCCTTGTCCATTTTTGTTCTTTGTTGTGGTGGATTGAGGTATCAGTGTCAGGGCACGGCTGGCAGTTGATTAACTTGTCAACAGGAACCTTCTGGATGTAAGTAGGTACCTAATGCTCGCTGAATCATCACCGAAATATAAACCTTCTATATCTTTCGACCAGTGCTTCCTGCACTCAGCTAGAACATAACCACCATGCCATGTCCTGACACAAAGCCCACGGTCATAGAATACACAAAGCCCAGTAACTCACACTTGCTCAAACTCGACTCAGGCCCAGGGGGTTGTCTTTCCTTCCAGCACACAACAGTAGAGTTGGCAGCCCTCGAGCGTTTGGGCGTTAAAAACCTACTCCACCATAGGGTTCTTATGTTAAATCGATGATTTTCAGATAGAACTGGCTCGTAATCCTTGGTACATTTTTTAAATCCGACTTCTGGAACAGATAGCTACAAGCCTTAGCTACAACGTTTCTTTTATTATTTTTCGATATTCCGAGCGTAAAGGGGATAAATTGGCTTGGGGGTTAAAAAATGTCGGAACGACTGCTGACCGCTTCAAATGTTACTACAGTACTGAAATATACACTACTTCGACTACTACTTCGTAGTATAATTTAATATGACCGCTTCCAAATCCTACTACATGTACTGCAAATAAACTACTTTGACTACTACTTCGTATATTTGCTGGCGTTTAATTCAATAAATGAAGATATAATCTTTGGAAATACAATTTATTGATAACAAACAATACCTTTAATTTATAATAGACAAAACAATTACGATAAAAATTATATCTTGTCTAATTAATTTGGGCGTTACATTCCCCCTACCCTACCCTTCTACCCGTTGTTCTATTACCCTGATCCCTTCAGCCGCCATAGGTTCAATTTTCTTTTTGCTATGCAATAAAAAGAATCACGTATGTTAATAAAGCAAAAACCGTGATATACGTGGATCTTTCTTGGGCGTGACGTCATCTATGCATTTTTTTGGGCGCACCGATATTTGTCGCGCGGTTATATATGGCCTTTTAACATTAGCGAAGGAGTAAAATCTTTGCCCCTTCGCTGTCAAAATAAGAGTGACTTAGAAGCAAAATAGTATGTGAATAATTTAGAGACCTTGAATCGGTCTTTCTTTTAGGATTTATTGTTTGTAAATCGGCTTGGTAGAATTATCTATATAGTCTTTCAAACATTGCGAGTTATCATTGATTTGTACGGGGGCAAGGGATTCTACGTCCAGATGACGTCACCACCCCGGGGTCGGATTCGGTCAAATCGCCGGATGACTCTATCTTCTTATAGGACCTTGCTCAGGCCATTATCATGCTCAGGAATTCAGGTTCCACGGGCTTTTCATTGATATATCTGTAACTCGTCTTTTACGGTCGCTATTTAGATAGGCAAGTTGCTCATTTCATATATTGAATGTCGGGCACATATCTGGAACAAATACAGAAGGTGTTACAGGTCATACCTCTCTATCTCCCCCCAAGTCTTTGGGAGCTTGAAAAGAAACAAAGTTTCTCATTTAGCAAACAAGTGTTGCGATAAACGACATGGGACATAGTCCAACATGGTACATAGGACATATAGGGACATAGGTGATATACACAAGTTTGTGACTGCGTGAAGCTGGGGTCGCGGTAGCGGATCGGTTTTTGGGACCGTGGCCGGTTGCTGTGTCGTAGGGTTGTTGGTGCAGGGGACGGTGCCAGCACGAGTGGGGTGTCCACCATCGGCGGCGGGTCCTGCCATTGCGGGGCTTCCACTGGCTTCAGGGCTCGTGGCCGGGTGTTCTGCTGAGGAGATGCAGGCGTGGTGGATCGTGGCGGCGTGCGGGGTGCGCACGCCGGCGTCGATGGTTCCGGCGACTGACGGCGACAGGTCGGTGATGGAGGCGAAGAGTGTGGAGCTGGAGATGGTGTTGGTGGCAGAGGCGTCGCTCCTGCCGCCGGGGGTGCTTGTGGTCGTATGGGGGGCGACGGATGACGGTGACGCAGGCTGTCGAGCAGTTCATCCAGACGTGGGCTGCGGTTGGGGACAACTGGGCTGTATCTGCGCAGGAACTGGCGATTGCGCAGGGTTGCCCGGCCACTTCCGTCGATGCGCACTACATACTGGTTGTGCTGGCGCACCTCCACGACACGACCCGTTTTGTCCCACTTTTTGGGTGATCTCCCCATCTGGTTCTGTAGGCGAACCGTGTCACCAACCTTGAGAGGGGGCAGCCGCTTGGTGTGCTCAGACCAGCGCTCGTGTGAGCGCATGTGCCTGTTTCGAAGGGCCTTTTCTCGGGCCATCAGAGTCTCCCTCCATGTGGGATGGGGATGATATTGGCCAGGGGGGATGGGAATGAAATCTCGCACTGGCCGCCCGAACACACTGCGTACCGGCGATACTTTTGTGGAAGGGTCGGGGGTGTTACGATACGTAAGTATCGCTCGCTGGAACTTGTCGACATTGAGCTCGCCGTTGTTGCCAGTGTTCCCCTCGATCAGACGCTTCATCGTCTTGACACCGACTTCAGCCCGACAGTTGGCGTGAGGGAACGCCACGGATGATCGGCGATGTCGGACTCCCCAGGCTTCCAGGAAGGTCTCTGTCTCCCTTGCAGTGAACTCTGGTCCGCCGTCGCTGGTGAGTTCGTCAGCGATGCCGAAGGTGGAGGAGATTCGTCGAAGGCAGGCAATGAGGCCTTTGCTTCCATCACTTGCTTTCTCGATGATGGGCCAGTTCGAATACCGGTCAACGACGATGAGGTATGTCTGGCCTATTTATGTAAAATAGTCGGCACACACCTGCTGGAATGGGTACTCTGGAGACCGAATGTCTTCTGGGGGTGCACATGGCTGTGAGTGGGCGTTGCGACTGCATGGTCTGCATCTGTCGCGCGTCAGCCGTATGTCGGTCGTGATCCCCGGCCAGTAGACGCTGACTGCCGCCCGGGCGATCATCATGCCCACACCCTGATGAGCGCCGTGCAGACTCGACAGTACCTCTTCTCGCAAGCAGAGTGGGACGACGACTCGCTGATCGTAGAGGATGACACCATCGCTGGTATACAAACCGTCACGAACGGCGTGGAAGTCGCGTAGTTCTTCTGGCATGTCCTGGCGGTGTTCCGGAACACTTCCGTCTTCCACCATCTCCAGTAGTTGGTGCATCGCGGGATCGCTGGCAGTGGCTTCTCGAACGCGGTCCCACGTGACGGATCGGATCGCTGTGATGTCATCGCAGAGGGGCATTCCGAAAGGGGCGCCAGTGGGATAGCGGGATGTGGCATCAGGAACACGGTTCTTGACCCCAGGGATGAACCGAACGTCGAATTTGAAGCGGAGGGTCTTCTCCTTGAGATTGCGCAGGCGGGCGTTCGGCAGATCAGCCAACGATCGGTCGCCCAGGATCTTCACCAGCGGTTTGTGGTTAACCACAACGGTGAGGTCGCTGCATCCGAGTACGAAGAACCGTGCCTTCTCGAGTGCGTCTGCGACAGCTAGTGCTTCACCTTCGACTGGGGCGTAGCGCGACTCGGCGCCTGATGTGAACCGGCTTCCCACCAGGGTTGTCCTCCATCCTGTCGCGCAGCATAGTGGTGACCAGCCTTCACATGTGCAATGCTTCTGCAGGAGCCAGAACCCGATGCCGGTGCGGGACCAGTCGGTGGCCAGGACGGTGGGCCTGTTCCTCTCGAAGATCTGCACCCCTGTGGTGACTTCATGGATGATAACTCGTTTCGACTCCTCGAACAGGGCCTCGTGCTCCTCCGTACACTCGAACTTGCCTGGTTTCAGGAGTTCGCGGAAGGGCAGCATGACGTCAGCCATAGCGAATGCGTAGGAGACGTGGTTGATGACTCCGAACCAGGCTCGGATGTCTGTCAGGTTCTTGGGGGTGGGGAACTCGGCGATACTCTGGATGAATGCGAGGCATGGTCGGACCACCTCGGGGTTTATCTCGAAGCCCGCGAACTCCACAGTCCGTTGCGCGAAGACGAATTTGTCGGCGTTGAGGGTGATGCCGTGGCTTCCGCACATGTCCAGCCACTCCACTGTGCGCCAGAAGGTCTCGGCGATGCTGTCGCCCCAGATCAGGGTGTCGTCCACACACTTGGTGTATGACCTGTGGGAGAGGTCGGCAGACAGGACGATTTCATCGTATTGTCTCGTGTACCCGTCTCCGCTGGACGCGTAGCCCTGGGGGCCACGCGGTAGCGGTATCGCCCCCACGGGGTCAGGAACGTGGTCAGGTGCCGGTCGTTTTCGTGGAGGGGGACGCTGTGGTACCCGTTCCACGCGTCCAGTACTGTCTTGTAGGTGGCGCCTGGGACAGACCGTGCTTGGTGAAACGGACTTGGCGTGTGATGGGTTTCCCTCACAGCGTGACGGTTCAGTGGCTGGAGGTCCACGCACCGCCTTTGTTTACCGTTCTTCTTGGAGACCACCACCATTCGGTGACACCAGGTGACCGGTTCGCCCACAGGTACTGGTTCGATCACTCCGAGCTGCACGTCTCTGTCGAGGGCTTCCTTGACTTCAGCCTGCCAGTGCAAGGGCACGGGGATGGCCTTGTGACAGGCCACTGGGTCTGCGTCCTTCTGGATCATCAGGCGTAGATCACATCAGGCGTAGAGATCACATCAGGCGTAGAGAAGATCTGGTCAAGTCGCGGCGCAGCGTCTCCTCGCAGCATTCCAGGAGTTGAAGCACGCAGTCGGGGCCCGTGAGACGCGTGGCGCTCTTGTAGTCGGTCCACCTGCTGATAAAATACTCGTCCATCGTTGTCAGGGGCTGATGTTCACACGTGTTAAACGTGCTCGAGGAGTAGTAGTCCACCAACCACTTCCGGAGTTCTGTTGCAGTCTCCTCCGTGGCCTCCATTGGAAGATTGGTAGGCATGGGCGGTGGCGGTTGACGTGTTGGACACGAGCATGGTTGGTACTCGTCAGCAGGGGTACCATCTGCCGATACAGAGGCCAGTCCGATGGCCGGGAATGCAGCGTCTATCATACCGAGATCACGGCAGGCGTCTCGGCTCAGATAGACGGTCTTTGTCGAGGGTGTGATGTAGACGAACTGACGAGTCTCACGCCGTTGACCCTGGCATTTCCCGGAGACTCGCAAGATCACAGCCCCTCGGAGTTCGATGGGGTTTCCGTTGGCGGCATGCATCCTCATGGAGGTGGGAACGAGTTCGTCCTCCGTGATCCCCAACCTCCGTAACAGGTATGTGCCCGCCAGGCAACTCTGACATCCAGTGTCAACGATCACCTGTTGTGTGGTGCTGATCGGGTCGGCAGGGCATTCCAGCCCGAGGTCGCTGTAGTCGGCTGGTTCGATGGACATCTCGAGCTCGATAGATGGTTGAGGCTGGCTGGGTTGTCGTCGCCAGCATTTCGTCTCGTCGTCATACATGTGGTGCTCAAGAGCCGCGGAACATGGGTCCGCAGTTTCGGGAGCTGGGCCGTCCTCTGCGGTGTGTCCTGATGGGTCTTCGGTGATGCCGCACAGAATGTCGTAGGGAGCATCGTCTCCGCGCTCCGCAGCGGCGCCGGTGACAGTGATGCCCGCTGTCTTCCGCTGCCTGCAGACCCCTGCGAAGTGGCCTCGGCGGCGACAGTTATGACATTGGTTCCGGAAGGCAGGGCATGAAGCAGCGCGAACGTCAGGAGATGCTTTCGTGCCGTGGCCTTCCCGGCCACAGTACTGGCAGATCTCCGCTGCTGATGCTGATGGAGGGGCTCCTTTCTGGTCTGGAGGTGGGTTCTTGTTCCGCCGATACTGACTTCGAGCCGCAGCCACCCCCTGTGACTGAAGGAGACGTTGTGCTGAACGTTTACCAGCCTCCTTGGCTTCGACGAAGCTGATGGTCTCCTCCAGGGACATGTGCTGGTTCTGAGTACCCAGCAGCTCTAGCTGGATGTCGCTGTCGCTCAGGCCACGCGTAATGCTGTCGCGGATGACTTCATCTTGGTACGATATTTCTTTCCCACATGTGTCGTTTGGGCAGCTCACCGTGAAGTTGCAGACGGCGGCCTGGCCTCGGAGACGAGCGGCGAACGTGCGGATGGGCTCGTCTGCGTCCTGGATCATATTCTGAAGCGCGACGCGCGCCACCATTATATTCTCTGCACGGACGGCCAAGCACCGTATAGCTGCCAAGACCTCGACCTCGGGCTTGGCTACCAGGCTGCCTCCAGAAGATCTGGTCAAGTCGCGGCGCAGCGTCTCCTCGCAGCATTCCAGGAGTTGAAGCACGCAGTCGGGGCCCGTGAGACGCGTGGCGCTCTTGTAGTCGGTCCACCTGTTGATAAAATACTCCCAGTCCTCACTGGAGCCCGCAGCAGACACCTGTGGTCGACTGACTTTGTCGGCGGTGACGGACACGGAGGGCCTCGCGTGGGCGGCGGCCTCGTGCATCCGTAGAAGTTGCACCACGACATTGGCGTCAGTGTTAGCGGCGATGCTGAACTGGCAGTTTTCGAATTGGCATGCGGTAGCCGACATTATGCTTGTGTGATCTCCTGCGTTGGCAGTGTCGTTGATTTTAATGGCTCATCTTGAGTGTGATGTGCCCGACATAGATAGGCAAGTTGCTCATTTCATATATTGAATGTCGGGCACATATCTGGAACAAATACAGAAGGTGTTACAGGTCATACCTCTCTACTATTTTTATCTTGCAACATTTATCAGTTCACTTTGTATTGTTTACACTATTTATATCTTGCTAATGTTTCAATGTACTTTATGGAGTGATCGTGTTATCGGTTTTACTATGTGACTTCACCTGTCAGTGGGGGCGACCCTGTTGGTGATCTGCTTAATAAAATACAAAAAATATCTGTGGTGTCGCGCGGGTACACAACAATATCTGCTTTATGTTTATTGTTAAACTCGATTACATCATGTCTCTTAGCCAATGGGAGGGCGTTTCGAGAGCCTGTGGGTCCGCTTACGCTGTTTATCGGCCCGATTTCCAGCGATCACAATCAAGTTGAAGTGTGCATTGGGTGGCCGTCGCTCATTCTGCTTTCCCTAAATTGGCTTTGTTTGCAGGTTTTCATTTCAATATTTATGTGTGAAAAATAACTACGCAAAGAATGAAAATGACCCGAAAAGAGACGATCTATCTCATACTGCCTAATTTATAGCTATCGCATACCTCTTCCAAATGCCAGGGGCCGTAATGACTTCAAGTGAATGAATGCATGAATGAATGAATGAATAAATGAATGCAGGAAATATTTCAATAGCATGTAAGTTGTAACTCAAAATGAAAAATAACAGCCCTCTGGTCTGTGTTCGAGTCCGTAGTAGCCGCCAGCTCCACACGCGTCGGCGACTCAGAGAAGACTGTATTTCTCCCGCAGGCGCACTGCCACCTAGCGGAGGACTCGGCTAACCGATCAGACTCACACACCCCCCACCAGTCAACCGGCGGGTGACGTGCATAAACATAAGGTCAAAATAAAACACCACGAGAAAGAAGACCGTACGGTGCAATTACTGTTTACATCAGCTCGATAAGGCGCTCTGGCTGGCGGCGGGGTCGCTCAGAGCGCCGTGGTGCCTCGAGTGGCGGGCCGGCCACCGGAGCCGCCGGCAGCGGCTGCAGCGGCGGCGGCTGCAGTGGCGGCGGCGGAGGCGGCTGCACCGGCCCGGCATCAGAGGCGGTGGGCGGCGGCGGCCCGGGCAGGGGAGGCCTTGGCAGGGATGGCCCGGGCAGGGGCACGGTGACAGCAGTGTCCGGGTGGGCGTGGGCTTATCGTTGGCGGAGGTGGCGCCTGTTGCGGGTGAGGACACGGCCGCTGGGCAGGCGGATGAAGTAACGCCGATGCGGGCCGACGTCGGTGATTACGCCGTGACGGTCCCAGGTGCCGGTCGCCGGATCCTGCAAGGCGACTTGCGATCCGATGTGGAGAGCAGGCAGGTCACGGGCGTGCTGGTTGTAGGCCGTCCGGGTGCGTTCCTGGCGTGCGGCAGCGGCGCGCTCGGCATCGTCGGCTGCCCGCTGCCACTGGGGGGCAAACGAGCGCCGGTGGGCGGGTAGCATGTCTCTTGCCGGTGAGTTGAGAAGGATTTGGGCAGGCGACCTGCCGTCGGGGCCAGGCGTGTTTCGGTGCTGCAGTATTCCCCGCGCCCAGCTGTCGCTGTTCATGTGTCCGTCACGCCAGCAGCGGCGGATGAGTTTGGCGGCAAACTTGACGGCGGCTTCGGCTCGGCTGTTGGACTGGGCGTAGTGAGGAGAAGAGGTGCGGTGTAGCACGGCCCAGTTTTTCAGGAAGGCCTGGAAGGCGGCGGAGGTGAACTGGGGACCATTGTCGGACCAGAGGACTTCTGGGGCTCCGGCCAGGCAGAAGATGCCACGGAGTTCCCTGATGAGCGTCGAGGCACTGGCGTGTCGGCCGACCGGGCAGACTGTGAGCCACCCGGAGAGAGGGTCGACCGCCACCAGGAAGTATTGGCCGGCGTGTTGACAGAAGTCGGCGCAGAGGTGTTGGAATGGGCGGCTGGCCTGCTCGTGCGTGCGCAGCGTCTCTTTCGGCAGCGATGGCAGTTCCCTCTGGCAGGGCTGGCAGGCCTTGGTGATGTTCTCGATATCGTTGTTCATGTTGGGCCAGAAGACAATCTGGCGGGCTCGACTCTTCGTCTTTTCTTTTCCCTGATGGCTGGCGTGCAGCTCGGCGAGGACGGCTGCGCGCATCGGGCGGGGAATGACGAGCCGGCAACCACACACGACCAGTCCGTCATCGACAGCGAGGCGGTCGTGGACCGGCCAATATGGCCGCAGGAGCGCGGGAAGGTCGGCCTTCTGGGACGGGAAGCCGTCCATCACGGTCTGAAGAAGGATCTGCGCCTCCTCGTCCCGGTCTGCCGCTCGCCGTACCTCATCCAGCCTGAGGTCGGTGCAGAGTTCGCTCGCCTCGCCTGTGATGATTGCGGCGACGGTTGTGGCCGATCTGTCCTCGGCCAGCTCGTCCTCCTCTGTCGGCGGGTCCACCGGTGACCTTGAGAGGGCGTCGGCTGCCAGATGGTCCGTGCCGCGCTGCCACCGAGCAGTGAATGTCATCACCAGCAGTTTCTGCCGCAGGCGCTGGAGGCGCGGGTTTTCAATCTCATCCAGGTTCTTGGAGTTGAGGATTGGCACCAGAGGGCGGTGGTCGGTCAGCACGTCGAACTCGGGGAGCCCACTGAGGAAGAGGCGGCACTTGTGACACCCCCACGCCACCGCCAGCAGCTCCAGCTCGATGGTGGCGTAACGGCTCTCTGCGTCTGTCAGGAACCGGGAGCCGGCCTGGACTGTACGCCATGTGCCATCCAGCTGCTTCTGCTGAAGCAGGAACCCGAGCCCCTTCAGACGGCTCGCGTCGGTCGACAGCAGAGTGGGCCGCGTTTGGTCGAAAAAGGCGAGCGTGCGCACCGATGATAGCGCCGCCCGCACCTTTTCGAACGCCACCTGGTGACAACTGTCCCAACCGAAGGTTCGTTTGGTGCTCAACAGGTGACGCAGCGGTTCCAGGTGCTCCGCAGTCTCCTCTGAGAACGGGGCCACCTGGTTGACGAGGCCGAAGAAGCCGCGGAGTTCGGTCAGCGTCTGAGGTGTTGGGAACGCTGCGATTGCGTAAGTGAGCGTTGGGTCGGGCAGATATCCGTCTTCTGCCACGATAAAGCCGGCGAACTTGACTTTCTTCCGCTGGTGTTGCGTCTTCGCCGGGTTTAGCGCCACCCCGCGATCCCGGCATCGAGCCAGGAACTCGCGGACCCGGGCGACGTGTGCGGACTTCGTCTTGCTGTAGATGATGACGTCATCAACGACGCGCGGAACACCGTCCATGTCGATGAAGCACTCATCCATCCGCCTGTTGTAATGTTCGCTGATGGACGAGACGCCGTACGGCGCACGGAGGTACTGATACCTCCCGAAGGATGTGATGAAGGTCGTCAGATGGCGGGAAGACTCATCCAGAGGGCACTGGTGGTAGCCCTTGGCGGCGTCAAAAACGCTAAACCACTGGGCCTCGGATGCCACGATTGACGCGACGCACTCAGCTGGCGTGCTGGACTGGTACAGCTCCCGTTTCACGGACTGGTTGAGCTTGGATAAATCCACGCACAGACGGATGCCACCGGTTTTCTTGGGTGCCACCACGATTGGGGCGCACCAGTCGGTCGGCTCGACCACTGAGGTGATGATGCCGTCCTGCTCCAGCTTGTCCAACTCCTGACGGAGTGGCTCACGGAGGGATAGCGGAATGCGTCGCGGAGCGCGCACCGCGAATGGAGTGGCGTTCTCTCGAAGGTGGATCTTGAAGTTCTCACCCGGCATCGCCCGGACGACACCGTCCAGCACGTCTGGAAACTCGTTGAGCGGGCTCTCGACCGAGGCTTTATGTCCGGTGGTGGTTGGTGGCGCTGTAGTCTGCCGAACAGTGGCAGGGGGCAGCACATGTGTCGTCGACGCGGGCGGCAGCGACGGCGTCGGCGGCGGCGTCGGCGGTGACGTCGGCGCCAGCTGGCCGCGGCCAGGCTCGGCGGCGGCGGCGGTTATCGCCCGTGGCGGGGCGGCGCGATGATCGAGTGTCGGCTGACATCGGAGACCGCGCGGGGGAGACTCGGGCGCGCGGCGGCGGCGCCGTGCGGGTGGCGGCGTGGCTGGGAGAACCACGGTGGCGATCTGCTGTGGATAGTCGGTCGGTACCAGACGGAGGGCCCGAGCGGTTTTCCATGAGAGCAGGAGGCAGGGCACACCCTGGAATGATGTGCACCGTGTCGGAGACTGTGACGTCACCCAGGCGGAGATGAATTGGCAGACTGCCACGAGAACGGGCCGTGTGTCCGTCAACGGCGCGAGGGTGGGTCGTCGGTGGCTGGAGATTGTCGTTCATCTCTCCAATGCGATGGGCGAAGTCCAGACCAGCGACGGACACGTCGGCTCCAGTGTCCGGCAGCGCTTCCATCACCGCTGTCCGCAGCCCAGTCACGGACACTCGAACTGTCGGTGCCGATCCACGGGAGGTCGTTGCCAGGGTAACGGCGGAGGCCGACGACTCGTGGGGTGGGCGAGGGCTGCGACACAATCTGGAGATGTGGCCGTGCCGACCGCAGTTGTAGCATGAACGGTCGGCTGCCGGGCAGCGGGCCGAGCGGCTGTGGCGGTTGCCGCAGTTACGGCAGGCGGCGGGCGGCGCTGGGGCGACGCCCGTCTGCGGTGCACCGGCCCCCGACAGGCGTCGGGGAGGGGTGGGGCTGCGCGACTGAAATCTGACGCCGCGGCTGCTCTGGGCCCGGCGGTGGGCGCCGCCGCGGTTGGGCTGCGTGATACAGGCGGAGATGGCGTCCGCGTTGCCGCCGGTGATGGTTGTGACGTCACGGGCGGCAGCCTCTTCTGAGCGGCAAGTCTGGGTGGCCTGTTGCAGCGACAGGAGTTGTACCGCGCACAGACGCTTAATCGTTGCGGGGTCACGCAGACCAACCACAATCCGGTCACGGATGAGAGAGTCTCTGCAGGTATCGCAGAATCCGCAGTCCCTGCTCAAGTCGCGCACGCGCGTGGCGAAGTCGTCAAATGATTCGCCGTCGAGTTGTTCACACATGTTGAACGTCCGACGCTGGATGACTTCGTTTACCTGGCCGCGGGCGTAGCATTCCAGGTGCATAAGGACAGCGGACAGGTCATTCCGCTGCACCTCTGGCGTATCGAAGTTCGCCACGATCGTCATTGCCTCATCCGAAAGGCAAGTTCGGAGGATCGCCATCTGTAGGGCTGGTGGCTTGCTAGCCAGTCCAGCCAACATGGCGTAATCGTCCCACCGCTGACGCCACAGCCGGTACGAAGCACCGCGGTCACTAGTCACTTCCAGTCGGTGGGGTTTAGCGTCTCTCGCCATCGCAGCGGACGCAACACTCGGCGCCGGTATCGCTACCGGCTGCACGAGTTCGTCGTCGTCACTGGGTAGTTGCACTGAGGCGGGGTCGATCCCCTCGGACCCTGCCGGCTGCGCCATGTTCGAGTCCGTAGTAGCCGCCAGTTCCACACGCGTCGGCGACTCAGAGAAGACTGTATTTCTCCCGCAGGCGCACTGCCACCTAGCGGAGGACTCGGCTAACCGATCAGACTCACACAGTCTGTGTGCCAGCGACGTCATAACGTTCACTGGTAGTGAATAGAACGCGAAAAGGCAGTACTTTATTGGTAAACTTGTCACGCACACAACAACCAGCAACAACACAACATGGCTTGGTGTAGCGGCGATATGAAATAGTGTGACCTGTACTATTGCCCTAGGATTAGGAGATCATGTACATAATGTCCGGAATAAAAGTATATCTATCTATCGCGGTCACGGACGGCTTATTGCTAGTCTATATTCTGATTAGAAAATATTGACATTCCTTTGGTTCGTGGGGAGGCAAAATCAGGATAGTTATATCGTTATTTTGTTGGTTTAGAAATTTTAATACCGATGCAAAGGTTTTCTGAAGTTGGAAGCGAAATTTGACAAAAATTGCATTGGTATTTTGTACATGTGTGCAGCAAATTAGATGGCAGTGTTCTCAAGTGTTGCAGAAAATTAGGTGACACTCTTTTTACATTGGTCGTACTTGCGCCAAATTAGGCTGCAAATTTGTGTAAGCGCGCGTTGTGTGTTGACTGGTCCAAGGCCGCACAAGAGAGATAGAGTCATCCGAGGATTTTAGCGCCCCAATCGCACAATTATTAGCGAACGTCACTGGTCCTCTGGTGCAACTCGGCTGTCGCCGCACGCGGCTCGGTGCAGTGCGAATATTTCAAACGGGATACGGATAGTTGCGCCTTAGGTACGATCCTATTAAGATTACGTTTACCGCGGATAATCCCTCCCTTAATTCATGCTGAGGGGGAGACGGCCATACTCTGCCCCGGTCAGTGGCGTAGCCAAGGGGGGGCAAAGGGGCCATGCCCCCCCCTGGGGGCCAGGCGGGCCCCTCTGGCGACCGAGCGAGGGCCCCCTGGGGCCGAAGGCCCCAGTGTTTTGGATGGTGTCAGGTGCCCGCAAAACGCCTTATGTCGCATAAAGAACGTCCACGAACAAATCTAACACGAATAAATAACAGCATTTAAGAGCTGGTATTTATTTCGAGGGCCTCCAATTCCTTTCGAGGGCCCCTCAGACATTTCGAGGGCCCCTCAGGCATTTCGAGGGCCCCTCAGGCATTTCGAGGGCCCCTCAGGCCAGGCACGTAGCCAGGATTTCGTCGAGGGGGTGTGGGGGGGGGGGGGCGGCACCTCGAAAGGGCCCCTTCCCGAGCGTTAACCCGCCCCCCAAAACAAAAGGATATGAAAAACTCTACGGATTTCGGCCACTTTATTTTGTGAGGTTCAACTTTCCAGGGGGCCCTCTAATCTGTCCAGGGGCCCTCTGGTCTGTCCAGGGGCCCTCCAGCCTGCTCAGGGGCCCTTCCGAGCTGGCCAGGGACTGCACTGGCTGCTTTTTCACCCTGCCGACATCCTCAGGGGCCTCTCCGACCTGCCCAGGGGTCCTGTGCTGGCCAGAGGCCCATTCGACGTAATCAGGGGCCATCTGACCTGCTCAGGGACCCTTTCGGTCTGGTCAGGGGCCCCTTTGACATGCACAGGGGCCCTTTGAACTTCCCAAGGGCCCTCTGGTCTGCCCAGGAGCCCTCCAGCCTTCTAAGGGGCCCTTCCAACCTGGCAAGAGACTGCGCTTTCTGTTTTGTCGCCTTGTCAACATGCTCAGAGGGCCCTTCGACCTGCCCTGGGGCCCCTCCGTGCTGACTAGGAGCCCATTCGGCATGTTCAAGGGCCCTTTTGGTCTGGTCAGGGGCCCCTCTGACATGCACAGGGGCCCTTTTAACTTCCCAGAGGCCCTCTGGTGCTGGTCTGTCCAGGGGCCCTCCAGCCTGTTCAGGAGGTCCTTAAGACCTGGCAAGGGACTGCACTGGCTGCTTTGTCGCCCTGCCGACATGCTCAGGGGCCTCTCCGACCTTCCCAGGGGTCCCTCTGTGCTGGCTCGGTGCTCATTCGACGTGTTCAGGGGCCCTTTGACCCGCTCAGGGGCCCTTTCGGCTTGTCCAGGGGCCCTTCTGACATGTACAGGGCTCTGCTGAACGTCCAAGGGCCCTCTGGTCTTTCAGAAAGGGCCCTGGTGCCCCTAAATAACCTCTGAAATGCTCTAAACTCTTAAAGACCACGCTTCGCGTGGTCCATGAGCGTGGTCTCGTCGGCCCTTTTCGGTGCGCTGCGCGCTGCGCGCCGGGCCTCCAGGGCGGGGGGCGGGTAGCCTCCCCCCGCCCCCCCCCTGGCTACGTGCCTGCCTCAGGCCTATACCGAGTTAATGTTATCGACTTTTAAGCGTTGGTTACAAAATGATCTGTCCGACCTCCTATTTCCCTAAATATGGCAGCATTTGGTAGCATAGCCAACGAGCTACAATAACAGCGCAAGCCCTCATGTGGATGCGCGTGAAGTTATTGTGACGTATAGGACACAATGTATTGGGGTCTGGACGTTTGGAAGAAGACGTTTGGGATGGGTGGTGGTGGTGTGGGAGGGGGGGGGGGGGGGGGGGGGGGCACGGAAGTTTTTTTAGGGGGAATCCCAAAGTCTCAAATTTCTGAAAACTCATCAGATTTTGCTTGCTTATGCATTGATAGCTGATTTAAAACAAACTTTCCTTAGATAAAGTTGCTTAGATTTTCTTATCAGGAAATGTGTACATTTTGTGTTGATTTCAGGCGGTTTGACGGCTGCTATGGCCCCTTTTCCCCTGGATCTGCCAAGTTTTTTTTTAGGGGGGGGAATCCCAAAAAGTCTCACACATTTCTGAAAACTCATCGGATTTCGCTTGCTTATGCATTGATAGCTGATTTAAAACAAACTTCCTTAGATAAAGTTGCTTAGATTTTCTTATCAGGAAATGTGTACATTTTGTGCTGATTTCAGGCGGTTTGATGGGTTTGATGGGATATAAATTTTTACCCCCAAACTCGAACCCTAGATCCGCCAGTGTGTGGGCCCCCAATTGGCTACGAGGGCCCCTCTGATCCCGTTTGGCCCCCCCCCCCTGGCCGAAATCCTGGCTACGCCCCTGGCCCCGGTCTGTATGAGGGGCGACTGGCGAGACGGCCATGTACACTGCACCGGTCTGACTGAGTGGTGAGACGGACATACGCTGCCCCGGTCCGGCTGAGGGGGGGGGGGAGGAGACGGCCATACGCTTCCCCTGTCTGGCTGAGGGGTGAGACGGCCATACGCTGCCCCGGTCCGGCTGAGGGGGGGGGGGGGCTCCCGGCCATACGCTGTCCCGGTCTGGCTGAGGGGTGAGACGGCCATACGCTACCCCGGTCTGGCTGAGGGGCGAGACGGGCATACGCTGCCCCGGTCTGGCTGAGGGGCGAGACGGCCATATGCTGCACTGGTCCGTCTGAGAGGCGAGACGGGCTAACTACCTAACTTACTTATATAACGGCGACGACTTCAAATTTCCGCTCGTCGACACCCGTCAAAAGACCGCAAAGCGCTCGAAGTGGCAGCTGCGGTGACGGGGCTCGCCACGACTGGACCAGAGGACCAGTGACGTCATCGCTAAACTCAGCCGCTTGGCAGCCGATACATGGGGAATCCCGTGATTGCACCCCCATAGTAATGTCGACGCCCCGCTTCTCGGTGTCCATTCACGTTACGATTCAGATTGGATTGGTGTCAGCATTTATTCGTAAGTGATTTAAGGCTGCGAAGGCTATATTTGATTTGTGTGCAAGAAAGCAACTTGTTGTTCATGCTTCAATATTGTTTTCATGTTTTCGGTAGGTGCCTACCTATATCAGTCGGGCGCACTATGGTATCAACGTTTCATTTTTAGATACGTATCTATTTTTGGAAACGTATCTAAAAATGGAACACTTTTTTCTTCCGAAAATGGAAACGCTCGTTCCAAAAATAGAAACGCTAACCTATCGGTGGCATCAGCCAGTGGAACAAATATAATTAACTTCTGAAGATTGGTCCCCATTCTCTTGTTTCCAATGCATTGTTAGCACATTTACTCCTATATAATTTTTGATGAATTTGTATCAATAAAATTACCTGAAGTTTACCTTGGCCCATATCCATTTTTGGTAACATCTTCCAAAAATGGAAATGCAACTCACTTTGAAGTGTCAACTTATTATGCCCAATTTCATAGCCTTTTACACTGATTTAACTAACATTACATGCCACCCTTACCATTTTGTAGCATTACTTGACTAATACAATAACTGAAGAGATATCTAGGAAAAAGATATAGTTGTACTGTATTATCCCAACATAAAATTATATCAATTTGAGCGATGTCTGGGGAGTGGGTTGCTCCTGTGCCAGTCTCCTGATCGTGGCTGCACATGTTATGGTAATCTCTGATTTATGCAACCCACAATAATTGCTTATTTGTTTGAGTGTCAGAAGTCTGTAACAGCTGTGAGCTCTATTTTTGCTGTGTTGTATACCAATTACCAATACAGCGCCAAGCCCCAGTCCTGACTTGGATAGGACCATTCCCGGAGCAGTGCGGGGTGTGGAGGGTCACCTTCACTTGAGAAGGCAATACTTGACCACTCAACCACTCAACCACTCAACCACTCAACTTAAAGGGATTATACAGGTTTCTGTCCTCAAAGGAAATTCACTTTTTTTACCTTGTATGAGTTTAAACATGTTTAAAACATATACCATGGACCTCAATGCTCATTTAGTCCATTATTTCAGCAATTATCAGTGTTAAGACTGGCGTTTTTGAAGACTTGTATCAGATAACGAGTACTTGATCTGCATTACTGTCCATCACTTTCTTATCTTAGAATCTGCATCAAATTTGATGGTGCAGTAATCTGTGTAGCTAAGACAAAATAGCAGTTACAAATTTGGAAGCAAGCTGCTGCAAGAGGGTTTATTTACTGTTTACTATAGCACGCTCACCATAAAAAAGGTCATGGGACCGTGAAGAGAAAAATCCAAGATGGAGGCCAATTCCGCCCCAGGACACTTCTCCTGAATGGCCACCCCCATATCAATATAAATTAATTTAATTAAGCTTACCTTTACATGAAGCTAAGCCTGAAATTGTGAAATTTTGTGAAATTGCTATGCAAACATATCGCCTTGATGTAAATAAACCTTGGCATACATGATAATTCTTGCGCTCTTTGCCATCTGGATGACGATTGTAGAAGGAATTACTAAATTAAAGATGCTCTAAGCCGGGCAAGTAATGCCATGTGTTTTTTGGGTGTTTTCATCAATTTTAGAGCTTCAAATTATCTGTAAGTCGGAAATCCACCCATTCAAAAACATTCGGACTAAATTTATTTTAAAAAAAACTGACTGGTGTGAAGGCATGAAATGACAACACAAATTAGGTGGACTCTGAATTGGGCTAAGCCCTTTTTATGACTTCTTAAAACTAGGGATAATGTCTATGTCAATATATGTTCATATATGTATTTATCTGGAAGCATATCAACAAAAATAAATGTCTATCTTGTCCTGGGCTGTCATTAGGCCATTGCTCTTGATATTCTGGTAAATGTAGCATTTTTACTAAGCGGGAGTAAAGTGCTCAAAAGGTCTTCTGTCAATGAGTCAATGAGGGAGGAAATATACATGAGTGGCCTGGTCCAACTGTAGCCATGGTTTTCAGAGGCTTACTTCTTTTTCAACTATCTGATGGACGTGTCTGAAAATTTGTTCACCAAAATTGTAATTTATTTTAAGTATTGTAGGCAGTGATGGCCTACGCTACGCTACGGAATTACGCTACGCTACGTATCGTTTTTAGGCCAAAGCTACGCTACCGAATTATGTTACGTTATATTTTGCTACGTTACCGATTACTCTATTTTTAGTTAAACATAGCTTATAATATATCGTACTACGATACAAAAGATACCAGGAAAATCAACAGTATTTAACGGTGATTTTTCGTTCATCCACATTTCTAACTTTCCTATCAACCAGCCGTCATGTTTTGTTTTTCGCGACAGACATTTGCGAAGACATTCGTAACACAGTCACAAAGCATCATCATTAGTGAAATGTGTGGTGCAAAGGTCATAGCTAACCTATATCCAGACACCTTTTATTGATCGTTGCTAGTGTATGGTACCTAACCCGATATTGACTGGCGTAGACATTCTTCTAACGACCATTGGCAATAGCATTATATCAGAAATCAATAAAGCTATCAAGCTCCCGAGTTTAACCAGCATTAACTTGTTCGCCCCTGTAGCTCAGACGTTAGAGCGCTGAGCTTTAGATGGTAGACCTCACTGAGTGTTGCAGGCCGGGTTCAAGTCACTTCGGCACTCGCTATTTGTCCATGACTAGGATGGCCTGTGGCTGGTGGCAGGGGTCGCACTCGTCGCACATGCACAGGTCAGGTGACGTCAGAGGGCGGGGCGGACCTTGTCCTAAATGTCCAGGTATGTTCGTGTACGCAAAACTTTCGCTTCTAAATTATGCCAGTAACTGTTAATTGCGAGGTCTGATGGTTGGGTCAGGGCCTGTGCAACAAGCTCTGCTTAGGGCGAAACCTGACTCGAAAATTAATTCACTCAAATTATTCGGACTTAATTGATAAAAAAGTATTTCAAACTGAGACAAAAATGTCGATAACTTCTTGTATGATACTGCAAATTCAGTGAGGCCACAATCTACGAGTTAGATGAAAACTAAGTTGAACGTAAAATATAGGCATACAAACTCAAAGAATACCACACCGCTCAAAAATAACACTCCGCTTTTGCTGCCAAACATTTCTTGGATTTTGAAAACGTTTGTGACAAACAGTATCCACGTCTCGTCTGAGGATTTGCCCTCAGTCACCTTCGGCTGAGACGCCAGTCAACGGCGAGTTGACTCAATAATATATGGCACCTTAATTACAGGGAAACGGTAATCTAACCACCGATCCATAAGACGTTAGAATTTAACAATAAGATTACCCTCAGCTATACAAGATACCAATGATAATAAGAGATACCCATTACCATCAGCAACATATGCTCAGAAGGGCAGCGCCATGGATTTGTGTCGGGGAGGGGCAAACCGAAGGTAAGGGCTCCACTTGAGAAAGGGACTTCCCGGCTATTTTCGTGGGGCCTCGTCAAAAATCTCCTTGACCGCCTTCCTAGGGGATTTCTCACAATATTTTGTGGTTGTGGAAGCCTTCTCTGAAGTATCGCATGAACAGCTTTCCCGGTTATTATCGTAGGGGTCTATGTGGAGTCTATATCAGTTGTCTTCTTAGTGGCATTTTAGGAGCTTGTCTCGGCTGTTTTTTTTTCGCGGCCTTCTTGGTGCTTGTGTCGGGCATCCCTTTAGGGGATATTTGGAGCTTGTGTGGGTAGTTTTTAGGGTCTTCTTGGAGTTTGCCTCAATTGCCATTTTAAGGGCCTCCTTGGAATTTGTCACACTTATTTTTTTTAGGTGCCTCTTCGAACATCTCCCAGTTGTTATTTCAAGGAGCGACTTGAAACTCATTCCAATTGTCTATGGATTTAGGAACTGCTCAGTATTTATGTATATTTGCGAGGGGCCTCCCATTGTTTTTTTTTTATGGGGCCTCCTGAAGTCCGGGGGCGCAATATTCCCCCCCGCTGTGGCACCACCCCTGATGTTATGTTACGAAATATCTTGCGTAGCAGTTACGTTATTGGAATATTTTTCGGTAGTACGCTACGAAATACTTCAATTACGGTACGGAACGATTTCGTGAGCTACGTGTTACCCCCCCAAAAAAACATACCGTAGCGTAACGTAGGCCATCACTGAATTTGTAGGTAGGTAGGTAACTGCCTATTTTAGGTTGTGAAATGCTGCATTGTTGGGTATAGCAGATTTTTTTATAAAAAATAATAAATTTAGTCCGAATGTTTTTGAATGGATGGATTTCCGAGGTCAGGCCCCGCGCTAGGCATAGCTTGTTGCGCAGGCCCTAACCCCACCACCCGATCAAGCAATTCCTGGCGTCCGGCAGAATTTAGAAGCGAAAGTTTTACGTGCCCAACATACCTGGACACGGTCCGCTCCGTCCTCTGACGTCACCTGACCTTGAGTGCGACCGCTGCCACCGGCCACAGGCCATCCCAGTCAGGAGCAAATAGTGAGCGCCGAAGTGACTCGAACCCGGGCTGCGACTACCGGGTGAGGTCAGAAGCCCGGCGCTCTCCCAACTGAGCTACAGGGGTGGACGGAGCATGTGCCAACTCACAACCCTATTTTCTGTTTAAGGTGTGTGTGTGTTCATGGCAACAGCATGCGATGAATTGCAGCCAATAAAGCAATATGCCCAGCCCTTCTTAACTTACCTTACCTTACCTTACCTTACCTTACCTTACCTTACCTTACCTTACCTTACCTTACCTTACCTTACCTTAGCGGAATCTGGAATTTAAATGCCACATGTCCTGGGGGTCCCGCTCTCGTCAAGCTCTGATTCGTTGATGTGCTTCCTCAATATGGTACGGAATACATGAGACCAGACCAGTGTGAATCAAGTTTGGCTTTGAACTGAGATAGTGTGGGTGCTGATACAACTTGGGCTGGGAGTGAATTCCAAGCGTTGACGACTCTGACACTGAAAGTGTGCTTGCGAGAGGGTCCTGCCCCTGGGCTTGTCGAGCTTCCATTCATGACCTCTTGTGGCGCAAAACCTGGCCCTGTTCAAGAGCTCTCCTGCGTCCAGAGACATGCCACCATGGAGCAGCTGGTAAACGGCCATCATATCACCTCGGCGGCGCCTGTAGTGGAGTGAAGGGAGCTTGATGACCTGTAGCCTCTCCTCGTACGGACGCGACTTCAGGTCTGTGACGAGTCTGGTATTCCGGCGTTGTACCCGCTCCAAACGCCTTTGGTCGGTTTTCCCAAAGGGGCACCAGGCGAGATTGCCGTATTCGAGGTGAGGCCTCACCAGAGTCTTGTGAATCAGTGGCAGGGTGTAGGCGTCGATGTGCGCGAACGAACGCTTTTGAACGGCTAACATCTGGGAGGCCTTGGACATTGCTGCTGTTGTCTGCTGGCGGAATGTGAACTCTTGGTCCATGATGATGCCCTTTACTTTACACACAGGTTTAAACACAGCTTTAAACACGGCTTTAGCTGCTCTTTGGCATCAGGAAGTAAGACCCCCCCCCCCCCTGCTTGGTTACTGACTCAACAAGGGCATTTTACTAGTTATATTGGCTTAAAAGCATTTGTTAGACAATTGTTTGGCAATTGTGTTGTCTATTTATGATGTTGTAATACCTGACTGACCTGACTACCTGACCTGACTCATCAAATTATATTTATCAGCAACCAAAATAGCACTCAAATATGACACAATTGTGTTGTCTATTTATGGTGTTGTAATACCTGACTGATCTGACTACCTGACCTGACTCATCAAATTATATTTATCAGCAACCAAAATAGCACTCAAATATGACACAATTGTGTTGTCTATTTATGGTGTTGTAATACCTGACTGACCTGACTACCTGACCTGACTCATCAAATTATATTTATCAGCAACCAAAATAGCACTCAAATATGACACAATTGTGTTGTCTATTTATGGTGTTGTAATACCTGACTGACCTGACTACCTGACCTGACTCATCAAATTATATTTATCAGCAACCAAAATAGCACTCAAATATGACACAATTGTGTTGTCTATTTATGGTGTTGTAATACCTGACTGACCTGACTACCTGACCTGACTCATCAAATTATATTTATCAGCAACCAAAATAGCACTCAAATATGACACAATTGTGTTGTCTATTTATGGTGTTGTAATACCTGACTGACCTGACTACCTGACCTGACTCATCAAATTATATTTATCAGCAACCAAAATAGCACTCAAATATGACACAATTGTGTTGTCTATTTATGGTGTTGTAATACCTGACTGACCTGACTACCTGACCTGACTCATCAAATTATATTTATCAGCAACCAAAATAGCACTCAAATATGACACAATTGTGTTGTCTATTTATGGTGTTGTAATACCTGACTGACCTGACTACCTGACCTGACTCATCAAATTATATTTATCAGCAACCAAAATAGCACTCAAATATGACACAATTGTGTTGTCTATTTATGGTGTTGTAATACCTGACTGACCTGACTACCTGACCTGACTCATCAAATTATATTTATCAGCAACCAAAATAGCACTCAAATATGACACAATTGTGTTGTCTATTTATGATGTTGTAATACCTGACTCATCAAATTATATTTATCAGCAACCAAAATAGCACTCAAATATGACACAATTGTGTTGTCTATTTATGATGTTGTAATACCTGACTCATCAAATTATATTTATCAGCAACCAAAATAGCACTCAAATATGACACAATTGTGTTGTCTATTTATGATGTTGTAATACCTGACTCATCAAATTATAATACCTGACTCATCAAATTATCAACTCATCAAACTCATCAAATTATATTTATCAGCAACCAAAATATCACTCAAATAGGACATGTTTTGTCTATTGATGATGTTGTAATACCTGACTCATCAAATTATATTTATCAGCAACCAAAATAGCACTCAAATATGACATGTTTTATTTGTGATTGATACAATTTTCCTAGCTATTGTATCACTAGAATAATAAAACATGAAAGCTGAAATTTTCTGATTTTGACAGATTTAGATGAAGGATAATTTACCCTCCTCTTTCCTGGCCATTGCTGTGCCTCAGGCATTTTGCAACTTTCAGTCTGCAGATTGCAACAATCTATTTTTATTTATTTTATTTTTTAAATGTTGTAATGTGAATCAAAACCAACAGGTGGCGACACTGGTTGGCATAGCAATATTCTCATACCGTTCATTTGGGTTTGCATATGAAATGTCCTATTCAGCAGTGATGGCCTACGCTACGGCATTACGCTACGCTACGTTTGTCTTATGAAATGTCCTATTCAGCAGTGATGGCCTACGCTACGGCATTACGCTACGCTACGTTTGGTTTTTGGGCCAAAGCTACGCTACCGAATTACGTTACGTTATATTTGGTTACGTTACCGATTACGCTATTTTGTATTAAACGTAGCTTGTAATGTATCGTACTACGATACACTAGATATCAGGATTATAATAAACAGTAGGTAACGGTGATTTCTTCTTCATCCAGATTTCTAACTTTGCCTATCAACCAGTCGCCATGCATTTATTTCGTGACAGACAGTTGCGAAAATATTCCTAACACAAACATCATCATTAGTGAAAATAATTGGTGCAAAGGCCATAGCAACTTATATCCAGACACAGCGGCCGGTGACAGCAGTCACGTTCAGGGTCAGGTGACGCCAGAGGTCGGGCGGACTTTGTTCATGTATGTTCGGGCACGTAAAACTCTCGCTTCTAAATCCCGCCGGTTACCAGGAATTGCGGGGTCTGATGGTGGGGTCTGGGGCTGAACAATAATCCCGGCTTAGCGCGGGACCTGACCTCGGAATTCCGTCCACTCAAAATATTCGGACTAGATTTATAAAATAAAACATTTCAAACTGTATTTTAAAGTATTTAAGTATTTCAAAGTATTTAAGCATTGCAAAGGATATAAGTATTTCAAATTATTTCAAAGTATTTAAGTATTTCAAAGTATTTAAGTATTTCAAAGTATTTAAGTATTTCAAAGTATTTAAGTATTTCAAAGTATTTAAGTATTTCAAAGTATTTAAGTATTTCAAAGTATTTAAGTATTTCAAAGTATTTAAGTATTTCAAAGTATTTAAGTATTTCAAAGTATTTAAGTATTTCAAAGTATATAAGTATTTCAAAGTATTTCAAGGTATTATAAAGTATTTCAAAGTATTATTAAGTATTTCAAAATATTTTCAAAGTATTTCAAACTAATAAAGATTTCGAGAACATCTTTTATGATACGGCAAATTTAGTGACGTCACTATCTACTAGTTTGATGGAAACTAAGTTTAACTTAAAATATACCGTAAAAGTTTTGGTTTTTGCATACTCAAATAACGTAAAAAATAGCACACTACTTTTGGTGCAAAACTATTTTCTTGGATTTTCAAAACGTTTGTGACAAGCAGTATACGCGTCTCGACTGAGGAGCAATATTTACCCCGCAGTCAACAACTTGCGGCTGATGGTCCCAGACTGGTTATTGATTCGACTCTGATTGAATTTCAAGGGCATCTTGGGAGCTTGTTTCGGCTGTCTTTTCGCGGCCTTCTTGGTGCTTGTGGCGGCAATCCCTTAGGGGCTATTTGGAGCTTGTGTGGGTTGTTTTGAGAGTCTTCTTGGAGTTTGTCTCAATTGTATTTTAAGGGCCTCCTTGGAACTTGTCACGCTTGTCTTGTAGGTGCCTCCTCGAACATCTCCCAGTTGTTATTGTAATGGGCGACTCTAAACTCATTCCTATGGACTATGTATTTTGGAACTGCTCAGTGTTTAGGTATATTTTCAATGGGTCTCCCTTTGTTTGTATGGGGCCTCCTTAAATGTCGGGGGTG